>BNCR01000026.1:0-460000 GCA_014656515.1 Oryzias celebensis | reverse complement strand
TTGTATGGCTTGTGCGTGTTTGTGCAGTGTGCCCCGATTTTACCAGGTGTGTATCCCCATGGTTCATAGTAAGAAGGAAAGACTCCCAGGTTACAACCACGAACAAAGTCATCATAGTCCATAGGTAGCAGTGGGCTGGTTGAAGACAAGAACTCTGGGTGGAAGATGATCTGAAAGAGGAAATACAGTAAATCGATCTGCTGTAAAGGAATGCTGGTAGACAGATCTCTGAGTTCAAACATTTCACAGAAAGCATTTGTGCTAAATGTGTACGTTGAATTTTAAAGGTTAAGGATATTTCCTCTCCTCTGTGGTCCACCACCTTAACGTGATGGAGGGGTTTGACAGTTCAAGTGATCCCAGGAGCAAAGCTGTCTGGGGCTTTTGGCCCTGGTAGGGTCCACCATAGCGGACAGGTTCTGAGTGACGAGCCACACAAAGAGCGGTTCAGAACTGCCTTTATGAGAAGTAGAAGGAAAGATTCCGTCATCCAAACTGTCCCCACCAGGACCTCACCCTGGAGCCAGTCCTGGGGTTGGTTGATTTGACTGCTGCCCCTGCGACCCGGTCCTGGACGAGCGTAAGAAAATGGATGGATGGATGGATGGATGGAAGGTATTTTCTGAAAATCACTCTGTAGAGAAACGACTATGTCACCCGGTTCAAAGTGCTGAAGAAGTTGGAGACAGAGGAACTCTTAGTCCCTGACCACAGCAGAGGGAGGTTAATGACTCCAGGTTAGACCCCAACAAAACGGCAGACATTGCAGACACTGAAAAAAGTGGAAGGAGGAAGCCCTGAACTGATCTGGAGTTCTTTCAAGGGGTGACACTGAAATGTTTTCAAGAATCGTGAGATCAACCTGGCTCAAACAAAGATGGGTTTTTTTTGCCAAGACACCTCTTACTTCAGAAAACATTTGAACACAGACCTGGAATACAAAAAAGTCCTTTCAGCATCTGGCCTGAAAACACAATCGAAGGTCTGCAAGAACTCAGTGGGGATGAATAATAGGACACCTGACAAGTGGGAAGATCTAACCAAGTCTAAGTCAACCATCATGATGGAGAGAATTCAGCTGCATAAAAAAGATTGTTTTGTTGTAATTTTTGTGACTCCTGCAGGCACAAGATAACAGGCTGGACAGGCTTGTCAGGGCGAGGCAGTAGAGTGGAAGTCAGGATCAGCTGATGCTGACATGCATGCAGTAAGTACTGCTGGCTGCTTCTGCAAGAACACCTCACCTCGAAAACTATCTGAGGCCCAACCCTCTGATACGGACAGACTGGCTGATTGTGACGCATGACACATCATTGTAATGGAGAAACCAGAGGACTGTAGTAAACATGAAAGAGTAGACAGAATTTAAAAATCATTTGTTTAGATGATCCCTCACGGAAAAAAACACATACCCTACTCATGGTTTGGTTACTATTCTCTAAAAGCTGTTTTGGGGGATGGTACTACCCGGGTAAAATGGTAAATTAAATCAAGATGCTGTTTGTTGATCAGATTCAGTCTCAGGTCAAAGCTGGATTCAAACTTCTGCTCTGATGTTGTGATCATGGCGGCTCTGAGGGAAGGGATCCTGTCGTGGAACTAGCTTCAGGTTCAGGACATTCCAGTTAACCAATACTTTCTTTTGCTACCTTGACGCGGTCATTCCTGGAGTTAAAGAGGCCGATGCGCCGGACGTTGGACAGGATGGGGTCTGTGGAGTCGTCGTCCATGTTGTGGGTGGTCACAGGTGGAAGGCCGTGTCTCTGCGTCAGGTGAGGAAGGTTTAGGTCATTACAGACAGAAAGAGACAGGACTTCTAGTTGAACATGTTTCAGATTGTACTGCTGCAGTCCACTTCATTTTTTAGAAGCAAAGTGACATAAAGACGTGAGGTTTCTGCAGGAAATTCTGACATCTTTGATTCTTTTAGTGAGAGCAGTGATCTGGGGGGATGCACGGATGGTCGTTTATCTCTGGGGTAAGTCTCGCCACACTAAGGCTTTCCTCCCAAAAAAAAGAGACAACAAAAAGTCACCAGTTAACCCATGAATCGCGAACTGTGGAGGAAAACTGGAGTCCCCAGAGAAATACCACTCATGCATGGGAAGAGCGTCCAAACTCCACATGGAGAAACCCAGCCGGACTCGAACTAGCCCTTCTTATTATGAGGCAACAGCGTTATCCACTGTGTGGCCAATCAGAATGAGCCAAACAGTTCTTCAGCAACTCACATCCCATAAATGAAGAACTCAAAGGAAACAAAACTTATCGTTGGCCCAACACTCCCAACTATGAGGAAAGAACAACATTTCTAAAGTATCCCTTTGCATTGCCATGGCAACCATAAACATAGATTCTGTTGAAGAAAGAAGTAGACAAAGCAAAAGACAGAGAGAAGATGTTGGGCTTTTAACAGCAGGTTTCAGATGGGAATCAATGGTAATAACCACAAACTTTGCTGCTTATGTTTGTGTGCAACACCAAAAGGTCACTCCCATTACGTGGAATGAGCAGGTCAGAGCGCACCAGCAGGAACAAATTAGGCTGCTACCACTGAATTCACCCTAAAAACAAAGACTGATGGAGGTGTGCCGGTGGGGGGGTCGAGGTACAAACATGAAATTAAAAAAACAAACAACATGCAGATTTAAAAATGAAAGCAGTGATTCCTGTGATCAGGTGTCTACTTTAATCACCCTTCATATGTTTGATCAATAGGAGTAACAACCACACAAGTATTGGCGTCTGAACAAATTAGTTAAAGCAAGAATGACCTTTCCATCTGCACTCATGCCGAGCTGTGCTAGTTATCACACAGCTGCTCATCGACCTGCGGCTGCAGGTAAGAAACGACCTCACACGGGCCGCCTCAATAACTTTACTGTCATTGCGTGAACTTTGAAATTCAAAGCGCAACCACAACCCTTTCTTACACATGAAAACTGGCTTAAGGATCTTAAGATCTTGGCCCCAGAATAAAGCAAAGCAGACCTGGGTAGCAAAGATGGCTCTCTTCATGATGGTGAAGTCGTCTCGGTCCAGAATGCTGTTCATGTCTGGAATTTGTCCTCTGACCATAAATCACATTCATTGACAAGTTCTTTGACAGATATTTGGACATTTGACTCCGAGGCTGCATGCGATGCAAACACTTACTTAAGCAGAGCATCATAGAGCTTTTTACCAAACTTTTCCTTCACGGTGTGAGCTGTGTCCCTGCAAGACAAACAGACATACTCAAGAAGGGTGATTGACCGCAACTGCACTTCCCACTACTACGTTTCAGATGGGGAAGGACAGGTCATTCTTTACCAAACCAGACCTCCAACTGTTTGGGCTTCAGAGCAGAAACAATGACCATAACCTGACCATGACCGAAGCTTCAGCTAAAGACAACACGGGGAGACATGTTGTAGAATAAACTAAAAGCATATATTCTTATCTGAATTTTGTCATTCTAAGTAAGCAAAGATTGACCTATCGACCACATCTGGTTCTGACATCCGGTACATTACTTCCAACAACTTACATTCAGTCATCTCAGTCATCCAAAAAAGCCAAGAAACACAGAAGAGAGTCAGTCAACCAATGACAACTTTATAATTTGATAGGCTCAGTTTATTCTGTTGTTCCTTTACCTCCATCCATCCATCCACGCATCCATCCATGCATCCATCCATGCATCCATCCATCTATCCATCCATCCATCCATCTATCCATCCATGCATCCATGCATCCATCCATGCATCCATGCATCCATCCATCCATCCATGCATCCATCCATCCATACATCCATCCATACATCCATCCATGCATCCATCCATCCATGCCTCCATCCATGCATCCATCCATCCATACATCCATCCATACATCCATCCATGCATCCATCCATCCATGCATCCATCAATCCATCCATGCATCCATCCATCCATCCATGCATCCATCCATGCATCATCCATCCATACATCCATCCATGCATCCATACATCCATCCATCCATCCATCCATCCATGCATCCATCCATCCATCCATGCATCCATCCATGCATCCATCCATGCATCCATCAATCCATCCATGCATCCATCAATCCATCCATGCATCCATCCATCCATCCATGCATCCATCCATGCATCCATCCATGCATCCATCCATCCATGCATCCATCCATACATCCATCCATGCATCCATACATCCATCCATCCATCCATGCATCCATCAATCCATCCATGCATCCATGCATCCATGCATCCATCCATGCATCCATCCATGCATCCATACATCCATCCATCCATCCATGCATCCATCAATCCATCCATGCATCCATCCATCCATCCATGCATCCATCCATGCATCCATCTATCCATCCATCTATCCATACATCCATCCATACATCCATCCATGCATCCATACATCCATCCATCCATGCATCCATCAATCCATCCATGCATCCATCCATCTATCCATGCATCCATCCATGCATCCATCCATGCATCCATCCATCAATGCATCCATCCATCCATCCATCTATCCATCCATCCATCCATCCATGCATCCATGCATCCATACATCCATCTATCCATACATCCATCCATCCATCCATCCATCCATCCATCCTTGCATCCATGCATCCATCCATCTATCCATCTATCCATCCATCCATCCATGCATCCATCCATCCATCCATCCATCCATCCATCCATCCATCCATCCATGCATCCATGTATCCATCCATTCATCCATTCATCCATCCATCCATCCATCCATGCATCCATCCATCTATCCATCCATACATCCATACATCCATACATCCATACATCCATACATCCATGCATCCATGCATCCATCCATCTATCCATCCATCCATCCATCCATCCATCCATCCATCCATCCTTGCATCCATCCATCCATCCATCCATCCATCCATGCATCCATCCATCCATCCATGCATCATATTCACATTAAACAAATATAACTAATAAATAAGGGTGAAAATCTGTGAATTTTTGTCAAATGGAGGTTTCGAGATAACTTATTCTTTAAAAGAACTTTTAAAGAATTTTACTGTTTAATCATATAGATTTAGGAAGTGACATTACTGTTTACACTTTTTATTTAAACTAAAGATAACCCAGATTTTTACTAAATTGGCTAAGTTTTCTTTTTTAAATTCTAAAAGCTTGTCAGCTTCACTACGGCGAATCAGCTGTCATTGAGTTGCACCGGTGGTTTGGCAGAGAATATTTTGTATGTAATCAATGCTTTTGAAGAAATGTTAGAAAAAAACAGATTTTGTATAAAGAAAGAACAAAACCATATTTTTTTCTGTTTTTTTTAATCAGTCCCATTTTGAGTTACCTTCTCATCTTGGATTGGCTAACAGATATCATTCTTCATTGTCAAAGCCTCTCTGTTAGGTTAACTGTTTTGGAACGTCCCGCCTTGTGCATGTTGTACATACCTACATACCCCAAACATTTAACGTAGGATAGTACAGTTACTATACCATGATACAGTTATCCATCATGATGGTATATTACTCCAACATAATGGTATCTCTGAGCATAAAGTAGTCCATTTAAGAGTACTACTAGTAAACTTAGTATTCACTAAAGTAATGCCGTTTACTTGAAGTGTACATTTTAAATACTATCTATAGTGTAAACTTAAAATGTTCCAATTTAGCTTCAAGAAATAATTAGTGTACTTCCAACACTGCATGTACATGGTCTATGACATACTTGCTCTACTCATGCTAATATTCAAGTATTCTTAAGAAAATGAACTTCAGGTGCACTACTTTTGTCTAAGGGATGATTGTCCAACACGATTTTACAGTACTCCAACAAAATGGTACAGTACTATGACGTGATGGGACAGTACAAACGATGGCATGGTACTCCATGAGAAACATCTACAACTTTAGCAGGTCAGTGCTTGTTTTTGTGAATGATGGGAAGACATCTGTTTAGTTCTCAGTTGTCTCTCATGATTATAAAGGAAAGGAAGTCATACCATACCAGAGCTGCTTCCTTATTGCTTGGCCCTTTAAGGACTCCACATTGAAGTTGTTGGTTTTAGCAGGCATGATGAAGAAAACTACAACAGTCATGTCATTCCTGTGGAGCTATACAAAGCAGAAGGTCTTTAATGTGGTTAGCTCTGTTCATAAAAGTGCTTCTGTTAAAGTGAAGGTCATCACCCGCAGCAGGTAGTTGAGTCTGGAAAGTGACTCGAGGAAAATGTCAGCTCCTTTGTTAGAGAACTCATATCGCCCAGCGATGAAGAAGAAGAGAGTTTTCTCCAAGTTAAAGTCAAGATGACTGCCAGAATAAAACACAGGAATTCACCTCCACTGATTAGTCTCAACACTGCAGTCATGTCAAAACAAAATCAAGCTAAATCAAAGTCTCCATCTCACTCACCCATAGAAGTGTCCTCTGACAAACTCCTGAATGCGGGCCTTGTTGGTGGAGTGCAGGTTCTGAAACTCATGCATGGCAGAAAACTTCTTCACATTCAGCCCATTGGGGGTCACGATATCTGTAGGAATGTGACACCAGCGTAGTTCATCTTTCCATCTATGCATTTACCATCCATCCATCCATCCATCCATCCATCCATCCATCCATCCATCCATCCATTTATTCATCCATACATCCATCCATTTATTCATCCATCCATTTATTCATCCATACATCCATACATCCATCCATTTATTCATCCATCCACCCACCCATCCATGTTCTACAACCTTATCTGCCATCTACAATTTTCCAGAAACATAAACTATTCATTTGTAGCTGAGGTGATAGATCTTTCTATATTAAATAACTCTAATACGAGTTAGTCTGATAACTGAATAGAATCAACAAGAACACGTTGTGGCGGCCATGTTGGGTCATCTCCACCTGGTTTCCTGTGCAGCATGTGATTGGCTTCCACTGCTGTGATCTGGGAGACTGTGGTGAACACGTGTGCACAGTGGACGGCGGCACGCTCCAAACAATATCGATGGTAGATCTGCCGCTCTCCTGCCTCCTTGTCGATGTCAAACTGAAATGCAAAGAAGTACATTTAAAGATGTATTCGTGTTTCCGTTACACATAGTTGAATGGAGAGAGGAAAGTGACAGAGAACATGAGTGACTGAGGAACACAAACTCTGCCCATCAGAAAGGTGTAGGTAGCATGTGGCAGTGGTGGAGGAATACAAGTACCTTGGTGTAACCATCAACAACAGACTGATCTGGAAGACCAGCAGTACAGCTGTGTACAAGAAGACCTGCAGCAGACTCTATTTCCTGAGGAAACTAAGGTCCTTCAACGTCTTCTACCAGTCTGTTGTTGCCAGCACATTTTTCTTCTTGGTGGTCTGCTGGGGGGTGGGGGGGTGGGGGGCAGCATAGCGTAATCGGGTGCAAAACCGACACTTTTGAAGCAGTGCTGGAGAGGAGGACTTTGAATAAACTCGTATCCATCATGAACAATACTCAGCATCCTCTCCATCCTGTACTTGACGGTTAACTGAGCGCCTTTTCCAAGAGACTAAGGCAACTTCACTGCCACACCAACCGCTACAGAAGATCATTCCTGCCTCATTCTATTAGATTATAGAATTCTTCATCCTTGTGCCACAGATAGACACTCTGTTATTGACTCTTTCCCAAAATGTGTTACTGTCGTATTGCCTCTGTACACTGCTGCTGCAACATACAAACTTCCCAAGCTGGGATCAATAAAGTATCTTTATCTTTATCTTTGTCTTTATCTTTATCTGATGTTTGAGAAACGTCACTTTTGTTTAAGACTTAGTATCATGAGAGAACTGTCAACTACCTACCAGACAGTCAAAACTGCCACTACACCCCTGCATTCATTTCATTGTTTTTTCTGTCTCATCTGCTCTTATTGCATCTGTTTATTTTGTTATTCTTCGTCTACTTTCTCCTTAGTAGTTTAATGAATTTACTGTTGTGATTGTCCAGAGATAATTCCATCTGTGCTGTTCAGTATCTGCTGATATCTGCTCTCTGTAATCCTTTCTATTTTGATTGAACTTGTCTTTTTAGTTACAGGAGATGCTACAATCAGCAGACCACAAACTCCCTGCTCTGCTCTATTCTTATGCATAGACTTACAGACAAATAGATCAAAAGATGATCCGAGTTCGGTCTTTAAAAAGACACAAACTAAAACTGCATTAACTTAATCCTCCTCCACTCAAAAGCAAAGATGCAGTTCAAAGACTTTCTGGCAGAAACAAAGAAATACTCAGATGTGCAGGTTTAATCTTAAACCTGTTTTTATGTCCTCCATCACGAGAACACGTTAAAAACACCATTTGCGTTAACGATGAGGTCATCAGTTTACCTCTCTGGGCTGAAGCATGCTCTCAGTTCGCTGCACTGCACTTTCTTCAGGATTGTGACACCCGGGTTGTGTAGCTCCTGTTTATTTATACTTTAAGACAGTAGAAGTCCAACCAGATCTATATGGTTGATGGAAGTTATCAATAAAGCAATGAACACTGTTGGAGCCCCAGTGTTTGTGAGGTTTTCTTTTTTTTGCTACCGTCTTAACGTTTCTCCTGAGCTCCTTTGTGTACAACTCGTTAATGTTACAGTAAACAAGGGCCAAATATGGAAGATTTTGGATGGTTCTTGCAGGGCGACAGAAGCAGGATGTTCAGTGTTCTGACAGTAAAGCAGAAGAAAACAGCAAATTCATCTCATTTAATGACTTTAAATGTTGACTTGCTTTAAACGTGCAGAGAACTGACAGGATGAAGCCCTGCAGAGCAAAAAAAAAACTGAAACAGGGGTTCCCCCACAGACTCAGAGAGTCCTTCAGGATGTTTGGAGAACTGTTCCTTGGACCTGTGAAAGCTCAAAGCTGGAATCACCAAAATCCAGAATGAAAAACTTTCTTTTTCTTGAAATAAATGCCAAACCTTTGAAACAGAAACCATATTAGAATCCAGAAGGAGCTTGGGATGCACCGATATGTTGCTGCTGCTCTGCTCTTCCTTCCCATGTTGCCCCCCCCCCCAATGCCCGCCAATCTGGCAGGAATCAAACCTCGAACGTCGGCTGACGTGAGTCTACAGATGGAGACAGCTGAGCCTCACCTGTCAGTCATCTTTTGAACATGTAAGCAACCTTTCGCTCCTCATTGCCCTTTCAGGCGCCAGAGTGGGACCAATTATGATCCATCTTCATGCAGCTCTAATCACATCTGAGCGACTACAAGGCCTGAACCTTTGATTGTGAGAGTTCATCTGACAGCTGCTGACAGGGTGTGCCATCACACACCAACAAAACAAAGGCTTTGCTCTGCCTGTGTACATTTGGTGGTGGCGGGGGGTATTTTTCAGGGTTTCATTTGAAGGATTTGTGTGTGGGATGTAGTGAGACAGTCCCTCTCTACAGGAGAAAGTGTGTACACATGACAAGCAACAGTCTGTGAGTTACTCATGCATTGAGATGCGTGACCAGCAAACTAAAGTGTATTTTCTGATGTTTTTCACACCACCCCAGAAAGACCAATTCATTAAACTCATAGACACATAGGAGGTAGCAGCTGAGTCCGATTAATTTGGTCCGGATCAAGCCCTAGACTTCAATAGGTGTTTATGACATAGATTGTTGGAAAACTGTGAGAAGCAACGTGTGTCACGTTAGAAGTTGTTTAATGAGCCTGCATTCCTCTGACCGAATTTCAATGAGTTGCTGTGTCTCATCGTTGCTCCACATTCTTGTCCGGCTACGGTGGCCATTTAGGTCCAAGAACGGAGCCTATTGCAGACTGAGGCATTTCAGAGTGAACAGAAGCTCAGTTTGATTAGAAACACACTAAGACCACCTCAAAAAATGGGTCAGAGCGGTTCTGGTCCTGGATCAGGGTCTGATAGTTGTTTTCAGACTGAAAATTTGTTCCGGTTTGTCAGGGAACTCTGGTTCACTTTAAGTGAACCAAGTGTGCCCAGTCTGAATACACCTTAAAGTATGAAGTGCTTTAAAAAGTGGGTAAAACTATTCTGTCCCAAACCTTGGTTTAGCCAGACTGCAGTTAGTGGAAACACCAAACTGAACCAGACTCTGCTTGACAGTCTTGATGGGACGACTGAGAATTCTGAAGATACATTTCTGTATGTGATACATTCCCTGTTTGTTCCCCTGGGATGCTCCTCTGCTTTGCATGAACCCGTTGGGTCGTCATGTCACCGACTCAGTCTTAATAAAGATGACCAACAACCATGGAACTGTGTGTACATGTGCTGCACTCCATCCACCAGATGGGGGCGCTCCTATGAGCCTCACCTTGTCCAGGTTGTTGTAGAAGTCCACGCTCCCAGCACACAGGTATCTCCCAAGCAGAGTGGCGTGTGTGGTGAACATTGTTGCCATGGGAATCTTTCGAGAGCGAGACAGAATGAGCCCGGGGCCAGCCTGCCACTCATGGAAGTGACAGACGATGTTTTTTTTGTCTTCAAGGTGGTTTGTCAACTACAGGAGGGCAGGAGAAGGTAAAGCAATGTTCAGGTTAGGCAGCGTAAAGAAGTGAAGCTAAATGAATGAAGTCTGACCTCTCTGAAGAACCAGGCGATCAGGGAGCCCAGGATAAGAGAGTCGTTGGCCTCGCGGTCGTGGAACGGCAAGCCGATGTGGCAGGTCTCCCAAAGGTCGCCCTTCCAGCGGTCCAAGTTCCAGGCTGCTGAGCCAATGTCAAACAGGATCACGAAGGGGTTTCCCTCAATCAGCCAGCGGCCAAAGTGAACCTGCAGAACAATCGAGAGTTACAAGTGACTGCTGCCCTGCAACATCCATATGACAAATTTAGAACCAATTGTTTTGTCTCTGGGTTTGCCTTTCATCTGTTTGCTTGTTTGTCAGGGCAGTTAACCAACCTAATAATTCACCTGATAAATGAGTGAAAAAGTAGCAGATGTGTTGAAAAAACAGAGAAGTCTGAAAGTTTCAACTTTTAAAAACCGAAATTCAGGAAGGTTCTTAAAAAGAAAGGTCAGATTTTTGATTGGCAAAATAAGGTGAGGTGTGGCAAGACTTTAGCAAAACTGCAGCTTAAAACCTCTAGAACTGCTGAGACCAATTCCCTTATTTCAGTCAAATTAGTCTTAAAAAGCTACAAATAAAAGTGAAGACATCAATCACTCAGATAGATGACAGTTCCAGTTCAGACGAATCCAATAAAACCGGATTGCCTTTAAGACTCCAAGTTGATTCTTCACTGTTCATACCAGAGGCAAACCAGTTCATACAGGCGACAGCCAACTGATGATATGGAAGGATTGTTCTTTGGCTAATCTGTGTATTGAGTCAGCAAAAGGTGATGGTGGAGAGAATGCAGGGGTTTGCATTTTACCCCTCCACTGTGGCTCTCTCTGGTTAAAGAAAAACCAAAAAAGCTTAAATGAAAAGAAAAATCAGACTGTAAGGGCCATGAAACAACATGAAAAGTCTAATAAATCGAACTTTATTGGAGTCTAGTACGTGTTATACAATGATCCAGACTACAATGCTCCAACAGTCTATCAGCGGTGTGGCTTCGTAGTTCACCAGCTGAATTCATACTAAAACATTTTAACAGATTTTTGGATTACAGACAGAATTTATACAGAAGGCACGCTGGCTTATAAAGTGGATTTCTGAAAAACATGTAAGGGTCACTTACTTCTGCTTTATGAATTTCAGACAGAGATGCACTAACAACAGTAAAACAAATCCTACTTCTCTTCTTCTCTGCTGATATTGAACAACCTTCTAAACCTGCTAAACTTTCTGCATTCTGATGATCCTTTGGTTCGTGGTGTCTTTTATTTTGAAAGGAAAGCATAAGCATCTAAAAGTTTTGAATTTTCACATTTTGAAAAAAAAGCTTATTTTTCTTGATGTTTCAGGTGTATTTATGCCAAAACAAAAGACAAAGAGAGGCTCCTATTTTGGGGAGGCAGTGGCTCAGGTGTGGTTGTTGTGTCCCTGGCAAGACAATCTAACCCATTCTTATTTTTAAATAGCAGGTAGAGGAGATGTATATATATCTTTGACCAGAACCTTGCTGGAATAATCCTAACCTTTCAATCTTCTCCTCTTGTCCACAAGTTTAAGGTATGACTGGAGGAGTCCATCCAAATATAGAATCCTCAGCAGTGTAAACCTTTAACAGCTAAGCTGAAGTAACTGCTGAAGGTCATCCATTCCATCCTTTCCTGTCATCTTCATCAGAAAGTTCAGCCTTAAAGACGGAG
The DNA here is from genome assembly GCA_014656515.1 of Oryzias celebensis. Taxonomy (NCBI): domain Eukaryota; kingdom Metazoa; phylum Chordata; class Actinopteri; order Beloniformes; family Adrianichthyidae; genus Oryzias; species Oryzias celebensis. Next base: position 447,737 of record BNCR01000026.1, on the reverse strand, counting down.
ACAGAACTGCCTCCTGACCTGAAAGATCTTTCTTGGGTATGTGGGCTCCATCTGGTGGTCAAACTGTTCAGGGTTTTACAGCGTTTTTTTTCTGATCTTGGGTTATTAGTGCTGAGACATCTGACATTTACAGAAGAGAAATGTCCAGCTGAGTGTTTGGAAAGAACACCATCACTTGTTTTCTCACAAACATCACACATTATCACTTCTGCTGCTTTCTACATCCCAGTCAACATCCTTTTCCTGTAAAATCCGTCATCCATCTCTCCTCATCCTTCATCTGTCCTTTCTCAGCTTGCACTTCGCCTTCAGTTGAAGAGCTTACTGAACTAAAGATGAACTTTGACCGATCAGCTGTGATTGGTCCGTTTTGTTGTCTTTGAACCTTTCTCCTCGCGCAGATGACACCCCTCATCTCTCCAGACCTCATCCCATGTTCAGATCCCCTTGAGATTCTCTTTTCCCATTTACAATTTTTCCTTTTGTAATTTTTTCCTGTTTAAGATCCTTAAAAGGCTCCAACCATTTCCAGAACATCTACCATGATCTGTTCCTCTGATGGATTCATTCCTGATCCTATCTGGTCATGCATAAAGAGAACCTCAACATCTTCATCTCTGCCCTACTCTCTCTGGGCTGTTGACCCTAAGAAATGAAAGCTTCTCCACCTCTGCTCCCTGTCAGCTCACTGTTCCTATTCAGTTCCTCTCATTCACACACATGCACTGCTGGACATGACCTTCATTCATATCCTTCCCAGAGCAAACCTCCACCTCTCTGGATGCTCCTCCATCTGCTCCCTGCTCTCACTAGAGATCACAGTGTCATCTGCAAACATCCTGATCCACAGATTCCTGTAACCTCATCTGTCAGTCTGTCCATCACCATGGAAACAAGAAGAGGGTTCTTGGTGTAGTTACGCCTCCACCTTGAACTGCTCTGTTACAGAACATCTTGCTATTGTCTTCCAGCTCTCATCCATATCCTGAACATCTCCAATGTACTTCCCCATCCAAACTACAGCTCCTCTCTGGATCCTGTCATAACATCAGTTTGTTGTTCCTCTGTTGTTTCTCTGCATGTCACCCTCTTTCTTTAAAATGGAACCAGACATTTCTCCTCCATTCCTCAGGCATCCTCTCACGCTCCAAGATCTTTGGCTTGTTACGGAGCTGGGAACAGTATCAACGAATCAATCGGGATGCTAACGACTTCCCATTTCAAAAACATTCTGAACAATCAATTCTCTTCATGGTAAAAAGTTAGCAAAGTGCTTGTAACTTTGTAGCTCTGAAAAGAACAAAAACAATTCTTTTGTGCAACACAAGCAATTTTTTGTGCCTGCTGTCACATTTGCACACATTTACGTACATAAGCCTTTTTGAATAGCAACATGATCTTAGTTTGACAAAACATGTCTTTTTACCAGATTTTTGTCATTAAATTATTTATTATTCTTCTTATTATCATTGAGTGTTTTTGGGCAGATTGTCTTTTTGTTTACTTACAGAAAATCTGCCAATAGGACAGGAATTTCTGATCAATTTCTGAGGGGCCTGTCTTTGCAGCGCATTAAAAAATGTGTCTGCTCCCACATCATGAACATAAGGCACAAATCAACAGAGTAGAAGACTTTTATAAATAGAAAAAAACAATTCCGTTTTGAAAATCAAAACAAAAGAGAGACTGTTCACTGAAAATCTCCGAATGCTCAAAGGTCATTCTGACTCCGGCCCATCTCCATGTGCACATGCAGCTCCAAACACACACCTGGCAGCCGTTGTGGATCAGGTCGTCCATGGCCTTGCGGATGGCAGCGTTGGGGGGCTCACAGCCCTCCACCTGCGTTTTGAAGTTGTGCTCAAAGTACGGCCCCATCATGTAATAGTTTTCTCCCCATTCATCCACCGTGACCTTGGCCTTGGACTGAATGACAGTGTAGATCCCTCCAACTGTGGACACACAAAACACATAAACTCAAACACAGACTCACACACAGAAAAGCTGTCAATACAACACTGATTTTGTTTTGCCTGGGAACACGTGCACACACGTGCGTGTGTGTGTTTTCCACGGTATTTGTTGACGTAAACACTCAAACACGGGTGACGGACGTCACAGAGATGACATGAACCAGGTAGTGTTTGTGTGCGAGGTGATCAGGCTCCTCATACGGATTCAGCGTTTTTCGTTCTTCCTCATCCCTTCCCTACAGCCCTGTCTCCTGTCTCAGTTAACACCAAATTGTTTGGTGTTACTCCTCCATCACCTCCACTTCTTCTCTGGTGATACAAACGGTTTGACCAATGCAGGACCTCGAGAAAACCCCAATCATTATCTTGTTCACTGGAAGCTTTCAGTCCTTCCGGTTTTACCAGGGTGGTCAGCACAGTGGCTGTCTGCCCAGGTATCTCCATGCCACATTTCATGTCTCAAAGGTCAAACCAGTTTCTGCTCCGCCTGCCGGGTTCAGTGATTGATTGGTTCATAGCTGTCCGGCCTACATCCTCACATTCCTCTGGTCCCGGCACAGCGGGCAGAGTTTAATGTTTGGTTTGCTGGGAGAGTTGATGTCCTGAGGGGCAGTCATGGGTTCTGGCTGTTTCATTTTGGATCCTCTGTTTTGCTACATCATTGTCAGATCATAGTAGTTCTGTTTCCTCCAAAACTCCCATACACATCCCAGATTCCCTTCCTGACTACAAGCTCCTCATCTGATCACGGAAGTTCTCCAAATCCGAAGCGCCTAATCCTAGTCAATAAAAACTGCTACGTTGAGAAGGTTTTACAGTGCTCAGAGTCAGGAAAGAGCCTTTCCCTTTCACTACTGAGAGTTGGTCCAGTTATACGTTACAGGAACGCAGCAAGAAAGACCAAAGGTGAAACTGAAGCGAGGCCTATGCTAAGAACATCACAGATGTTTATGCTGAGCTGATTCAAATGAGGGATGATAAAAGGCTTTCATAAATCATAAGGGGGGGGGGTGCTCCCAGCCACAAAGAAAAGCACACAGAACTTTGATGCATTTCAAAACATACTATGTATTTATGAAAATACAGTAAAACTGACTTCAGCCAAATCCCCAACAAGGTTCATCCTCTGTGGTGGTTCCAATTGACTGATGTGGGTCTCCTGTTTTTAAAATGCTGTTTCTACGGAGTACTAAACGAACTCATGCATGAACACGTTTTTAAAAAATCCTGAGTGCACAGAATTCCCTCATCTAGAGCACTGACATCAATCAGGATCTCATTCAGGGAAATGCAATTAGATGGCGACAAAGAGAGAAAAGTGGTCACAAGGAAAGAAGAAATGATAGGAGTTACGGAAGTACCGCAAGCAAACGGCAATCTCGAACGTCAACACGGAAATCAGCTCAGAGACAAGAACAAGGCCTGGGCAATAAATGAGAGCTCCACCTGCAGGAAAGTCTCAGGTATTTTATTTTGAAACGCACTTAATGGTGAAGTCATTTCCTTTCTTTGAGTAACTTTCTGTTTCTGCTGTGCGCCTGCAGAAGCTGAAGTAAGTTCAGATACGTGTTTTTTCTGGTATTGATTTGAAATTTCTGATTGAACTGATCGCTCTGCTTATTTCTAAGTTTGAACGTTGTGGAATATCGTTTAGCGGTGCGCTGACATTGTGAGTAATGCACTCTTATTACGCTGTGCTTTCCTGCTCTGAGCTATAATTTAAGTATATTGTGAAGTCTGTTTATTCCTTTTACATGATTGTCTTTGTCTGACGTTGCTGCTTTCCCCAACATGCGTTCAGTGTTTGATTGATGCTTCTGTTCATGTGCTACTCACTCACTCATTTGGCCAAAATCAAAAACATCTGCAGAGCACCAGCAACCAGCAAAGCCCAACTCCCCTTCCCCTCGCCGTTGCTGAGAGCTCTCTGTTTACACTCTCTCCCGCTAGCTTACAGACCCCTCACAACCCCAACCTAACGTTGGCAGAGCAACAAAGATGATGAGCAATATGTCCAGCAGGACACTTTGATCCAGATTCCAGCTCAGACGAGGAAAACAAAGGCGTGCAGGGACATAGTCAGCTACACATGGAGGCATCAGAATGCAGCAGAGCAGAGAGCTGCTGGTTCGCCGTATAGCCTCGGTGTCAGAACTGAAACCTTTTTTCAACTGTATTTTTGCATCTGTTCCTGAGTTACAATGATTTGAAATTGAATTCAAGATTTTTTCTAATATTGGTCCTCCGTCATCAGAAAACTGTTAACATGTTAAAACGGCAAAAACACATTTTCATCGAAGACCTGCTGAGGTCTGCTGTGATTCTGAGCTGCAGAACATGGACACAAGGAACCCATCCTGGATCAATGGCTGACACCCCCCCCTCCACACACACACACACACACAGCTCCACAGTAGCCGGGCGGGGGGGGGTCGATGGGGAACGTCTCATGTTCCTGAAAGATTTTGTAGATGTTCTTTGTACAGCAGGTTTGTCTTTAGATTCATTTCCAGATCATTCCAGATCATCTTCCAAGGGGCAATGACTCTGTTTGTTCCAGGGTTATGGGGAGGGGGCAGCACAGGCTTATCTGCTGCTTAATATTTAACTCTGTCGCGGGGGGGGCATTCCTGTGTTTACTTTTGGAGAAAGGGTCAGCTTCCAGTGAGATGATGAACATGAAAAAACTTCCTACAAACTGGATTGCTGCTCAACACTCGTTTCCACTCAGCGGTAACAGAACAGAAATGCTCCAGGTTGTTGTTCCTTTAAACCAGTTCCAGAGTTTGTGGTCTGATGCGGAGCAGGTGTGGAGGGACTCACCTTTGTTGGCAACCTCCCAGGCCACCTCAAAGAGCAGCAGGTCCTCCACGGGCAGCTGGTCCTCCTCCCAGGCCGGCAGCACCCCGCTCAGGGAGGTCATGGACAGCGAGCGCGACAGCGGCATCTCTGCGAAGAAGAAGTTCCTGCCGGGGCAGACGGGCTTTACAGTCCAGAGCTCAGCGGGGACGGTGCTCACAGCAGGACCAGATAAACAGCCGTCATGGAGGGAGGGGGGTGTTCAGCTCACTCGGATGTGGGGGTGAAAGGTTTGCTGCGTGATCAGCTCAGTCCGGTTGTGCAACTCAGATGGACACCTGCTTTAGAGTCTTTGGAAACATCTACAGCAGAGGAGGACGCAGAGGATCAGGATCACCAGCAGCTCTCATTAACTTTACAGGGCCTAAATCCTGCAATATAAACTTTTAATCTATTCTAATGTCACTTCTGCTATTTTAAAACATCCATTCATCTCTGAGTATTCCTCCAAAACCTGCTTTCTGAGAACCAGCCCCTTCCAATCCACCAAAATGACTGGGTCCTCATACTTATGAACGCGGGGGGACAGCCCCTTCCAGAATGAGACACACAGACACACACACACACAGACACACACACACACCCGCACACACACACACAAACACACGCACACACACACACACACACGCACACACACAGACACACACACACGCATACACACACACAAACACACGCACACACACACACACACATGCACACACACACACACACACACAGACACAGAAACACACACACACACACGCACACACACACACACACACACATGCACACACACACACACACACACAGACACAGACACACACACGCACGCATACACACACACACACAGCCGCACACACACACACACAGACACACACACACAGACACACACACACATGCACGCACACACACACACACACATTTTCTGCTGAGCTAGCAGTGATCACCAAAACACTTTCATTTTATACGCACAATATGCACATCCATCTTTGCAAAAGTTCGAACGTTGTTTGTTTTTGTGGGTGAAATGCAGACTCACTGCCAAGGCCGGCTCCAGGGTGATGTCATGAGATGGGCGGGACCCACAAGGAGCGAAAAGCGGAGCTTCAAGGATCGAGACGTCTTACTTCCGGGGGGAAGTAAACGAGGAAGTACAAGAGGAAGTACAAAGAGCTCACAAAAATATCTAATATTGCATAAATAATGTCTTCTTCTGTGTGCCAAAGGAAAAATGATTATCATACATATGGTTATAGTTTACCCTGAAAGGCTTAGACTAGCATGGTATCAGTCTTACCTCTGTGGACTTCCAAACACATGGAGAGTATTCAAACTCCAAACTCATAAAAGGTAGACAGACCAGATCCACTGGAACTCTGATGAAGAAGAAGAAACACCCATCTGGGTGTGAGAGAGAGAGAGCGAGTGTGTGTGTGCACGTGTGCTAGTATGTGCTAGTTGTGGGAACAAAATCTTGAATGTATCATGGCATGAGGACCCCAGACAGTGCATGTTAATGTATGCTCATGGCTTTTTTAAGATCGCCTCATTTGTCCCCATTTTTCAAAGAACTGTGTGGGACTTATGCTCTCTACTGCCACCTAACTGTGGCCAGAAGGTAATGCAGTCACTCCAGTGTTTACACATTACTTCCAGTCAGTTCTTTCCAATTAAAGATATATACCCTATTCAAAACAAGCTAAGTCGATTGTGAAAAACTCATGGGATGTTGTACAGTGTTTGTGTCACTTCACAGATTTTCAGGACAGGAAGGTAATTGTATTGGGGTGACAGTCACACCTAATTTTGTGATTTCCACATATTATTCTCACTGTGTACAGCTTGCTTTGCTTATTGTGGTGAAAAGCAACAAATTCTGAAAGAAAATCCTTCACGATGTGACATCAATTTTAACATTCTGTGGGAATTAGAAGCTGATATTGTCAGTAAGTCACTCCAAATTCATCATTCAAACAATCATGGATGCACAACGTCAGTTAACGGGTGAGCAGGCTAGTTGTGAGTAGTGAATCGGTTGTCATCAGAGTGTATTTGACTTTGTGTGTAGATGTAGATCACAGCCAATCAATGCAGGAAAGCAGCAGAGAAACTCAAAAGGTAAACACTTTCAATTTTTCCATACTGATTGATGTAAAGCCACTATTAAAATGAAAAAGATCATGTATTACCAAGATTTTATGAGGAATCTTTGGATTTTATTGACCAGGCAAAAAGTGTTTAACCCTTTAAACAGCGGACACGTCAGCAGTGACGTCTAAAAATAAATTTTCTTTCTCATTGTAAATCTTTGACCATTTATGCAATCAATATGAAACAGTTCATTCTGATGTGGGGAAAAGCGGCTTTGCAGTGTAACATATAATGCACTGTTCTGCAACACTTCACTGACACATACTGTCTTGCTCCAGGCTTTTTCTTTCACAGCTCAAGTAAGGTTGGCACGCCCAGTCAGTAGCTGTGTCACTAGCCCCAGGTTTTACTAGCATCTGGTTTTAAATTAAGAAAAACTCAGAAACGCAGTTTTAACGGTAAATTATTTCATGTTGGTTCTCTGTTATGAGAAAAATGCTACAAGAACATGATAAAAACACACACAAAAACACATTTTCATTGGAGTGGGTCTTAAGTATGGGGATAGTAAAACGATTTTGCAGGAAACTGGGTCATTTCAGAAGAAAAGAAACATTTTTGAAAAAACATGGCTTTGTCCTTATACAATTATAACTTTTGTCTCATGATTTTACAACTTTATTCTTATTCATGTATTTATTTTTTCTTTTACGGTGGACCTAATAATCAATTGTAGGAATCAGAAAAGAACTATGGAAGACAGGGCAGCCCAACACAGATCCTCCTGCCACACAGAATAAGTATCTGTAGTTGTAAAACAGGTCAAAAAGCCTGAAAAAATATAAAAGTCTTCAGGCTTCAGTCTGCAGCGCCAGACTGGAAGTGCTTCCTGATGAAGTGAAGTGAGCAGAAATGAAACAATGAACAGACTGAGTTTGATTTTAAAAACAGATGTTTAAAGAACAGGAAGAAAGGAGTTGGAAGCAACAGCACCATGTCAGATCCTCCACTGGAGGTCACCAGTTCTCTTTTTGACGAGCAGCTCTTGAAGAACTCCCCATTAAGGCCTAATGTGCAGTCACTTTCTGCTGTGCAGCCTGGCTCTGTTCACAAGCTTCACAGTTTTTTTAGTTTTAGAGCATTAAGATCAGGGCTCGGAGGGCTCTTTGGGAAGGGCTCACCATGAACAGTCTCAACCATTTCCTGCAGGAATCCTCAAGGAGTCTCTCCTCTCTCTAGTCCAGCTTGTCTCTTCAGAGTTTCTGAAGATCTAAGATCAATATCCTCCATCATCTCCATCATTGTGGCTCATTGTCTAAAACTTTTTAACAGTTAGTTTTACAGAGCCTGTTACGGGAAAAAAATAAGCTACAAGTGAAAAAAAATAGTTTCTTGTGCGCACCAATTACTACCTGGTAAACACAAGAAATGTTTCTCTTTTTTTCACTTGGATTTCCCTTTAGGGGCTCCGTCTTTAAATTGTAATATTTATATTTCTGCTTGTTGTTTAGATATAGAGTAGAGATTTGTATTTCTTGAACTTTCATTTAGATGAACATGATTTAGTCTTGCCTATTGTGTTAAGCATTTAGATTTAGATTTAAGGTTCAACCTTTAGGCTTAGAAACAGTACTATAATATTGAATATTTACATTTGGCTTTTAGATTTCCTTTTTACTTATACATTTAGAACTAGGATTTATGTATCCATTTACAACTTGATTTATTACTATTTTCAATATCTAACTTTCACATTTACACACAAATATCATGTTTATACTTAGTGTTTAAATCAGCATGTTTTCAACAAATGCATACAAGAGTTTTATTTGTAATGATTCCAGAAGAATTCAATTTAACTTTCATTTTTTACATACACACGTGGACAAAATTGTTGGTACCCCTCAGTTAAAGAAGGAAAAACCCACAATTCTCACTGAAATTCCTTGAAACTTATAAATAAAATAATTTATTGAAAAAATTTATTGAAAATTAAATAATCAAAATCAGCCATCACTTTTGAATTGCTGATTAACATAATTATTAAAAAAAACAAACTAATGAAACAGGCCTGGACAAAAATGATGGTACCCATAACTTAATATTTTGTTGCACAACCTTTTGAGGCAATCACTGCAATGAAGCGATTTCTGTATTTGTCAATAAGCGTTCTGCAGCTGTCAACAGGTATTTTGGCCCACTCCTCATGAGCAAACTGCTCCAGTTGTCTCAGGTTTGATGGGTGTCTTCTCCAAATGGCATGTTTCAGCTCCTTCCACAGATGTTCAATGGGATTCAGATCTGGGCTCATGGAAGGCCACTTTAGAATAGTCCAACGCTTTTCTCTCAGACATTCTTGGGTGTTTTTGGCTGTGTGTTTTGGATCATTGTCCTGTTGGAAGACCCATGACCTGCGACTGAGACCAAGCTTTATGACACAAGGCAGCACATTTCTCTCCAGAATGCCTTGATAGTCTACAGATTTCATTGTACCGTGCACACATTCAAGACACCCTGTGCCAGATGCAGCAAAGCAGCCCCAAAACATGACTGAGCCTCCTCCATGTTTCACCGTAGGGACAGTGTTCTTTTCTTCGTATGCTTGGTTTTTGAGTCTATGAACATAGAGTTGATGTGCCTTACCAAAAAGCTCCAGTTTGGTCTCATCTGTCCAAAGGACATTCTCCCAGAAGCTTTGGGGCTTGTCAACATGCATTTGTGCAAATTCCAGTCTGGCTTTTTTATGATTGTTTTTCATCAGTGGTGTCCTCCTTGGTCGTCTCCCACGAAGTCCACTTTGGCTCAAACAATGACGAATGGTGCGATCTGACACTGATGTACCTTGGCCTTGGAGTTCACCTTTAATTTCTTTGGAGGTTGTTCTGGGCTTTTTTGGATACAATTCCAACGATCCGTCTCTTCAATTTGTCATCAATTTTCCTCTTGCGGCCACGTCCAGAGAGGATGGCTACTGTCCCGTGGGTCTTGAACTTCTGAATAATATGAGCCACTGTTGTCACAGGAAGTTCAAGCTGTTTAGAGATGGTCTTATAGCCTTTACCTTTAAGATGTTTATCTATAATATTTTTTCGGATGTCCTGGGACAATTCTCTCCTTGGCTTTCTGTTGTCCATGTTCAGTGTGGTACACACCTTTTCACCAAACAGCAGAGTGACTACTTGTCTCCCTTTAAATAGGCAGACTGACTGATTATGAGTTTGGTAACACCTGTGATGTCAATTAAAGGACACACCTGAGTTAATCATGTCAGTCTGGTCAAATAGTTTTCAATCTTTTATAGAGGTACCATCATTTTTGTCCAGGCCTGTTTCATTAGTTTGTTTTTTTAAATAATTATGTTAATCAGCAATTCAAAAGTGATGGCTGATTTTGATTATTTAATTTTCAATAAATTTTTATTTATTGTTATTTTTGTAAGTTTCAAGTAATTTCAGTGAGAATTGTGGGTTTTTCCTTCTTTAACTGAGGGTACCAACAATTTTGTCCATGTGTGTAGATAAACAAACTGTGAGGCAAATAAGTGTGTGAACACCCTTTGATTTTGCAAGTTCTCCCCCTGTGAAGTCACGGAGGAGTCAGAGATTTTCATCTTGGCTACTTGTCCACTGTGAGAGATATGAATTTAAAAAAAAAGGAAATGACTTTGCATGATTTTCAAAATCATTTATTTGTGCTACTGCTGCTAGTTAGTATCTGAACACCTGAGAAAAATCAATGTTGATATTTGGCACAGGAGCCTTTTTTTGCGATTACACAGGTCAAACGTTTCCTGTAGTTCTTCACCAGGTTTGCGCTGCAGTAGTGGTTTTGACCCATTCCTCCACACAGATCTCCTCTAGATCAGGCAGGTATCTGGGCTGTCGCTGAGAAACACAGAGTTTGAACTCCCTTTAAATATTTTCTATTGGGTTTAGGTCTGGAGACGGGCTAGGTCGCTCCAGAACCTTGATATGCTTCTTATGGAGCTACTCTTCAATGCTGTAACTGAAGGAAGGAGGTTGTTAGCCCTAATCTCACTATGACAACAGTCACCCTCTTCTTAATACAGTGCAGAAAAACACCCTCTTAGCATGATGCTACCACCTCCATGCTTCACAGTAGGGATGGTGTTCTTGGAATGGTCTGGACATTTGCTGGTTTAAGCAGGGGAACTTTCTGTGTCATGCTTGATTTCAAACGCTGACGTCTTTGTGTATTACCAACAGTAACCATGGAAACGGTGGTCCCAGCTCTTTTCAGGTCATTGACCAGCTCCCCCTGTGTAGTTCTGGGCTGAGTTCTCACCTTTCTTAGGAATACTGAGACCCCACGATGTAAGGTCTTGCATGGAACCCCAGTCTGAGGGAGATTTACAGTCATGTTTAGCTTCTTCCATTTTCCAATAATTATTCCAACACTGGATCTTTTTTCACCAAACTGAATGGCAATTGCCCCGTAGCCCTTTCCACCCTTATGGAGGTCTACAGTTTTGTCTCTGGTGTCTTTGGACAGCTCTTTGGTCTTGGCCATGTTAGCAGTTGGAGTCTTACTGCTCCTATGAGGTGGACATGTGTCTCCGTGCAGTTAACCACCTCAAACAGGTGATTCTAATTAAGATAATATGTGGAGGTGGACTTTTTAAAGGTGGACTAACAGGTCATTGAGGGTCAGAATTCCAGCTGATAGACAGCTGTTCAAATGCCTATATGCAGCAGTAGCATGCAAAAAACGTATTTCAAATCATATAATGTGATTAGATGACGTGTCTCACAATGGACATTACCCCAAGATGAACATTTCAGACTCCTACAGGATTTCTAAGAGGGAGAACTTGCAAAAATCACAGGATGTTCAAAGACTTGTTTGCCTCACTGTACCCGGAGCTACATGCAGTGGAATGTACTTTACTGTACCTTTATCCTTCTAAGTGGACAGATTTTGAAAAAAAATAGTGGTTGCGTCAGGATTCCTTCTCTACTCACTACATAGTGTTATTTTGTAGCGCTGTCCGAATCTACAATTCTAAAATCAAAGAAGCTCAGAAATTTCACAGAAGTCTGCAAAAATCCTGTGTGTTTTTTTGCTCACTAGATTGGCAATCAGACCACAATACAACAACTTTTGTGAAAAAGATGTTTTTCAGTTTATATTTTTTTATAAACCATCCAAGTTTGTAGCATCACTAAAGTGAGGTCACCAGGTGTTCCTTTACCTGAAGCAGTGGGAGGTGGTGGAGGGGGGGAGTCAGTTTCAGCTCTTTAAATCTTCATGAGCGACAGCGTTCACAGTTGTTTACTTTTTCATTTATGTTTCATGTGAAGGTGTGGGTCAAGTTTCACGTCTTAAAGTACATTTCTGTGAGTTCAGAGCAGAGCCTGGCTGGTTCTGGGTCGGATCAGCACCAGTCACATGGGAAGAACTCAGATGTTTGATGCTCTCTGCAGAGTTCCACTGTTGCTTCATCAACGGTTTTTCTGTTTAACCACAGAAAACTGTTCTTTGCTCCAGAAACACAGAGAGCGGCTTTTTTTTAACCACATCTTACAGAAGTGTTTCCAGACTGGAGGTCATGCTCTCCTTGATGGATTAGAAGTGATTCTGCTACTTAAAAAGTACAAAAAAAACCTCTGATGGTGCCATAGAACAAAAACTATTTTCAAAATATTTTTTTTCTTTACTTCTTTCATCCCAATGATCTTTTCCTCTTTCCGCTCTTCCAGGACCAGGTCGTTGGGCAGCAGTCTAAGCATCAATGCCATTTAATCCAGCTCATCCGGGGGGCCCCAATTTAGACCAAAATCCAGATGACTTCCCTACCCGTGTGACTCTAACTGTAGGGCCGTTAGAAGCTGTCGGTGGTGTCCGAAAGTTTATTTTCAGGAGGAGCCGTAGCGACTTAAGGCTACGGTCTCCCTCCACCGCTTGGTGATCCATGTCATGCTTGTGGCGTGGAGGGGAAACGCATTTCTGGGTGTGCTCTGAAGCACAGAAAGTAATATTTAAATGTAAGTCATGACATTTTGTTTTTACATGACTTTTTAAAGTTAAAAAACCAGTGTTGGGTATTTTCTGAGCGCTGGAAGCTACAGGCTAACGTAGATGACTGGCAAGTATTGATGATGTCATCAAGAGATAGTGACGTCCAAATGTGAAGACATGAGTTGTGTCAGAATTCCTTCACTACTGCTAGTGCACTATATTGTGTTATTGTAGTGGACGTTTGAGGAATTGACACATTTGGTACTTCCAGGTCAAAGGAAACGGGCAGGGGTTTCTTACTGGACACATTTGGTTCACTTGAAGTGAACCAGAGTTTGTGTCCACTGATCATCTGGAACAAATTTCCAGTCTGAATACACTATAAAATATAAAAATAAATAACATGATACAGAAGTACATCAGAAAACCCTTTAAATAAGTGTCAGCATCTGCTGTGTTGCATCTCCATGGCAACCGCTGGAAGAACTTTCTAACATCTTGAAACTCAAACAAGGTTCTAGTTCTGCCAGCACACTTAAGAAAGAAACACTTAATTATTCTGAATGAACCTGCAATAGGCACGTGATTAGGTCATTTTTCTCTGGTTTTCTGTTTCGTGTGTTTCCGTCGTGAGTGAGCTTTTGTGACTCAGTATTTCCTGCCGGTAACGGGATTACATTCCACGCATCTGCGGCGCTCTCGGGCTGCAGCTTCGGCGCAGGCGCAGGCGGCTCCGCAGCAGCTGCCGTCACCTCCTCCTCAGAGGCGCCGCGTTGCTGTCTCCGCTGCGGGATCCTCCTCTCCGCCAGCAGCGGTTGGCCTGCGCTCTCAGGTAGAAGGACGTTCTCACCTGGAGGACTGCTGGGCTGCAGACCTGAGGTGTCTGATTCTTGCTTGGCCCGAACAGATGTTCCGCTTCTGCAGCCTCATCCATCCATCCTACAGCGGGGGCGGGGGGTGCAGAACAGCTGTGTGATCGTGCTCTGACTCGCTTGTGTGCTCATGTGTAAAGCGCGTGTCGGTGTCGCCCTGCAGACAGATGGATCCCGCGGATCGCAGCTGAGATAACGTCCTCTCCGTCACCGCCGAGCTGCTGCAGCGCCGCGCGCGCGGGAACGACGTGGGCTCTTTGCAGCCGAAGACTACAGGAATTCACACCCCCCTGCTGGAAGACTTCTGCCTCATCATCAGCTCGCCCACCATGGTCCCAGCGCCCCCCAGAAAGGATGTGAGCTGAAGGAGCCCGCAGAGGAGCTGTCCGTGGTGCTGACGCGGCTGTGACAGCGAGCATGGCCGCCGGGAAGTTACTGCTCTACGCCGGGCTCTCTTTGTCTCTGTGCGCCTTGGGCATGCTGGCTGTGGCGATGTGCTCCGACCACTGGTACGAGACCGATGCCAGGAGGTACCGGGAGCGGTGCCGAAGCTTTTCCAGCCGCCGCAAGGACCCGGGCTTCATCTACATCCCCAACATCAGCCTGCCGCTGCGGGCCAGCCAGAGCGGCGCGCCGCGCTGGGAGGAGCGGCTGCTGCCCGCGCGGAACCGGCGCCAGCTGTTCGCCATGAGCGCCGCGGACGAGTGCAGCCGGCACCACAACTCCACCAACATGGGGCTGTGGAGGCGCTGCCACCGGGTCGGCTTCGACCACGAGACTGAGGAGCTCATCAGGAAAGGTAAGGCGCGAGGCCGCGGGGCAGCTGCCGTTGATGAACGCGCTGTGTCACGTGCTCCACCTCGTCCGTCTCGGTAACAGACGGGCCGATGCGCTCTAATCAGCCACGTGACCAAAGGGCGAACAAGGGCACGGGGCGCTTTCTCTGTGTCCGAAACGGACGATCGGTGCGCGGAGGTTGGCGTGACGCCTTTAAATCTAATGACGTCATCATCAATTAACGAAGCTGAAATATGAGCGTGTTTGCGCCTCGTGCACGGGTCTCGGACACTTGAGAACCCTGCACATCCTGTGGATGTGACACCAATGACTTAATGAAGTTCCTAATCAAAGATGTTCCAAGTTTCTGCTCCTGCAGGGAAACATGAGGGGATCGAGCAGGAATCTGAATTCCAACAGATCCACAGGAAGCACAGCAGTCATGGTTTCCCTCTGGAGGGGGCTGCAGCTGACGGGTTAGGCCAATGAATACACGCTCCTCCTCATAGACACCCCGTTGTCACATGCTCAGACTTTTTTTTAAACACAAATCCTTGAAGGACGGCTGCAAAGAGGTGCAGTGGTTAGCGCTTTTGCCTCACAGCCCAGGTTCAAATCCCAGTTGGGTTCTTTCTGTCTTTGTGCATGCGTGTCATCCCGCAGTCCAAAACATGATGATTCTAAAGTGTGAGTGTGTCGTCTGGCTGCGTAGCCCTTCAACAGACTGATGACCTGTCCAGGGTGTACACCAACAATAGCTGGAATAGGCTCCAGCAACCCCTTGACCTCAAAAAGGGTTCCACAGGGTCAGAGGATAGATGGATAGATATTTGAAAGTCACGAAAAACCCTCCAAAGTGATATTTTGATCCATTCACGCATCTCTGAGGATTAAAAAACTCTGCTCTCTGAGCACTAGCCCCTCCCAATTCCAGAGGGTGAGAGGCTCCTCATGTTCATATGTATGAACGTGGGGGAACAGCCCCTCCCAGGAAGAGTCTGTGCTCCCAGCACCGTCCCCAAACTAACACACACACTTTCTCCACTGAGCTAGCAGTGATCGGCAAAACTCTTCTATTTTAGTCCGGACTCATGCACATGGATCTCTGCAAGTTTGGATGTTGTTTGTTTTTGTGGGAGAAATGCAGACACGCTGCTGAGGTCGGTTCTAGGATGATGTCATGAAATGGACAGCACCAACAAGGAGTGAAAGGCGGAGCCTCAGAGATCGAGGCGTCTTACTTCTGGGTAGAAAAAGAGCTCAGAAAAATAACTCCAGTTTAACTAAAAAAATGTTCTTTAGTCTTCCAAAAGTAATAAACTATCAAATATATGGATATAGTTTACTCTGAAAGGCTTAATAATAGCATGATGCAGGCCCTTTAATGGTTTACAGTTAAAACATTTGTGTCACTTACATCCCAGAGCCAATGTTGGGCGCTGCAGCCCCTACTACAACAAAATGTCTCACCAGATAAGCTTTCTGAAGGTTTGTCTGCACTTAATATATTCCAGCAAAAACACAGAACAATACCTACTTTCCAATGTGTAGATCTGAAAGTAGAACAAAGATGTGAGATCTGAACACATGCGTGTTCTCCTGAAGACATTTTCATGACAGACACTCCTCTCCAGAAAAACAAAACTCACTAATCATGTTCATGTGGAGCCAATTCTGAATTTACACTTACTTACAGCGTAAACACTTCCGTAAAAACGTGTCAGCTGCATGAAATGTCTGGTAAGTGGATATGTTGTTTAGGTCAGAGGAAAGTGCAAATGATGGGGAGATGTGACACCTGGTTTGAAAAGGTTTAACCTCAGATCATCTGCAGAAGCTACAGAGGAAGTCCAGTTTCTGGAGTTACAATAAGAAAGAACTGCATGCTGGGAAGTACAGTTTTCTGTACAGCTAAGAGGTTCCCTAATGATAACCCCCGTTTTTCTGTAGTCACTGAGGATCCTCAGTTCAAAGTGATGCTATGTTGTAAAGAGCAACAGCACTTTTGGTTCAGTTTTAGAAACATCCACAGGTAATGCTTTTGATTTCATTAGGAAGCAAAGGACAGCGACACAGGAAACCAGAGTCCCATGACCAAATTCAGTTTTTGATAGAACCATTAATGATCCATTTCAGTTTTTAATAGAATCATTAATGATCCATTTCAGTTTTTAATAGAATCATTAATGATCCATTTCAGTTTTTAATAGAATCATTAATGATCCATTTCAGTTTTTAATAGAATCATTAATGATCCATTTCAGTTTTTAATAGAATCATTAATGATCCATTTCAGTTTTTAATAGAACCATTAATGATCCATTTAGGTTTTTAATAGAACCATTAATGATCCATTTCAGTTTTTAATAGAATCATTAATGATCCATTTCAGTTTTTAATAGAATCATTAATGATCCATTTCAGTTTTTAATAGAACCATTAATGATCCATTTCAGTTTTTAATAGAACCATTAATGATCCATTTCAGTTTTTAATAGAATCATTAATGATCCATTTCAGTTTTTGATAGAACCATTAATGATCCATTTCAGATTTCAATAGAATCATTAATGATCCATTTCAGTTTTTGATAGAATCATTAATGATCCATTTCAGATTTCAATAGAACCATTAATGATCCATTTCAGTTTTTGATAGAATCATTAATGATCCATTTCAGATTTCAATAGAACCATTAATGATCCATTTCAGTTTTTGATAGAACCAATAATGATCCATTTTAGTTTTTGATAGAACCATTAATGATCCATTTCAGTTTTTGATAGAACCAATAATGATCCATTTTAGTTTTTGATAGAACCATTAATGATCCGTTTCTGTTTTTGATGGAACCATTAATGATCCATTTCAGTTTTTAATAGAATCATTAATGATCCATTTCAGTTTTTGATAGAACCATTAATGATCCATTTCAGATTTCAATAGAACAATTAATGATCCATTTCAGTTTTCAATAGAACCATTAATGATCCATTTCAGTTTTTGATAGAACCAATAATGATCCATTTTAGTTTTTGATAGAACCATTAATGATCCATTTCAGTTTTTAATAGAATCATTAACATTCCATTTCAGTTTTTAATTGAATCATTAATGATCCATTTCAGTTTTTGATAGAACCATTAATGATCCATTTCAGATTTCAATAGAACGATTAATGATCCATTTCAGTTTTTAATAGAATCATTAATGATCCATTTCAGTTTTTGATAGAATCATTAATGATCCATTTTAGTTTTTAATAGAATCATTAATGATCCATTTCAGTTTTTGATGGAATCATTAATGATCCATTTCAGTTTTTGATAGAATCATTAATGATCCATTTCAGTTTTTAATAGAATCAATAATGATCCATTTCAGTTTTCAATACAACCATTAATGATCCATTTCAGTTTTTGATAGAACCAATAATGATCCATTTCAGTTTTCGATAGAACCATTAATGATCCATTTCAGTTTTCAATAGAATCATTAATGATCCATTTCAGTTTTTAATAGAATCAATGATGATCCATTTCAGTTTTCAATAGAACCATTAATGATGCATTTCAGTTTTTGATAGAACCATTAATGATCCATTTCAGTTTTTAATAGAACCATTAATGATCCATTTCAGTTTTCGATAGAACCATTAATGACCCATTTCAGTTTTCAATAGAACCATTAATGATCCATTTCAGTTTTTGATAGAACCATTAATGATCCATTTCAGTTTTTGATAGAACCATTAATGATCCATTTCAGTTTTTGATAGAACCATTAATGATCCATTTCAGTTTTTGATAGAACCAATAATGATCCATTTTAGTTTTTGATAGAACCATTAATGATCCATTTCAGTTTTTGATAGAACCATTAATGATCCATTTCAGTTTTTGATAGAACCATAAATGATCCATTTCAGTTTTTAATAGAATCATTAATGATCCATTTCAGTTTTTGATAGAACCAATAATGATCCATTTCAGTTTTCAATACAACCATTAATGATCCATTTCAGTTTTTGATAGAACCATTAATGATCCATTTCAGTTTTTAATATAATCATTAATGATCCATTTCAGTTTTTGATAGAACCATTAATGATCCATTTTAGTTTTTAATAGAACCATTAATGATCCATTTCAGTTTTCGATAGAACCATTAATGATCCATTTCAGTTTTTAATAGAACCATTAATGATCCATTTCAGTTTTCGATAGAACCATTAATGATCCATTTCAGTTTTTGATAGAACCATTAATGATCCATTTCAGTTTTTAATAGAATCATTAATGATCCATTTCAGTTTTTGATAGAACCATTAATGATCCATTTCAGTTTTTAATAGAATCATTAATGATCCATTTTAGTTTTGGATAGAATCATTAATGATCCATTTCAGTTTTTGATAGAACCATTAATGATCCATTTCAGTTTTCAATAGAATCATTAATGATCCATTTCAGTTTTCAATACAACCATTAATGATCCATTTCAGTTTTTGATAGAACCATTAATGATCCATTTCAGTTTTTAATATAATCATTAATGATCCATTTCAGTTTTTGATAGAAACATTAATGATCCATTTTAGTTTTTAATAGAACCATTAATGATCCATTTCAGTTTTCAATACAACCATTAATGATCCATTTCAGTTTTTGATAGAACCATTAATGATCCATTTCAGTTTTTGATAGAACCAATAATGATCCATTTTAGTTTTTGATAGAACCATTAATGATCCATTTCAGTTTTTAATAGAATCATTAATGATCCATTTCAGTTTTCAATAGAATCATTAATGATCCATTTCAGTTTTTGATAGAACCATTAATGATCCATTTCAGTTTTCAATAGAATCATTAATGATCCATTTCAGTTCTTGATAGAACCATTAATGATCCATTTCAGTTTTTGATAGAACCATTAATGATCCATTTCAGTTTTTGATAGAACCATTAATGATCCATTTCAGTTTTTAATAGAATCATAATGATCCATTTCAGTTTTTGATAGAACCATTAATGATCCATTTCAGTTTTTGATAGAACCATTAATAATCCATTTCAGTTTTTAATAGAATCATTAATGATCCATTTCAGTTTTTGATAGAATCATTAATGATCCATTTCAGTTTTTGATAGAACCATTAATGATCCATTTCAGTTTTTAATAGAATCATTAATGATCCATTTCAGTTTTTGATAGAATCATTAATGATCCATTTCAGTTTTTAATAGAATCAATAATGATCCATTTCAGTTTTCAGTACAACCATTAATGATCCATTTCAGTTTTTTGATAGAACCAATAATGATCCATTTCAGTTTTCGATAGAACCATTAATGATCCATTTCAGTTTTCAATAGAATCATTAATGATCCATTTCAGTTTTTAATAGAATCAATGATGATCCACTTCAGTTTTCAATAGAACCATTAATGATCCATTTCAGTTTTTAATAGAACCATTAATGATCCATTTCAGTTTTCGATAGAACCATTAATGATCCATTTCAGTTTTCAATACAACCATTAATGATCCATTTCAGTTTTTGATAGAACCATTAATGATCCATTTCAGTTTTTAATATAATCATTAATGATCCATTTCAGTTTTTGATAGAACCATTAATGATCCATCTTAGTTTTTAATAGAACCATTAATGATCCATTTCAGTTTTCGATAGAACCATTAATGATCCATTTCAGTTTTTAATAGAACCATTAATGATCCATTTCAGTTTTCGATAGAACCATTAATGATCCATTTCAGTTTTTGATAGAACCATTAATGATCCATTTCAGTTTTTGATAGAACCAATAATGATCCATTTTAGTTTTTGATAGAACCATTAATGATCCATTTCAGTTTTTAATAGAATCATTAATGATCCATTTTAGTTTTGGATAGAATCATTAATGATCCATTTCAGTTTTTGATAGAACCATTAATGATCCATTTCAGTTTTCAATAGAATCATTAATGATCCATTTCAGTTTTCAATACAACCATTAATGATCCATTTCAGTTTTTGATAGAACCATTAATGATCCATTTCAGTTTTTAATATAATCATTAATGATCCATTTCAGTTTTTGATAGAACCAATAATGATCCATTTTAGTTTTTGATAGAACCATTAATGATCCATTTCAGTTTTTAATAGAATCATTAATGATCCATTTTAGTTTTGGATAGAATCATTAATGATCCATTTCAGTTTTTGATAGAACCATTAATGATCCATTTCAGTTTTCAATAGAATCATTAATGATCCATTTCAGTTTTCAATACAACCATTAATGATCCATTTCAGTTTTTGATAGAACCATTAATGATCCATTTCAGTTTTTAATATAATCATTAATGATCCATTTCAGTTTTTGATAGAACCATTAATGATCCATTTTAGTTTTTAATAGAACCATTAATGATCCATTTCAGTTTTCAATACAACCATTAATGATCCATTTCAGTTTTTGATAGAACCATTAATGATCCATTTCAGTTTTTGATAGAACCAATAATGATCCATTTTAGTTTTTGATAGAACCATTAATGATCCATTTCAGTTTTTAATAGAATCATTAATGATCCATTTCAGTTTTCAATAGAATCATTAATGATCCATTTCAGTTTTTGATAGAACCATTAATGATCCATTTCAGTTTTCAATAGAACCATTAATGATCCATTTCAGTTTTTAATAGAACCATTAATGATCCATTTCAGTTTTCGATAGAACCATTAATGATCCATTTCAGTTTTCAATACAACCATTAATGATCCATTTCAGTTTTTGATAGAACCATTAATGATCCATTTCAGTTTTTAATATAATCATTAATGATCCATTTCAGTTTTTGATAGAACCATTAATGATCCATCTTAGTTTTTAATAGAACCATTAATGATCCATTTCAGTTTTCGATAGAACCATTAATGATCCATTTCAGTTTTTAATAGAACCATTAATGATCCATTTCAGTTTTCGATAGAACCATTAATGATCCATTTCAGTTTTTGATAGAACCATTAATGATCCATTTCAGTTTTTGATAGAACCAATAATGATCCATTTTAGTTTTTGATAGAACCATTAATGATCCATTTCAGTTTTTAATAGAATCATTAATGATCCATTTTAGTTTTGGATAGAATCATTAATGATCCATTTCAGTTTTTGATAGAACCATTAATGATCCATTTCAGTTTTCAATAGAATCATTAATGATCCATTTCCGTTTTCAATACAACCATTAATGATCCATTTCAGTTTTTGATAGAACCATTAATGATCCATTTCAGTTTTTAATATAATCATTAATGATCCATTTCAGTTTTTGATAGAACCAATAATGATCCATTTTAGTTTTTGATAGAACCATTAATGATCCATTTCAGTTTTTAATAGAATCATTAATGATCCATTTTAGTTTTGGATAGAATCATTAATGATCCATTTCAGTTTTTGATAGAACCATTAATGATCCATTTCAGTTTTCAATAGAATCATTAATGATCCATTTCAGTTTTCAATACAACCATTAATGATCCATTTCAGTTTTTGATAGAACCATTAATGATCCATTTCAGTTTTTAATATAATCATTAATGATCCATTTCAGTTTTTGATAGAACCATTAATGATCCATTTTAGTTTTTAATAGAACCATTAATGATCCATTTCAGTTTTCAATACAACCATTAATGATCCATTTCAGTTTTTGATAGAACCATTAATGATCCATTTCAGTTTTTGATAGAACCAATAATGATCCATTTTAGTTTTTGATAGAACCATTAATGATCCATTTCAGTTTTTAATAGAATCATTAATGATCCATTTCAGTTTTCAATAGAATCATTAATGATCCATTTCAGTTTTTGATAGAACCATTAATGATCCATTTCAGTTTTCAATAGAACCATTAATGATCCATTTCAGTTTTTGATAGAAACATTAATGATCCATTTCAGTTTTTGATAGAACCATTAATGATCCATTTCAGTTTTTAATAGAATCATTAATGATCCATTTCAGTTTTTGATAGAATCATTAATGATCCATTTCAGTTTTTAATAGAATCAATAATGATCCATTTCAGTTTTCAATACAACCATTAATGATCCATTTCAGTTTTTTGATAGAACCAATAATGATCCATTTCAGTTTTCGATAGAACCATTAATGATCCATTTCAGTTTTCAATAGAATCATTAATGATCCATTTCAGTTTTTAATAGAATTAATGATGATCCACTTCAGTTTTCAATAGAACCATTAATGATCCATTTCAGTTTTTAATAGAACCATTAATGATCCATTTCAGTTTTCGATAGAACCATTAATGATCCATTTCAGTTTTCAATAGAATCATTAATGATCCATTTCAGTTTTTAATAGAATCAATGATGATCCACTTCAGTTTTCAATAGAACCATTAATGATCCATTTCAGTTTTTAATAGAACCATTAATGATCCATTTCAGTTCTTGATAGAACCATTAATGATCCATTTCAGTTTTTAATAGAACCATTAATGATCCATTTCAGTTTTCAATAGAATCATTAATGATCCATTTCAGTTCTTGATAGAACCATTAATGATCCATTTCAGTTTTTAATAGAACCATTAATGATCCATTTCAGTTTTCAATAGAATCATTAATGATCCATTTCAGTTCTTGATAGAATCATTAATGATCCATTTCAGTTCTTGATAGAACCATTAATGATCCATTTCAGTTTTTGATAGAACCATTAATGATCCATTTCAGTTTTTGATAGAACCATTAATGATCCATTTCAGTTTTTAATAGAATCATTAATGATCCATTTCAGTTTTTGATAGAACCATTAATGATCCATTTCAGTTTTTGATAGAACCATTAATGATCCATTTCAGTTTTCAATACAACCATTAATGATCCATTTCAGTTTTCAATACAACCATTAATGATCCATTTCAGTTTTTGATAGAACCATTAATGATCCATTTCAGTTTTCAATACAACCATTAATGATCCATTTCAGTTTTCAATACAACCATTAATGATCCATTTCAGTTTTTGATAGAACCATTAATGATCCATTTCAGTTTTTGATAGAATCATTAATGATCCATTTCAGTTCTTGATAGAACCATTAATGATCCATTTCAGTTTTTGATAGAACCATTAATGATCCATTTCAGTTTTTGATAGAATCATTAATGATCCATTTCAGTTCTCGATAGAACCATTAATGATCCATTTCAGTTTTTTGATAGAATCATTAATGATCCATTTCAGTTTTTAATAGAATCATTAATGATCCATTTCAGTTTTTGATAGAACCATTAATGATCCATTGCAGTTTTTGATAGAACCATTAATGATCCATTTCAGATTTGCCGAGAACTGCAGGGTCTCCGCTTTAGCTTTACAGATAAACTTTACTTAGATCTGATGTTACTCAAACTTAGTTAAGTGTCAGGAGGCAACGCTCTGTTACTCCTCTGGTCATCAGCGTCAGTAATCACCTGAATTCTGACTGCTGCCATCTCCAAACCTGGTCTTCATCATGTCATCAGCCACCAGGTCATATAAGCACAGCTCAGACATACCCTCGGTGTGAAATATTGCCTGTGTCGTTCTGCCAGCATACCAAGTATTCTAGCACTCCTGACCCTGCTCTTCGCTCCTGACCCTGCTTCTTGCTGCCTGCCCTGACCTTTGACTTAGCTCTGTGGAGTTGTAGTGCAGCCTGGCTGCTTCTTGCCTGTCATTTTACATCTCAAAGTCCATAAAGTTTGTTTTTTTCGCATGAAATCAGATATTTCTAGTGATGGTCGAAGTCCTTCAGAGGAACCGCCAAAGACACCGCCATCAGCCCAGAGACTGAAGGTCAGACCTGGAAGTTCAGACCAATGTGCTGCTGCAGAGTAGCAGGTTGGAGACAGACCTGCTGTTTTCTGAGGCTCCAAAGAGCTTCATCCCTGCAGCAATTATCCAGGTTCCATGATGTGCACACACTTCATGCACACACTGGGTGCTCGCTGCAGCCTCATTTTTAAATAAGGCCTCGTGCACAAACCTTCATGTGACGCACAGACCAATAAAGGTACATTTCTGTGAGCCCATTTGAATAACACACATTTTACGCAGTTTTGAGTAAAATAAGTGAATTTGTGTTTTTGTGTATCTGCTCTCAAATGTGTTTATGATAAAACCCAACCTGAGCCAAGATTTCAAGAAAATCATGACCCCAATAAAACAGAAACTCCAATACGACATAGTGGATCTACGTGGATAGGGTTAACGGTTGAAGAGTTAGTCGGAAGATTGCTGACACTGGCGCTAAAGCTCTAGGGTTAAGATTGTCTTAATCTGGCTTTGCTGTGGAACATGCCAAATCATTACACTTCCTCCACCATACTTCACTGCTTGTCGGAGGTGTTTCTGCTAACTGAGGATTGATTTTTTTGCAGCACGCGGAAGCAAACATCTTTGCTCTGGCCTTATTTCACTGATGCTGGTGATTTCACACAAACAACACTTCTGCCCCCACCCCTCCCCACCGTGTGTAGCCTTCTTCCTGTCCCAGAAACCGGAACAAATGTCCTCCCAGAGGGTCGATGCCGTTGTTTGTGTTCAGGTCATTTTAGTGGTGTTTGGTGTCTTCAGGTTGTGTTCGGTTGTTCGGCTCAGTGGACTTCCCTCTGTCACAGGTTTCACTTTTCCCTCCGCTCAGCTGTTTCTGATCCAGGTAATCAGTCCTCAGCCTACAAACGCCCATGTTTCGTTTTTCTGTTGGGGCTTCTCTCTCGGCACATTTTGGCTTCCTGTGGATCAGTGTCTGTCTGGTGTTTGTTCTGTCAGGCTCAGGGTTCCAGTGTCAGTTTATCTAACTTAACACTCGCAGTCATTTGAGTTCTCCATCTGCACCTTTTCAGTGTGTGGAAGAAATGTTTCATAATCGATCTCAGCAGCAGACCAGCTCACACTGATACTCTAAACGTTCCTGCTGCTCATCTTCAGAGGTGAACGTGCACGCTCAGATTCACACCTCTCTTCTGACAGACATCTCTCTGCTCTTTCTACTTGCTCCATCTTATCATTCTTTTTCCAAGCTTTCAACGACTTATTTTTAAAAATGGAGGCTGTCTGCTAATGCTGGGAATGTAACTTAAGAAAGTAAGTAGTCATAGTTACTACTTTATCTGAAAAGTAACTGTTGGTAACAGAGTTCTTCTGAAAAGTGGCTTTATGTCAAAACTGAGATTTTTCTGCTCAGTTTTCACAAGTCAGAAACAGACGTGTATTTACAAAGAGCCTATTTAATCCCACAGTCAGATTTGTGTTCACTGCAAAAGTAAACGTTTAAAAACAAAGTGTGTTCATCTCTGCAGTCTAAATGACAGACATAAACTATCGATCTCAGACCGCTGGTCTGGTTAAAATCTCTACTCAAATCATCAATCAATCAATCAATCTTTATTTATGTAGCACTTTTCATATAAAACATAACACAAAGTGCTTTACACAAAATAAAACAAAATAATAGTGATACTAAATAAGCGAATAAAAAACAAATAATAATATAAAAATAAGCATAAATTAACATAAAGTCCCCTCCCTCAGATCTGTACACAACCCCCACCCCTTTCAGTCCTCCTACCCCCTAACTGATGGAGATTGGCAATGAGAAACAGGCTGAGCATGACAGTTTGTTTTTAGAAACGCAAATAGTTGGGACCTCTCTCTCCGTGAGTAGCGGCACAGCCAACCAAATGCAGCGACACAAGCAGGGACCCGCCTCACCACAGCTAGGAAGCGATGCAGTTCCCCATCCAGAGCCGCCGCAGCTGAACGGCAGCCGACCCATAGAGAGAGAGAACCCAACTGAGGA
Organism: Oryzias celebensis; assembly: GCA_014656515.1. Taxonomy (NCBI): domain Eukaryota; kingdom Metazoa; phylum Chordata; class Actinopteri; order Beloniformes; family Adrianichthyidae; genus Oryzias; species Oryzias celebensis. The sequence continues at coordinate 421,302 of BNCR01000026.1, read as the reverse complement.
AGCACTGGAAACAAAATAAAATAAAATTAAAAACTAAACATTGCTAAAAGCTAAAAAACCAACAATAAAACATTATGAGGAATTTAAAATAAATTAATAGTTTATTGTAAATTGATAAAACATTATAAAATAGATAATAGATAAATAGGTAAAAAGTTACAAAGTAAAAATTATATGAAAGCCAGGTTAAAAAGGTGGGTCTTGAGGCTTTTCTTAAAAACATCTATGCTCTCTGCAGCTCTTAGATCCTCTGGCAGACCGTTCCACAAACGTGGGCCATAATACTGAAAGGATGCCTCTCCATAAGTTTTGGTTTTTACTGCTGGAATGGTTAGAAGACCAGTGCCAGAGGATCTCAGGGTCCGCGAGGGTTCATATTTAACTAAAAGGTCAGACAGATAAGAAGGCGCAAGACCGTTCAGACATTTAAAAACCATTAAAAGTATCTTAAAATCAATCCTGAAGCTTATGGGGAGCCAATGCAGGGATTTTAAAATTGGAGTGATATGGGCCTGTCGCCTGGTCTTAGTAAGAAGTCTTTTTTCATTACAATTAATTCCTTTTTGATATATTTAGGATCATTAAGGTAAACTTTTAGCCTGAACACCTTTCATCAGGTGGTGGTTGGAGCCTCAGTCATGGACATGAGGCTGTTTAATATTTTACATTTCTCTCTGGTCTCTCTGGACGGCAGCGCTCCCCCTGACAATCCTCTTTCTTTGCTTCGCTTCATCAATGTCTGATCAACAGAAGAAAGTCCTGTGGGTCTGCAAAAAGAGCTCGCATCAGTCAGAGGCTCACTCTTCCGGTCCAAAGACTGGCTGTCTTTAGAGTGAGGGTAGGATGGGGGGGTTCGCAGCCACAGCTGCATCCTTCTGAAATGAGGCCTTTTTCGCCGCTCCAAAGTAAAGGGCGGCACAGGAAGTGGATGGAAGAAAGACATCATTATCGCGCAAGAGGAGCTTTCAGAGTGAATGGAGGCTGTTCTGTTTGTTCACCGCAGTCACATGCTATTCCTGACAAGACTAAGGAACAGCTTCATCATCACCAGCCAGGACAAAGGAGGTGAGGATAGGGAGGAAAGGAAGAAAGACTGTGATCATCTGGAGGCTTTCAAAGAAGTTCAGGAACATCCTGATAAAATAAGTTTATTGCTGCAGAATTCTGTGGGATTAACACATTCATGAATCATTCCTCGGGTTCTTTCTCAGACTGGATGTTCCTTAAGTTGGAAATGTTGTGGAAATGAAAAAGATGGATGTTCTAAAGGCTTGAGTTAAAAGTCATGTTCTCGTAAAGATTTTGGCAGGGATTCTTACAGCTGCCCCCCATATTATATCTCTTATTCTTTACAGTTAGAAGTGCAAACGGGCTCAGCTGCAGCTGCTTCATACAATCCAGAGGGTCTGGAACGGCTGAAAGTTTTTCTTATTAAAAAATGCAGAGATGTTCATTAAGGCCTTCAAGTCCTGCTCCCATAAAAATTACGCTTTTGTTGTTTTTCACATGTTCTTGTAGCCTTTTCTGATAATGGTGGACAAACAGAAAGAAAATTAGGATTAAAACTGAATTTCTGAGTATTTCATTATTCAAATTGTTGTGAATCAGGAACAGACGAAGAAAAGAACATCTCCAGCCCTGCCGGAGTCCAACATGCACTGGGAACAGGTCTGACTTAGTGCCAGCTATGCGGACCAAGCTCCTGCTCTGGTCATACAGAGACCGGACAGCCCTGAGTAAGGCTCCCCGGACCCCAGAACATCCTTCACAGGACACCACGGGCACACGGTCGAACGCCTTCTTCAAATCCACAAAACACGTGTGAACAGGATGAGTGAACTCCCACAAACCCTCCAGCATTCTAGAGCGGGTGTAGATCTGATCCACAGTTCCACGAACAGGACGGAAACCGCATTGTTGTTCTTGAGGTTCCACTATTGGCCGGACTCTACTCTCCAGTACCCTGGTACATTACAAAAAAAAGAAAGTGACACAATGGGCTGCATTTGGTTGGATCCAGAAGCAAAGCATTTTCTATGGATGAGGTCACACTCGCTCTGTCCGGTTCTCACATGCTTCTAACTGATCAAACTTGCGTTTGCTGAAGGGGATCAATGGCAGCGAGGTGCCTGAAAGCATCACATGAAAGTCCGGTCTGTCAACAGCAGGTATCGGGCTTCCAGGAAAGGCTGTAAAACATCCAGAAGAGTGGGATGAGGAGGAAATGCGGACGGCACCACTTACTGGCCAATCATCACACCATCTGCAGAATGATTCATGGCAGATATTAATGCCACAGGGATCATCATAAAGCTTCAGAATGAGTCATGAAGAAGGAGAGCTTTCGTTTACTACCACCAGCCTTCCACAGCTTACTGGACGAAGCCACAGACCTGTGTGAACGCCATATGCTAAGACAAAACGCCTCAGTAAATCTGGCCCTTTTTGCAAAAAGTTTGAACACCCCATGTGAATGTTGAGGAACTAGGACCTGATGACCTTCAGAGGAAGGAGTAGTTTTCAGAAGCAGCAGGTCCCGGCGGTGTCTGTCAGGGCGGCTCTCCAGGCTGCCTTCTCACCCCGCTGTTGTCCCAACACCACAGCACAGAAGGAGGACAGTGACCTCCCAGCAGCGCGGCTGCACAGCGCTGATGTAACCCGATCGATGCAGAACCTGAAGCCGTCTGCACCGGAGCACAGATGCAGACTTTGACACAGGATCTCTCTGCTGCTGCCACACTGCTGTTACCAACCACAGGCTTGGCTCTTCCTCCGCATCTCATTAATAAATCAATGCATGTCCTTCCTCCATGAATGTCCTCCAGTTCTCTCCCACCAGCTGCCCTCATCACATGCATCACGGAGCCTCTGTTCTCATCCTCCAGGTGGACTTTAACCTTAAAATTACAGTTTAATCTCCAAACACATTCAAATGAACTGAAGCATGAAGTCCAAGGAGGGCCTCAGATGCTCTGCCTCACATTCTAGTTTTAGGAATTGTGGGAAGCTTTGTGATGGTACAAAAAAAAGGGAACCGGCTTTATGAGGAACTTGTTGTAGCTTCCTGGTCAGAAACGACTGATTCTGCCCTGGTCAACGAGAAACAGCTGATGATTCAGAGAAAAATACAAACATTTCAACCTTCTGTTTTCTGAAGGAACCGTCTCATGAAAACGATGAATACGAAGATCTGATGAAGAAAAAAATCAATTCCCACCACCTCTGTGCTTACTGAGCTCACTCACATCCCATAATCTGCACTGGACCTCAGAATGTTTGACCCCCAACGACGCCCCAGTCCTTCATTCATGCACAGGTGGAGGAAATTAAGAAAAACAATAAAAAAGGGCACACTGTCCCTATGGTCTGGAGGTGGGCATCAGTGCTCGGGCTCAGGCTGTTTTGGATAAAGAGTGACCCTTCCTATGTCACGTTCAAAACAGGAAGTACCAAGAAGCCAAAATTCTTCTACAGAGAAACAAACAGCTGTCTCTCAGTCCTTCTCTTTGCCAGAAGAACCATTCTTGCTCTGATACCAGTTTTTAATGCGTTCTTGATAATTCTTCTTTTTTTCACCTTATTTTCTCTGTAGTTTGAGCTATTCCAGTCATAAACTGACCAATCAGACGCCTCAGTAAAAGTAGGTGGTCTCACATCAAACCATCGAAATGTTTGATTGACAGAGTCTTCCAAGCCTGCTTTTAAGTGGTAGGGGTGTGGCCTTCCAACAAGCTCCCTCCTGACTGGTGAGAGTGGTTGCCATGGAAACGCTAACTCAGACCGATTCAGGCCAATCACTGCTCAGTGACGTTGTTTGGCTTCCAAATACAAGCGTTCGTATCGCTGAAAAATGCTGACCTCATTTTCTGTCTGTGACGTCACACTCAGTCAGTCCAGTTCTCTTTTACAGTCAGAAGTGTGATTGTCGAGAAGAAGCGACTGAGGCTGTGGGGAGGGCTTTAGACATCAGGGATATCCAAGTTACTTACAAACTATAATCCTCTGCAGATTACGTCTTCATGTTATTTACAAGTAATCCCGTACTTTACAATACTGCAGTCTCAGGACTGTAATGCATTACAGCGGTTTCGAGCTGTGTCCTGGTTCACCGTTTTCATTGGGTTTTGTTAATCCTGATTGGCTGTACATCACTGTCAGTCAGTCTCTACTGTGCTGTGTCTCCTGGATACCTCTTCCATCACAATCAGATCTTTGTTTTCGTTCTTTTTTTCTATAAAGATTTGAACCTAAAAGATTAAAGCAACAGAGAAAAGTTTGAGGATGTCCATGTCTGTCTGGGAAAGGTGTAGTGAGAGTACAGTAAGGAGGTTTACAGCCACAAACAGTTTGTGTAAGAACATTCTTGCATACAGTAAATGATGACATGATTTCTATTTCACCGTTTGCTTATCTGTCGAAGCAGAACATAAAACCTTAAGTGATTAATGCGCCACAGAATGTTTTACATTCACGAGAAGGAGATTCAGTTTAACATTGATTACTAATGATGTAGTTTCATTTTATGAAAAACTCCTGAAGATTTACTGGAAGACCAACCCTCAGCGTTAGTCTGTTCTGACCATAAATGTCAAAGATACACTCACCAGCCACTAGATGAAGATCTGTTCCTTCAGATCCTCGTCCAGCTTGTTTCCCAGCTGTCCCCGTCGTCTGGATCAGGTGACTGCGAGTTTTGATTGACTGAACACACACCTGATCTGGAAACAATCTGGGTTGAAGGAGTCATTATGAGAAGGAGTATTTATTCTTCCACAAACGGTGACTCAAATTCATTCAGCATCAAGGCCTCATGTTCTCAGTCCTGAATGAATTGAAGTGTTCTAAATGAAACAGCCTCTTCTCAGCTGTCTGCAGGTGGGAATCTATGCTGCACGAGTGCGTTTCCTACACATTCTCCTCTGAAGTCTTTTCCTTTCCTCTGAGGCGTCTTCTCTGTCTGAGACTCTCCGGTCGTGTCACAACTGTCAACATGTCTGAGCAAACACCAGCTTCCATCTCACGGCGGACCTGACCTTGTTTACCAGCAGCACTGCACGCAGGCGCCTGTGCCAGCCTTCCCTGTTCCAGGAAACCGGAGCCGGAATGTTTGAAGCAACTGTTCAGAACTGGAGGATGAGACTGTAGAGCCGCCTCTGTGAGAAAAAACATCAGGAAAGGCGAGGTGCAGCGACGCCATCCTGACTGCAGCCACGTCAGCGTGGTGGAGTCCTTAAAACGATCGTGTCGTTGTGCACGCTGAACTCCGGAAATGCTTCCATGTTTCCCGTTTGTGTGATCAAGCTTTAGTTTGGATCTGTGAGAGTTTACCCACAGAGGTTCCTGGAAGTATTTCTGGATCATTTGTTAATGTCATTGACAGACAGTCCCGGACGTACAGAGATTTCCCCGCTTCTCTCTGTGTCTCTGCAGTTTGATGTAGAGGAAGCTTGTTTTTAAAACATCCACTCAATCACAGACTGGAGCGGCTGCTGCCTGATGGAGACTCTGCCTCCTGGAGAAATCTTTTGATCGTCTTCCAGACGATGAAGTTGTTGATTGACAGGTCTCCTCTTGGTTTTGAAGATGTCTTAGCTTTGCAGCAGTGTGTTGCTCCGGTTTAGGTGTTGATCGGCCTGCAGAAGCTTCACGTTTAAGAGCAGCTCAAGGAGTGAACAGAAAAGTCTCAATCCTCACTTTCAACATTTTTTTATGGTGAAGTTTTTGGCTGTTTTGTTTTTAGACCTTTGTAGTTTTGATCAATAAAAAAACCTTCTAATTTGGGTTTTAGATGCTGATCCAGTTTCTGTGCGTGTTCTGAATTCTGCAGGGAGCCTGAGGTCCAAACAGAAACACTCAACACAATCCCAAAAACCCTGAAGAAGATGGTAACTTCTGGAGGGTTTAACCACCTCCTGCCGCTCTGCAGAAACTATGTCCTAGAAAATGACAAGTTTAGGGATTTTGGCAAAAACCCAAGATAATCAGAAAGAAAAGACCACTGGGAACACTTTGACAATGGCTCAAAAGATGATTGGAATGGAGAAATAAACCATACAGAGCTGCTGATGGAAGAGGCTGAGTTTATGAAATCAAGCAAGAAAACCAAAGATGTGTAAATACGGTTTCAGAAAAAAGTTGTAGCGGCTGCCCCTCATGAACATCTGTCTGGTAATCTTCTGCGTAATTTGTTTCAAAAGACTGATCTGCTGGGATTGTGGCCCACATGGAAACTGATTTGAGTGGAATCACGCTGGATTAAGTTACATTTGAACCAAACTGGATTACAGCTGTTTAGGTCTCAATCTACAAGATGAAAAGCATATTTTTGAATTGACTAAAAATGAAAAACTGCTTTGAAGTCTTCCAACCCCGACAGGTTTAGCGCTCGGCAGTGGAGGCCGATCTTCATTACCAAAGCGGTGGCTGTGAAGGAGCTGCAGACATTCTGCATGTGGGTCAGCTCCTCTATGCAGGACGGGTTAGCATCAGCTCAGGACTGTCCTGGCTCGCTGCAGCCTCCCATCTTTGGGGAATGGGGGGTCATCTGGCTGTGCTGCTCCTCTGTATTTCTTTCATCTTTTTTTAGTTTAGACTCTGTTTTTTATGTCTTCCATGCATCAGAACTGTACCTGGTTTAGGTTGATAATCCTTACAACCGGTTCTATTGAAGTGTTTCTTCTCGGATCCGGGTCTAATTCATGTTTGGTTCAGGTCTGATCCCAGCCTGGTACAGGTTTGATCCACAGTTGCAGATGAACTCTGGTGTGGTTCGCTTCAGTATGAAAACAGAAGGACTTTGTGTGGACCAGAGGGAGGAGGAGAAGACACGAGCAAATACAGTAAGCTGCGTGTCGTATCTTTTGGGACCCCTTTACTGTGCTTTTCTCCCTTGGGTTTGTAATTGTGACACTTGGGTTGTGTAGCTCCTGTTTTATTTGCGTATTTGGAGCCCCAGACTCCACAGACAGGCTGAAATCCTCTGGTTGGCATGGTGTCCTCTATGACAGAGGACGCCGTTGTACTCTTCAGCAGGACTGTTCTGAAGGACTGGATTAATGAAGAGTCCTGGAGGTGAGAGCCGGGACTCTCAGAGGCCTGTGAGAGATCGTAGATCCACAGACGACCCATGTTTGTTCTGACGATGGCCGTCAGACCTGCCGCTGGCAGGGAAGTGAAGCTGGTTGGATTTTTCACGTCCCAAATGCCATAAATCTGCTGTTCTGTTTAAGCAGATCAGCAGCGTTTGGCAGGATGAGGGTATCAAACCTTCGTTTGAGTGGGACCACCATGAGCTTCTCCCTCTGCAGAGCGTGACCACAGCTGGATGACCAGGCTGTGCTGTGACCCCCGTCTCCTCAACCTGCAGAAGCCCCCACCCCTCCATCCTCCATCTCGCACAGCATCAGCTGCTCTAATCCGGTGGGTGTGTGAGTCAGGGTGGGGGTGGAGACTGGAAGTGGGTCACAGGAAAAATGAGGCCACGCAGGGCTTGAACTGAGACCTTCCATCTGTCTGAGATCTGCGCAGCTCCCGTCCGCTGGTGTGAAGCAGCTCTGGATTTTAGCTCCGCCTCCTCCGTGAGTGGGGCATTTTTCCTCTGAAACGACAGCGCTCGGGAACCGTTCTTCATGGTTGTGGGTTTATGACAGGCGGAAACATGAGAGCTGGAATGAATCAATGTGAGGAGAATGAGCTGAAGGCGCCTGAATCACTGCTTTTCACTTCACTGCTCTAACAAGCAGCACAGTGTCAAAGATCCAAACACAGTTTCACTGAAGGGAGATTGATCCAAGGATCCAACGCCATGGACTCGAGCGTCTGCTCGCCTGCTTCTGTGGACACCTGCAATATTTGAGTATCATGTTCAAAAAGGCAGATTCAGAGACAGAACGCTCATCTGGTGTCCTCATGTTAGAAACATTTTCTGAAGTCCAGAGAGGAGATCGTTATGCAGAAAAACATCTCAGTGTCTGAGTGGGAGCAGGAGAAAGAGCTCCTGCATGTTCTTAGATACCGACAATCAGAAACGGATGTTTTAAGTTTTAGATGTTCCTATATGGAAAAGAACTACAAAAAAACATAAGAAATGAACATCACCTGCAGCACTAAATCTTTCTTTCACACGGATTGGGAATCTTATAAGACTTTGAAGTTCCAATACTATGAATGACTCTTTTCTTCATATGCAGTTTAGTAATTATATTATATGTGAGGGTTTGAGTTTCCAAAAGGAGACATTTCTCTCTGAAGTATTACCAATGTAACTAAGATAAAATATCAGCTATCAGGACAAAGATAATCTGCACATGCATTCTAATGGAAGACATTCTGTACTTCCTGTTATTAGAGTCTCCCATGTGTATTTGGAATATCTGCTCTGTGGAGACTGGAAATGTTTTCTACGATTATTGTAAGACTGCAGTTTCACTTCAAGTTGTTCATCTCATTCAAGTTTGATATGATACATATCCATTAAGGAAAAAATATGCGGAATTGCTATTCTTTACTCTCTTCTATATTACTAAAACATGGAAGTTTCTTATTGTACAATTTTACTAAGGATCTTCCAACTTACAAGTGTCAGATAAAACAGACCAAAACTTTATAAGATTCATCGATATCATTTCCATATGGGTTTTTCCGTTAGAGCTTTTTCAATCATTTAGTTAGCTTTTGTCAGAGCACTTTTACCAGCCTTTGCAGCTTTGTTAAACATTTTTCAGGTGTTTTTCAATCATTTTTGGACTTTTTTTAAGCTTTAGTCACAACTGCTCTTAAGCTACATTTACACTGCCCATGTTGCGTTCAAGTGGCCTCTTCCAATCAAAAGTCTGTGTTAATGTGCGTTCCGGGCTTCTGCATTCAAAATTCTCGCGTTTATGCAATTGTTTTCCAGCTGTACGCACAAAGCACGTGGCGTCGAAAATTAAACCAGGTTCCACTTTGACCAGTCAGGGACTTGGATTTAGAAGTGACGTATGGATGGCGTTCCTTTTACGTCATGGAAGTGTGAACCATTTGAAAATTGACAGTGAGGGAGAAAGTAAAAATTGGGATTTGTGCCAGACACAATTCTATGACTCCAAGTTTTATTTATATAGGAATAGATCTGTGAAAGAAAAGGTCTGGAGCAAGATTCGCCAGATTTGCACGCTCATAAAACCATCTCTCACCAAGCCTCTTCCAACTGTAGGTGGCGCACAGGTGCAACTAAACAGTGGAAAATAAAAAGAAGAAGAATCCCCTCCTTTCTTGTCCAGAAGACCACACATTGAACCCTGTCCTTGAGCAGAGCCTGGTGTGTCCATAGCTTTACATGTGGATACGGGCTTTTGGAAACCTGTACAGGGCGCACAGGTGGCCCGCAGGAAATATCAAAGTTTTAGACCACTCGGTGAGCCCAGAGAGTGCAGACATGCTACGAGCGACAGGTTGTAGCGAACACCTACACCACATCCAGGAGGAAGTAAGATGAAGTAGGTGAGACGCAGGAGCGTCAGACACATTTTTCAATTTTCCCCCAAATCCTGGGGGGGTCGAAGAAGCCCAAAATTGCTGTTCACGTGATTAGTGCGTGCTCTTTGCGTGCACCCTCACTGTTAGAAATGAGGAAATGAACCAATCAAAGCGTAGCTTGTGTGGACATCCTATAGACACTTACAGATGCATTTAAATACGTTTAAATACATTTTCTGTCTTTAGCTAACTTAGTGTGAAATAAAAATGCGCTTCTACATAACAGGTTTCAGTGTAGTGCTGTCAGCACACACATTTTCACAGCAAATGCAAACATCCTGCAGTTGGTCACCTTTAAACATCTCCTCCTAGGAGTCATAAAGACGCCGTGGCGTGCTGCCCGTGTCTTTGTGTGATCAGACCGCAGGCTCGTGTGTCGTGCACGTGAGCCGGGAGGCTGATTTGCATGTCCCTCAGCGGCTGCAGAGCTAATGGAGGCAGACAGTCTCATATCACAGGAAATATATTTGCAATGGACGAGAGAACGAAAGACAGGCTGCAGAAGGATCCTCCTCCCGATGTTGCCATGGAACGGAGAAGCATTTTCAGTCATTTTTACGTCTCACTTCCATCCTAATCTCTTAAGCCACTTGCTGTTTTTTGAATCTTCAAACTGATTAACCTCTTTTCTGCAACGTCTGATGTAGCGCGACTGGACCAGCTCTTTGCTCTGCTGTTCCGGACAGTGGGAGCTGATGGATGAGCATTAAAGTGCTGAACTGAAGTTAGCCGTGTCAGTCCAGATGTACACTCAGATGTCTGAGTGATCTTCTGTAATGGAGACGCATGCTTGGTTTGTCCACCTGAATGTATTTCATATAGTTCAGCCCACATCACAATAATCCAAAGGAACATTATTAGAACATTCCAGCACGCTGTATGGTCACATGACTTTGCTAAAGTGTTTCCACACATGGAACTGGAATGATGGTTGATCAGTTTTTACTGCGTCACGTGTGTGGTCCGCTGCGATGGCGCTTGTTAGTTTTTACGTTTAGTAAAATAAACCTACCACGTCTCAATCCAAACCGTGTTTTCCAGTATTGTCATAGATTCATTTCATTTATTTACAGTGGTACAGTGAGTACGGAAAGTTTTCAGTATTTTGTGGCTGCGTCTCTAGAAGAGCGAGTCCAACCTCTTCCCTCCGTCCTCTGCCTCTTCTTTTTGTTAGACATAAGGCCAGATTAATGATCGGAACCTCACACACTAACCTGCTCTCCACTTGAGTAAAGAGGAAGAAGAAAAGACACAAACACGCCTCTTAATTAATACCAATGGAGAGTTTAAGGTGGAACCTTTGGATCATTTATCCAGGCCACTTCTGTAACCTGTAAATGAGAAAAACCGTACTTATTTGTAGTTTGCGGAGTCGCGGTAATGTTTGTTTTAGCCTTGTTAGTCTGTTTTTTACTCGTTGCTAACAACAGGAACCTACAACCTCCTCCTCATCCTCATCCTCATAAAATGAAAAGAGGATAGCTAACGTTAAAGATCTTCATCCAGAGTCTTCATTGGTGTCTGCAGGTCATTTGGATTTTAGCAGCTCTGAGCTTCAACGTTGCTGCTGGTTTCCTTCAAAGATCACAGCGTCCTGAAACTCTGCAGATGATCACTGTTACAGATCAACCCGACGCCAATGTGGAGAGAAGAAGCAAAGCTGCAGACTTTCAGAGTAAAATGTCAAACTCAACAGTTTGATTCATTTAAACAGAGAAAATTCTTTCGGTTTTTGGCCATTCTGATCTGTGGAAAAACTGAAGCCTCAGCAAGCTCAGACACTGAAGCTGGAGTTGGCAGTGACACCCTAAAAGCCTTAAAATAACTCTCAGGCATGCAGTCAAAGAGGAGACACGCGTGTGGGGACAAACATGGCTGTGTCGGCGCTCCCAGTCACTGTCAGCAGTGAGGAGGAAATGGAGTCTGCCTGGAAGAGGTTTGCTGAAGGCTGGAGGGCAATTTAGCAGAAATGACTGTGTTAGAAATCCATTTGAACAACAGGAGCAATATCCACAGATGGGGGGAGTCACGCCCATGAGAGGGGTGTGTCAGCTGTGTAAAAACGCCCGGGGATTAGACTTCCTCAGGTCGACGCTCAGAAATGCAGCTCTCGACTGTCCGGAAATAAGTGGAGCCTCCCCGTTCTGATCCTGTTGTGATCGATGCAGCTGGAGATTGAATGCTTCGCAGGAGACGGCGTCGGATCACTCTTCATTTGCCTCCTCTTCACCGTGACATCTTTGGATTCTGGTCATGAAGCAGCAGTCTGTGGTTTCTGCTGCTTTACCTGAGAGGAACCACTGAGCAGATGATTGACGCCAGCAGATTTGCTGTTTTGACGCAGACTTCTTCTTTGCACCGCTAATGTTAGGTTGGGGTGGAAGGGGCTGTAAGCTAGTGGGAGAGAGAGTTTAATCAAAGTGTTCATGGGAAATAAGTGGTGGTTTACTTCCAACTTTTACTTTAATAGTAACCGTACTATTACTTCTGCCAGTCCCGCCCACAATTTAAGAGGTGAATTTCTCATGAACTCCACCTCCAGGGTCACGCAGAGGTCACGCACAGCTCTCAGCAGGAGTTTCTGGTGACTGCTTTTGGCTCATGCTTTCATTCATTGATGACGTCTGACAAAGGTCTGCAAAACTCTGGTGATGTCGGTGGGCTGTCGTCATCCATTAGTGATGAAGATCTTCTCACCTTCTGCATCTGTTGAAGAGAAGCATAAAAGCATGAATGGGTGTGATGCTGAGGACACGAAGGGTTCAGTGTTTCAGGTCATGCCCTGGCGTGGGAGCTTCTTTGACATCCTTTTTTTCTACGTTTATTGAGAAATGCTCTACTTTCATTAAGCCAAATGACCTGAAGGAAGGCAGACGGGAAAAAGGTGCATCCACCTTCCTGTGATGTCTGTCGCTCGTGGACGCCATGGTTGAAGAAAAGAAGGAAAACATGAATGATTACAGTTAGTTTGGCAAATTTTGTTGAGTTAAGGTCACAACAGCTCAAATAGAAACACATCCAAATATATCTAAATGTTTACATCCACTTTAAAACTGCTGCTAAGGTCTTTTCCAGCTAAACCATAATCTGACGCCCCCCTTCCCATCCACCCTGATGTGTGCCACGCTGCAGCTGTGAGGAGCAATCTGTCAGCTTTGACAGTCAAAGTTTGCTCTTTTTCAATCTAATAACATCCCAGGGCTTTAAATCTAAAACTGGGAGTGGATTTGAGAGTAAAATGTGCCTGTTTTCTGCAGTCAGCTGTGTGTAAACGCGCGTCATGCTCTCCGTCATGAATCCATAGAAGGTCCATGTTAATGACAGATGAATCTGCTAACAGTCAGAATTAGCATTCATCCAATCAGAAAGCAGATCATGGAAACGTCAGCGAGGACATCAACGGGTCTCAGTGTGAGGCTGAGGCTTAGCAGAGAGGAGGAGGACAGAAAAAGGTTCAGTTAGAGTCTCAGCTCAGACGTGACCAACTGTCCACAGCAGAAACATCTGCAGGAGCTAGAGAGGTCACAGACACACAAGAGAAGAGAGCTGTGTCCCTCCGTCATGGCATTTACAGCTCATTGATTCTTTTGGAAAATGTCTGCTGTTCTTCTATCTGATCAAAATCAACTCACCAAATGGGGATGGAAATCCTGGAAAACCTCCAGTTTTCTTTTGTATGTCAAGCTGCAGAGACCTGCTGGCCTTCTGAGTGCTGAAGTCATGCAGTCGGAGAGCTGCTCAGGTGGAACCAACCCCCCCCACCCTCCTCCGCTGTAAAGAAGAACCCAATGCTGCTCCCTGAAAAAACAATGCATTTAGAGGGAAGCAATTCCCCAAAGATTCCCATTTACACATAATAGACGTATTTACAGTCTGGTGTGAAAGACCTGTTTGCTGTTTATTGTTTTGTTCATGATTCTGGTGGTGGGGGTGGGGGTGGGGGGGTGTTTGGAATTGATTTTATTAGAGCTCAAAGTTGCAAATGATTGTGTGCTTTGTGGGCTATAGTGATTAATCTCCAACTCCAACCATTTCTGATGAGCAGTCTGTTACCCCCTCTCTCTAATCTCTCTTTCTTCTTCTTTTCTGTCCGGATCAACAAAAAAAAAGGACACAACATAACCAATATAAGTAAAGTTTAGTTTAAATTACAAAAGGGGTTTATACAAATATATACCTTGTGCGTCAGAAGATTTTTAACCCTCGATTCTAACAGTAAAATCTGTCTGACACAAGAAGCTCTCAGCTCATATCTGTTTGCTCAGCTGTTGGACAGGAAGTAAAAAAAAAAAAAAGGAAGCTACATTTGACATTTGACTATTGCTGGGATGAAGACGATGAAGTAGAGAAGTGTCTTCCGGGCAGTCAGTGAGTCTTGCTGTCTGGTTTAGATAACAGCATCAGAAAAGGCCTTTAGGCTTCATCTTGCCTGTTTACAGCATCTGTTGTATGTAAAGATAAAACAATGTAAAGATTGGTTGTTTCTGTCTTTAATTCTTCCATTTTTCCTCTGCAGGCTCCACTGCAAGGTGCTCCTACATCAAGTATCACTACTCCTCAGCAAGCATTCCCAAAAACCTTCCAGAGGACATCACTAAACCCATCAGGCAGGATGAGTGGCACTCCCTCCGTAAGTCTTTTCTTCCATAACACTTTGCTTTGTTCCTGCTTCCAAACGGCAGGTCTCACACATTGGGAACTGCAGGACGTTCATGTCATCTCCTTGGTAATCTGTTGGTAAAAAAGTCCAACTAAACCACATCCCATCTCTAACATGGGTCAGCATTCTCCACTGCAAATGTTCAGAATGTGTCCAGTGGAATATTCAGGATTTCTCCAGAGTACTCCAGCAGGCAGACTTTCTTAATAAAAAGGATGCAGACAAATAGGAAATCTTCATATTTCTGATGGTTTTAAAAAGGTAATTGTCTGATCGGTTTTGTCCTGAAGAGGAAGTCAAAAAAACTCTGGATAATGTATTTTTTATGGTTTCACAGCAGTCCCATGAGTTTTAATGGAAAACCTTAGATGTAATTATTGGTCCAATCCTATTGTCCAGCATTCCAATATGATGCTGAGAATCTCCACTTCCAGGTTGTAATGAGCATTGCTACCCACACAAAATCAAATGTTTCCTGTACGTAAAAATACCCAGTTTAGTCCTTTCGTGCTTCATTACACATCTGAACGTAAAGCAAACATTTCAAAGACAATACTCTACAAACAATTCTTTCCAAAAATACTCAATCTATGGACAAATCATAACACCCAATACTCCACAGACTATACTGTACTGATAATACTCCACAGACTATACTGTACTGATAATACTCCACAGACTATACTGTACTGATAATACTCCACAGACTATATTTCACTGATAATACTCCACAGACTATACTGTGCTGATAATACTCCACAGACTATACTGTACTGATAATACTCCACAGACTATATTTCACTGATAATACTCCACAGACTATACTGTACTGATAATACTCCACAGACTATATTTCACTGATAATACTCCACAGACTATACTGTACTTATAATACTCCACAGACTGTACTGTACTGATAATACTCCACAGACTATATTTCACTGATAATACTCCACAGACTATACTGTACTGATAATACTCCACAGACTATACTGTACTTATAATACTCCACAGACTGTACTTCACTGACAATACTCCACAGACTATACTGTACTGATAATATTCTACCGACAATTACTTACTTACAATACTCTACTCATGATACTTTACAGACAGTATTCTGCAAACAATACTCTATTGACAATTTTTACATACAATACTCTGTCAACAATTCCTTACTGACAAAACTAAACAGACAACACTTTACAAACGGTACTCTACAGATTCTGAATACACCTGTATGATTGCAGAGGGACAACAACTTGGAGATTTTCAGGAGCAGCAAAACAAATTTGTATGAGTCGAGGGTTGACTTCAGTATCTACAGTATGCATAACCTGTTGACACAGATCAAGCAAAGTCCTCTGATATTCTCCCTAAAGTGTTCTGACTCATCAAACTCAGCTCACATGAGTTCTGATTGAAAACTGTAGAGCTCTTTAAAGGCTGAATGAGGGTCAGCTTACTTCAGGCTGCAGCTTCATTGGAGTTCTGTATGGTCATACCCCAAAGACGTTACCAGATATCTCATTCTACGAATTTCATGGGAAAACATTCGGCAAGTTAAGTTGTCCTTTTAAAGCTTTAAGGCCAGATTTAAGCTGACAGCTCAAAATAGCTGACTGTCACTAAATTTGATAACTTGGATGAAACCCCATCTGCTGTTCCAGTTTTGTACTGTGCAATTTCAAAAAGGGTACTGAAGCTTTTCCCAGCCCCTCCAGAGTGAAGGTAGGGTACATCCTGAGCTTTTTGCCAGTCCTTTTCAGGGCCACCTCCACCTAAGGGTTGGGCTACTGGGAGGAAGCTGGAGTGCCATGCTCAAGGGCACGGCTAGGATTTTGAACCAGGCGTGAGGGCTAACTACCCCCACCATGAAGCTGCATCGAATAGCAGTGAAACCTACAAACTTTTTCTATTCTGATACCTGAAAAAGTCAAAAGGACACCTGGTAACTTTAGGTTGTTATTTTTTACCAGAACATTCCTATTTTAAACCACTTACAGCTTTTTGGGTGCTAGCATACACATGCACACACCCACCCATGTCCTGTCCAGCTGTGCTGCTGTTTTTGTGTTACT
Source organism: Oryzias celebensis (assembly GCA_014656515.1). Taxonomy (NCBI): domain Eukaryota; kingdom Metazoa; phylum Chordata; class Actinopteri; order Beloniformes; family Adrianichthyidae; genus Oryzias; species Oryzias celebensis. Next base: position 405,045 of record BNCR01000026.1, on the reverse strand, counting down.
AACAGGGAGGGACTTGAATTACTTTCTTGATGTTCACACATGTTTGTTGTGTTTCATGAATGAACCTAATCAGAAGACAAGCACTGGTGATGACGTCCTGATCTAGCACACAGAGGCGTTCTGGTCTTCTCCTCACACTTCCTGCATGGGGGGAGGGGGTGCAATCAGCTTCATTCAGCCATGTGAGCACAGTGGCTGCAAGCAGGGCCGCTCATCATTGCTTTTCATTTGGTGAGTCTTCAGTCCTGGGGGAGGGTGCTGAATGCTCCCTGCCCAGCAGAGAGCCCCCATCCTGTCACAGATGGAGAAGTTCTGCTTTCTAACACTTATTGCATTGTTTCAGACAAGTAAGAGCCATAAAATCTGCTCCTCTGCAGCACGAGCTCTTCAGGTTCATTCAGTGCTCCTGTGGAGGAGGATACCTATCAGTTTTATTGCTCTGGTGGATGAACATCAGGCAAACAGGAAATGATGGTTTAAAAGGAATGAAGAGGCTCAACCAGCTTGTCAGAGATCTCTCCTGCTCGACCAGTATCTAAGATTTAGTTTGAAACATATTTCTACAATGTATTGGTCGGATTCTCAAAGAGTTTTGTGCGTAAAAAAGTATCAAAACTAAAATGCAAATCATGTACCTGCCTGATTAGGTCAATCACGATCATGATCAAAATCAGGGGGAAGAAGATGCAGCTGGATTAATGTGGTTTATCAAAAACACACAAAGAACCAAAGAAGGATGAGAATGACTTCACACTGTCAAGCTAATCATCAATCACAAAGATCTAATCTAAAGGCTAGAGGTCAAAGTTCAATTATGTGCATCTCATTGTCAAATAATCTGAAATCAGCACCCATGTCTAATGGTTAGATATGTACATGAATTCAGAGCAGATGAAAGTTCGGTATGGTGCTCAGGAACAGATGACTGAAGGCTTTGACAGTAATGAAGCACAAAAGAAAAGACATTTCTGCTGCTGGAAGGGGGGTCATTTGCTGACTCATGGGTCTGTCAGCCACTCGGGGGTATTTTTGGACCTGAACTTGGATGTTTGTCCTGAAGGGAACCATGAGCAGAAAGCTGCTTTGTGCATGAAGAACTCGTTCGTTCTGAAGAAGTCATGCAGCAGCTGGTTCCTGACAGTGTTGGGGGTAATGGATTACAAACTGAATTACTGTAATTCAATTACTTTTGTCCGTAACGAGTAACTTAACCAATTTCAGTTCAAATTTTGGTAATTAATTACAATTACTGGACTATAGGAACCCTCGTTACTTTGCTACTTAAGTTTTGTAGGCTCTGAAATTTTGTCTGGATCAGACGAAACAAAACTGAGATTAATTTAAAAAAAAAACAGTGGAACTGGCGTATCTACGCACGCGCATGTGCACGCAGAGTTGGGGACCACTCAAAGTACAGACATGCCCTCATTGCTGCAGTCACAGCGCTTTCCACACTGGCTCAAAGATGAGATGAAAAGAGACGTTGCAAGGAGTCCCGTCATCCCCAGGTGAGCCGTAAGTGGGCCGCAGGTGAGCCGTAAGTGGGCCGCAGGTGAGCCGTAAGTGGGCCGCAGGTGAGCAGCAGATGAGCCGCAGGTGAGCCGTAAGTGGGCCGCAGGTGAGCCGTAAGTGGGCCGCAGGTGAGCCGTAAGTGGGCCGCAGGTGAGCAGCAGATGAGCCGCAGGTGAGCCGTAAGTGGGCCGCAGGTGAGCCGTAAGTGGGCCGCAGAGATCCACGCCGTGTTCTGATGTTTCAGTTACGAATGAAACCCCTCTAAAGCCGCTCTTTCCTGTGAGCGACAAGAACCGACTCTTTCCTGGGAGCCGTTTTCGTCATGTTAATTCACCCTGTCTTACTTTATTGTGAGCATCAACTATTTTCAGTTTCATTGTTCTGGACAACAGCTGGAAGAACCCATGATGCTGATTGTCGGGGTGAGGTCAGATGACTACGATTATTTCCAATATTTGAGATTGAAGACACCAGGTCTTTGTAAGTCATGATTGGGAACAATCCATGACACTCTCAGGTCTCAGCTTTCCAAAGGGGCAGTGCTCACCATAAATTCTGCAGGGTGCCCAAACTTTTGCACATGCCATTATTTTATTTCCTGTTATTTTGAAAGGGTAAATGACAGAAAAAAGTCATTTTTTTTAACTAAAAGAACGTCTGTAAACTTATGCCTTTAGGAGATTTTTCAATCTTTCCTTGGGTTCTTTTAGCACAATAATAGAACATTTTACCTGGGGCGCCCAAACTTTCAATCCTCACTGTAACAGTATTTTCAACATCTGACTTTGAGCTTTGAGACCACACATGCTGTAACAGTAACTTTGTTTTGTGTCATTTTTCACACTGTTGTCAGAATTCAAATGAAACCAGGTTATGTCTGAACCATCTTCATTCCTTGCTCAAGGTTATTGCTTTAAAAATATCTTTTTTTTTGTATTTTATTTTTATTTATTTACCTTTATTTAACCACAGAAGTGTTATTGAGATTAAATGAAATACAAGAGGAGCTTGTTCGTGAGAAGCAGTTCTTCCCTCAAGAATTTGTGTCTAAGTGGAATAAAAGTAAAGTAACGAGTAGTGAATTACTTTTTCAAGTAGGTAATGAGTAAAGTAATTTAATTACAATTTTGATCCAGTAACTAAGTAAAGTAATCAATTCCTTTTTAGAAGTAACTTACCCAACACTTTGTTCCTGACATGTACAAGCTGAAGTTCTAGAGACAAACAGCTGAAACACGGCTTCCTTGTGGGCGTCCACGAGCGCAGGTGAAGCTCTGTTAGCTAGTTTGGATTATTTTACTGATGAAGAGTTTTTCTTTGGTCCAAGGAGTTCTGACTAATGTTGGACAATCTAAAAATGTTGTTTTAGAGGATCCAAGAATCAGGTTTGAAGAAAATTATTCCCACAAACACAGAGTTGTAGCTTTTTATGTTTTTGATTTCAACTTCAGGGATCGTCTCTACACAATAATATGCAGAAGTTGTGGAGTTTAATCCTAAAAACACAAATGTATGGATTAGTTTCTCTTCATCGCACACTTAAACAAACGGTAATCTTCAGATTAGTTTGGACTAAAGTGATGGAGGTGGTGGATGCTCTGGGAGGCACACACATCTCCCACATTTCTCACCAGTGAAAACCGGGAAGAGCTTAAGTTAAAACCGCAAAACACTGAAGGGGCTTAATGTCAGAACTTACCGACAGAGGAGCCAAACATGACGTTAAACTGCTTCCAGAGAGACTGAAAAAGAGCAGCTGGATAGGAGCTCAGACGTGAGGCGCTGAAAGGAATGGAAGCAGAACCCAAAAGACAGGAGTGTCAAAAGGAAAAGCCCCACAAAAAAGGAAACCAGAATCAAAAGGTTTAACTGTTTGGATCAGCTGTGTCAGTGCAGCACTGAAGTCCAAAAGAACAGGTACAGACAAGCTGAGCCATCATCAGAACAGTTCCAGCCTGGGTTTTTCCAGTGGTTGTCTTCATGTAGAGTTTTAGAGTCTAGATTAGTAGTCAGGTTTTATTTGGTGTTGTATTCCATCTAAACCAGGGCTGTCAGACTCCAGGCCTCCTGCATCCTGCTGCTTTTTTGAAGAGATGCTGCCTCATCTGCTGCTGATTACCTGGATCAGGTGTGTTTACGCAATAAGGAGCTGGTTGGTTGGAAAACATGCAGGGTTGCGGCCTGCGGAGCAGGAAGCTTGAAGCTCGCCGATTGTATGTGACAGCTACAAGCTTTTTCCTGCTGCATTTTTCTGTCTGCTCCTGATTTCACTACAATTTGAATATAGATATACTAGCTTAATGTTCTTTCTCTATGTCCTCCATCATCAGAAAAATGCCTCAGGAACGTGGAGACACCAAAAGCCCATTTTCATCAGAGTGGGTTTTTAAGGAAAATGAAGTTGATTAGCATCCGTTTTCCAATAAGTCTTTCAGACTAATAACAGATGAGTCTGTAGCTTTGATTCTTTAATGGATAATTTCGAAATGAATGCATCAAAAGAACCTTATAGATGAGAGGGAACAGATTTCTCATTAGCGGTGGAAACATGTTGAATCATTTGAAAACACAAACATGAACTGCCAGTTCAGAGGAACGCAGGATGCATGGAGCTGTCAAAGCAGCTACAGCACACAGATCCAGCAGGATGCTGAGCGTGCAGGAGAAGACGCGCCCAGCAGCACATGCACTGGAAGTCTGATGCAGCTTTGCACGGATTTGTCAGAACTTTCTCGGCGAGTGGATTTAGCTTCTGCAGAAACCACCAGTAATCGCTAAATGAAAATCCCATCCCATGGTTGTCCACTGCAGCTTCTGGCAAACTTCAAAGCTGCGCATGCACACCTTCCAGCTCAGATGCCCCCCCACCCCCAAAAGAGCAGTAAAAGAATGTGGAAGGAAAGATATTTTTACTGGAGCCCATCCTGTAACTGTGGGTTCAATCCCTGGTACAGTCTGCCTCATGTCAGGAGGAATGACTGGACAGACTTTGCCAAACAGGACTCAGTCAATATGGTTCATCAGAAAGAAGAAAACACCTTTGACCATCCACGCTCTTTACCAACACGACGACAGGCCGTCTCCTCTCCCTCCAAATGTCAATGAATGTCTTTTCCAATCACCTGAAGGAAATCCAACTGGACCAAAGTCTGCAATTCAACTCCATTACCCACAATGCTTTGCAGGAGTCCCCTTTAGCTTTGACTTACCAATATTCCGTTTTTTTAGAGAACCGTCTAAAGTAGTTTCTTCTTTTCTGTTGATCTTGAAAGATTTTTCAGGTTTATGTGTGTTTGCATTAGAATGTGTCTCAGTGTGTGTGTCTCAGTGTGTGCGCGTGTGTGTGTGTGTGTGTGTGTGTGTGTATTTGAGTATTGACTGTAGTGTTGTGTCAAAACTCTTGAAACATGAAGTCTGTATAAAATTTAATGCAAGAATCCCCAAAGATCATAAAGTAAGGAAAGAACGACTTAATCTAATGTAGACATAAAAGAACAAGGAGAGAGCAGCAACAGAAAATGTGACCTCCCACAATGCACCTCGTCCTCAGGATGCCCACAGTGGGTGGAACCACTACGACACATTTTATTTATTCAGTGCTCAATGTAAAAGTTTTCATGAAACCGACCTGAAACACAAACAAACAAAAGTTCATCATCACGTGCAGAGAAATCCTCCATTCTGTCAGCCAAACGTACGTCGGCGCCCAGGTGAGGTCGTGGTTAGCAGACCTCATTTGCCGTCACTCAGACGTCCAGAATTCGTTTCTGGGGGACGTTCAGTGTACGACGGTTTCAGAGGAATGCTGATTTCTTTTTTTCCTTTACTTTTGCCAAACAGCAGTTTTAAAAGCACCTTTACTGAACAGTTTGGAAGTCTCTGAAGTTTGTGTGCGGATCAGTAAAGGGAGTTGGATCGTGAGGAACTCCTGCAGAAAATGACATGCGGGAAAGTCACGTTCAATCCTTGAAAGTATTGAGTCCTGTGAAGTCTGTGTCATGAACATTAACATAATCTTTGCAAAAGCAGTTTGTGGGATTAAAGTATCGTTAGACAGGATGGTAAGCTCGCGCTTCCATCTTTGTGTCATGCGATTCAGTTGCACGTGTTGTGTAACGTGTGTGTGTGTGTGTGCGTGTGTACGTGTGTGTGTGCTGGCAGACAGATGATGAACAGACACTCTTTCCCCACCAAGTCCCAGCTAACGTTAATCCAGTTAGCCACAGACTCTGTTTGCAGCAGCTTAAAAAACTGTCAGCTCGGCTGAAGGAGGAAAAAGAGGAAAGTGAGCTTTGGTTTCCCTAACCAGCTGCCCCCAGCCCCCCCGCAGCGTGATGTAATTAGCTCACAGTTAGCTCTACATGAGCTACTGTCATCCCGCTTCATTACGTAACCCAATCGGAACCAAACATATTCAGCTCCACGACTCCCCCTCAAAATGAATTCTGGAATCAGGCAGTGATTTGTGTCTGTTCGTCCGTTAGTGAAGTCAGACTCTGCTGAGGGTTTGCTGACAGTAACACAGCGGACGTCCCGGCTCTGACCTGAGAAGAGTTGTGGCTGGGAGCTGGAGGGCCGTGTGGTTGAAGCGTTTGGTGACCCGCCGGCTGCTTCAGAAGGACTCAAGCTCAGGCCCTCAGTCTGGACAGTTGCAGGGTCATGCATGGACACCGGGAGTCGTACTGGTTCAATCCGTTGGCTTGATGTTGCTGATTTTTTTATTTGTGTTGTTAAACATTTTCTGCTCAATGGGGCGCACTAGATTTAAAGGCGCACCGTCACTGAATTGACTGCTTTTGAACTTGTGTCATATATAAGGTGCATTAAGAGTCAGACTTTATGAACTGCATTGACAGTAATACCACAGCTTGTTTGTAAAGCTGTCGACCTCTGATCAGATGATCACAGGTTCGGTTCCCGCTTTACTCACCAATATGTACTTGGGCAGGACGCTGAACCCCACGCTGTTCCTGATGGTTATAGGTAAAGCTGCGTTCACACCCAACGGGATTCACACTGACCTGATGTGCCAGGTCAGTGCACATCAGGTGCAGCACGTCGGCCATGTGTGTCGCGGTGCCATTTGGGCAGCATTTTTTATATGGCTTCATTCAGGTTGTTCTTACTGATGTCTAAGTGATGCAGTGATGTTGGATTGTGGGTTTTTGATGTGTTACTAAGGTTGGGAGTCACACAAACTTTTCTTTTAGTGGTATCAATCTGTTTTTGCAAGGTTGGGAGTTCAAAATATTACGAACATGCTAATGCGGCTAACTCTTCTGACGTGTAATGCTACAAACAAGTTCTAGAGTTACTATGTACACTTTATTGTACATGTATACTTTGTACAATAGTACCCCTCCCTAAACTCCCAGGGTGGCATTGTGGGATATGTAGACATAGACTTAATCACACGCTACTTAATTTGATGCATGGAATTAAGCAGCAGCGTTACAGCAGGTTTTATTCTATGAAACAACACTCCTACATGAGGCTTCTAGTGTGGGTCTGAACACATGAAGCTTTTGCACCTGAACCAAGGTTTCTGCTCCCTGATCCCGGTTGAGTTTGGCCCTCAGCTCTGCCATAAGCGGCTCTCGCCTCCATGCTCGGAGCATCTGCAGCTGCAGATAGGGAAAGGCATAAGAGCCTTTTGCTGTCTTGTCCTCTTGAGCTCTGCCTTCCTTTCAGTATTGAACCCTCCTCCTCTCCTGCTTTCAGTGCTGCAGGCGTCCTCTGGCTCCGCATTCTGGACCGCTGCTTCACTCTGGGGCTGAAAAGATTAAGAAAATCGTGTGTCACAAAATGCTGCGTCAGATGAGTTTTTCTTATCGAGGGTGCCAGCTGAGTGCCCCCCCAACAGACTCACACACAAAGCCTACAGCTTTGGTGATGATGGGGTGGGGGTGGGGGGTGTCAGCCGTCAGGAGGAAATATGTCTGCCGGGTTTTTAAGGTTGACGGATCAGAATTGTAGAAAGTGCCCCATTTGTACAGGTGATCATGCAAGCAGCATCCGTGTGAAGAGAAGGGCAGACGGGCCGGAGCGTAACTCTTCGCCCTCCATCCATTTCTGAACTCGCTGAATTCTTATCAGGGCCACGGCGCTGCTGGAGCCTATCTCAGCAACTGTTGGACAAAGGTGGAGTACGCAGTTCACTGTTTTGTTTAAATCAAAGCCAACAAAACTTTCATTCCTCTCTAAACGACTCAATGACATTGGTCAGTGACGTGAAGGGGTCCCTCCAATAGGGTGGTAGTTATTTGATTCGTTAACCCTTTACCACCGCCGTATCAGAATCAGCTGATTCACATCGATTGAAGGGTTACAGTGTATCAAAGAAGGTGTTTGTTTAGGCGTCGGTGGTAACAGCTCCAGTTTTTGGAGGGTTAAATGCTTCAAACTGCAATGGATCTCTTTTAGTATGTGTGTAAACATTGATCGCACGTTACTTTTGTGACTTTTCTGGGTATTTCACATGCTGATGTTGTGATAATGATATATTTGCAATTTATTGTGCAAGCCTAGTTATGTGTATGACTCACCCAGGCCTTAAGCAATTGTAACATTTTTGATCATTAGTTTTTTTTTGTTGACTGGGTTTTCCATCCATCCAGCCATTTTCTTAACTTGCTATCTCCCTTTTGGGGTCACAGGGTTGCTGTGGGGCAAAGATGGGGTTCACCCTGGACAGGCAGTCTGTTGCAGAGCCACAATGACTTCCACACACTGACACACACCGACTCACCTATGAAGCCTGTTTATGGCACTGTGAGAGTGCCGGGAGAAAATCCACTCATGCAAGAAGAACATGCAAACTCCTCAGAGAAAGGTCCCAGCAGGGATTTGAACCAGGACCTTTTCACTGTGAGGCGAGACTGCTACCCGCTGCGCCGCTGTGCAGCCCTAACTGGGGTTTGAAGGTTTTTCTCAGACAGATTCAGCGTTTCCCATGCATGGACATCACAAATAAGGTCCTATTGCCACAGTAGTGAATTTTGCCCCTCTGGGGCCCGGTGACGGTGACTGTAGAGGGTTCGCTCAAACACTCGCTCGGGTCTCAAGAGGTTAAAGGATTAGGAATGATTTGGTTGTTTTCCAATCGCATTTTGCCGATGTCATCATTAGAGGAAGAAATGGACGAGAAGGTTCCTGCAGTTCAGACAGGAGATCTATGGGAACAGTTGAAGGGGGGGGGGGGGGGGGGGGGGGGGGGGGGGGGGGGGGGGGGGGGGGGGGGGGGGGGGGGTGTACTCTGGGGTTGAAAACGTTCAGCTCAGCAAACCGCCGTTACCCCCCCCCCCCAAATGAATCGATGTTTCTGTGCAGCTGCTTCCTTTTCATCAAATCATATTTCATTGCGCCATCGGTCCCGCAGCAGTAAACTCAATTAAAAGTGAATTACTGCTCAGTGCTGAACAATGGAGGGCATGGGGGGGGGCAGCCTGCTGCATACTGATACTGTAACACATGAACGCTGTTATCATCCGCACTTACTATAGAGGCTTCCCCTTATTGGTGAAGCAGAGCAGCAGCTTCCACATCAGTTTTGACCCTCTTCTCTCTTCTCGTCTCAGACTTGCGGCGGATGACGGCGGGCTTCATGGGCATGGCTGTGGCCATCATCCTCTTCGGCTGGATCATCGGCCTGCTCGGCTGCTGCTGGGACCGGGGCCTCATGCAGTACGTGGCGGGGCTCCTGTTCCTCATGGGAGGTGAGGCACAAACGTCCATAGAGAACGTCTCCAGGTCTCCAGGAGTTTGTGTTTATACATGATTTTAAAAAGAATTCCTTTGTATACTACTGTTGAAAAAGAAGCATTTGAACAGCTGTCTGTCAGCTGGAACGAAGCCCCTCACAGAGCTGTTAGTCCACCTTTAAAATATGTTTTTATTCTAAATTAGAATCACCTGTTTGAGGTGGTTAGCTGCAGAAAGACACCTGTCCACCTCATATGAGCAGTAAGACTCCAACTACCAACATGACCAAAACCAAAGAGCTGGACAACAGGAAAGAATGGGAGGATGTTCACTGTAAATGTCTTCACCAGCGCAGACGTGACTGCGGCTGCAGCTCACAGGCAGACATGCTCGACTGAGGAGTTAAATTATTACCAAGACATAAAATCAGTTCATCTGAACTACCAGCCTGTCGGCAGGTAAACGTCTTTTTTATTGCAAATAGGACTAAATATCAAACATATATTTAATATTTCAAAACAAAAAAGAGTTTTTTAAAAGGGATCAGACATAACTGGAGATATTCGTTTCACTTTTTGGCTTCAGAACTGCTTATCAAACACAGAGATCGTCCTGAAAGACTAAAGTGAGGCTTTTGACTCCAAACTCCCATTAAAATCCTATCATAAATTCATCGTTTTTTTTGTATTTCAATTTTAATTTTAAGAGAGAAATCCAAGATTTAAGCACAGAAAGTTTTATGTGCTGAAATGTTGGCTGAATTCTTCATGTCAGCTGCAGGAAGATCTAAAGGCTCCTCTACAAAAACTCAGTGACGCTTCCTTTTATAATACGATACTTACTGGATATTTAGGAGGTTCCCATGTTATCTACATTGTATCTACGAGGTGTGTACATGGTATTTACATTGTTCTTGTGTGGGTATTTACAGTATTTAAAGTTTCTCTTACTTGAAGGGGACTTTCTTTGTGTCTACAGTCACATGATAAGTACCATGAAACACATATACTTACAGCATAACTTCAAGGCATTCAAAAGGTACTTTCTGTGAACCTACTTTCATCTTACGAAGTCACGTCCCACTTAAGTAATTGATAAATACCAACCACCAAAAAAGACGTATAAACGTACCATGTAAATACATCATAAATACCCAGTGGGTACCATGTAAGTAGCATGTGGGCACCTCAAAAAGCACCACATGAATACCCAGCAAGTACTGTTGTGTAACAGGTACGTTTCTATGAGTCCAGGCGGTTTCCACAAGTGAAAGGCGGCGGTCCAGCCGATCATCATGCAGCTCGCCCCAGCCTGTTCTGGGTTACCATGGAAACGAAGCAGATGTAGCGTGCATCTTAAGGACGTTTTTTTTTTTTTGTGACGCTGCTGACCTCTGACCATGGAGCCACCATGTTTGTTACCATGACAACGTGACAACTGTGAATGATTTCATTCGTGCAGAGATAATCAGACTCATAAACTCCCATGAAAAAACCTGCCACACATTCAGAGATTGAACCCCTTTAAACTCCAGGCATGGAGGGCCCGTGTCCTACGTGTTCAACAACTAACCTTCCATTGCAGCTCCTTATCGGTTTAACACACCTGATCTGGTTAAGCAGCAGCAGATGAAACAGCGTTTTGTAAAAACCATCTGGATGCCAGAGGCCTGGAGTCTGACGATCCCGCTTTAAAACCGTGTTTTTAACATGCTCTTGAAGCGTTTTTATCATGATGGAGGAGATATATCAAATGATTTAAGACTAAAACTGCATTTCTGAGTATTTCTTTATTCAAATTGTGTTGGATCAGGAGCAGATGAAAACCGTAGTTGCTGCGATGGGCGAGCACAAGTCTCCCTGCCCCGCTGCAATACTGATCCATCCACTTGCAGACAAATAGATCCATTAACTTCTTCATTTTCCTCGTCTGAGCTGATATCCGGCTCTAAACTAGATAGCTCCTGCAGTGTTCAATGGTTTTTTTTGCTACACTAATGCTTGGTTGGAGTTGTGCGGGGCTGTAAGCTGACAGAGTCTAAAGAAAAGGAGTGCTGCGATTTTAAAGTAAGCTTACTTCTGCTCCAACAGTCCTGTCCAAAACCCAGAGGCCCATTTCTGATGAACTCCTGCTGATGAGCAAAAAATATGTCTTGAAAAAAACGGCTAAACACTGCATAATCATAATTAAAAGAGCACTGGGAACATTTTTACATAAGAAAATAATGTGTTTGGAGTGGGACCGCAAAATTTGGCCCATTCCTTCAGTCTGCTGCCCCCTGCAGGCTGCTCCTGTCATGGTTAACATCCTTTCAAAACGATCTTTTTCACATTTCTGACGCCGGACTAACAGGCACACCTTCTCCCACAGTGAGACCACACTGGTCAGTGTTTGCCTCTCCTGGAATAACTGCTAATCAGCAGGGAGTGAGAGGAAAGCTCAGAAGCGTGCCCCCCCCCCTCCAGCCACTGGCAGCCATGTGTCCTAGTTTGTGTCTGAAACAGTCGATGAGGACCTCACACACCCTGATGCACGCGTTTGGCGGGAGGCATGTGCAGACTCCATGATGATCAGCCTCAGAGTCAGGCTGCCCCCCCAGCTGTGTGGGAAACAGGCAATTAAAAAGCCAATTATGCTCCCTGGTAATGAAAGCAGGAGAAATGAGCTGAGTCAGTCTGCAGGAGACCAATCACAGCAGAGCTGCCCGAGCGCTCGCAGCGCTCCCATAGCCAAGCCAAATTTAGAAACTGTTTCTGCCGCTCCTGAGAAGACAGCAGCGACCACTCAGGTGGGGTCGCTGAAGGTTTGCTTGTTTCACCAGCGTGCTGGAGGGGGGGGGAGCCAGAAGGTTCAGTCGTCTACTCTGAGATAAAGGACTGAAGAAGAAAACAGCAGAAGCTGAAAACAAGCAAACAACTTAGCGACTGTTCTTAAAGTTCTTACAGTTCTTTCTTTTATAAATTCAGGTTTGAGTTTTTTTCTAATTTTTTTGCCAAAAATAAGTATTAGTGAAACAACATGAAGGTGCTTTCACACACAAATAGTTCTTTGAAATCTTTTACAGCATAATCTGATACGGTTTGCTGGCACTCAGAGCACTTTAACCCTTTAACACCTGCTGTGTCGCCGGTGACGCTGAAATAACAGAGACTCTATAACATACTGCAACAGTTCCAACAGCTGACCACTTGAGGCGCTATTATCTAAGCCAAAGACAGAAAAAAAGTAAAGACAAAAAAGACGACTGGTCCTACTGATCCTCTGATTATCCATATGAATGTGCATCTTCTTAATCCAACTGGTTTACCCAGCAGACATGTTCAAGAGTTTTCACGATTCCTGCTTCTTCATAATCCTGACATCCTGGATGTGCTTTTCTCCTCCACTTCCTCCCTATGACTCTCCTTCCTTAGGTTAGTGGAAGTCTGTCCATTTTCACATTGAAGTGAACCATATCGAGTTCATCCTCTTGTGAACAAAGACCCTCGTTCTAAAGAGAAGCAGAATTCAGGAGAGTTTTCACAGCTGCCAAACCAGGAGGACCATCAGAGGAAACCATCTCTGGATTTGAACATGACCAAACTTACCAGGAGGAATACTGTTTTAGAGAGCAGCTACAGCTTTCAACATCCTCCACTGCCTATTACAAGTCTATGTAAATTATTGGGGTGTCAGATTATCACTTTTATTGTGATAAATTAATTATAGACAAGTTGGCATGTAGTTCTTTTATCGTGTTGATCTAATTTTCAATCTGTAACTGTTATCTACTATTCCCAACGAGATGTCCATTATCAGAAAGGAAATGACGACGCAAAAGCCTGATCGTGTCGGACGGTTGCCTCCACGAAGTCAATGAACTTCTGATAATTGACACCTAAAAAAATGTTATATTAATTATTGGTACTTTAACCTTTTTTCATTTTAAGTTTACATTTTGTTTTTTTTTCAAAAAGCAGACTGCTCGATGCGCAGTGTGACACGTTGCCATGGTAACGGCTACACACCGACCCCGCTCTGCCGCTGTAGAAGAAAGTGGTGCTTTTGCCGAACGTCATGCAGAGTTAAACAAAGCATCATTTCAGGGAGAAAGTTCACCTCTTAGCGCTCGTTTTTAGTCCAGATGATGAAGCAAAAGTTTCTTTCAAAGAATCAAAGACTATTATATTATTATTATTATACTATTATTATAAGTTCCTTCAGTGTGTTAAATCAGAGCACCTTTGACTTGATTGTTTTTTTCTTATTCTTACCTGAAGAAAATCCCCCTTGTTGGTGTAAAAGTAAAGGTTAGAAGTCTGTTATAATGTAAAACTTTAGTTGTCTTTAGTTGCATTTTGATGCTTTACTGCGCAACAATGTTACAAATGTAAATGAAAATAATTTAAAACAAGGCTTTTCACAGCAATTATCAGGTTAGATAAAAAATAGATTAATTAGAGTAATGTATGTGTTAATTGCTCAAAAAAAGAATGACAGCAATGTTGTCTAATATTCACACTCACTCTGCTGATTTGATCAAAATGCATAAAGTCAGTGAATGGATCCTAATGGTGGGATAATAGGTACATTTAAAGGAAATCTTTCTTCTGAGTTTCAACACTGAATATTTTAGGGCACAGAAATTCACCAAGCACAGCTGTTATGACCTGTTTCTCTGAAGACAGACTGTTGACCTTATTAGCCCTGAAATCCCACTCTGGCTCCGCATTCACTCTCCTTCTGTCTTTGCAGGAACGTTCTGCATCATCTCCCTCTGCACGTGTGTTGCTGGCATTAACTTCGAGCTGTCCCGTTACCCACGGAACCTGTACGGCCTGCCTGATGACATCGGCCACGGCTACGGGTGGTCCATGTTCTGTGCCTGGGGAGGCCTCGGACTCACCCTTATCTCTGGTTTCTTCTGCACCCTGGCTCCCTCCGTCCAACCTTTACCAAGATCCACCTGCCCCAAGTCCCGGCAAGAGAACGGCACTGTCTGCTAAAGGAGGAAATATGGACCACTACTGATGGAGAACAAAAGGGAATATAGATTTCTGTGTTCATCAGTCAGCTCATTACCATCCTACCCTGGTTCCAGTTTTTTATTTGTGCGTGTGTTTAAAATGGCTGTCTTGATAATCTGTTATCTGGAAAAACAAGAAAAATCTGAAGAACTTCAGAAGTCTTTAAAAAAAGTCACAAAAATGAACAATGACTGAGGAAGATCTCAGACAATCTCTGTGGAAACATGGAAAGACCAAATGAGGATGAGCTTCAGGACTTCAAGGTGGACAAAGACTTTGACAGAGAACTGCTCTGGCCTGCAGAGAGCAGGTCAGACTATTGGATCAAATGAAGACCAGGAGGTTCTGTGTGGACAGAATAGAAGAATGTGGAGTTGGATTTGCAGGTTTAGACTTCAGTTGGCTGGAGGGTCTCATCCACGCTCCTCCAGCGCCATGTGACAGGCGAGCCTTAAGGTGTCAAAGACCTCCATCCATGTACAATGTTGTACAGAATCTAACAGAACAATAACAACTGGGAAGTAGACCGTTGTCATCAAGTTCAGTCCATTCCACCAGGGAAACAAATAGGCCTCTTATCATTTTATAAACACATTTGTCATTTCCTGTTGTGTACTTTTCCTCATCTGAACCTTTCATGTTGTGAACAAACTGTTGGCCAAGTCCAAGACAATTGCTTTCTGTGGTATTATTTTTCTTTTACTCGCAGAGATGGCTGTGTGTGTTTAACCAACGAGTCCTGGGATTGGGTCATGGGGGCAGCAGTCTTAGTTGGGATGCACAGGCTTCCCTCTCCCTCCTCTTCTAGAAGGAGACCGGAGTGTTTCTGGACGATCTCTATGAGGGGCTGATTCTTATTCCAGCTGCTTCTCGAACCTCTCCATAGAGAGCTGGAAGTCCCAGCTTGATGAACCCAAAAGGAGAACATCATCTGCAAACAGCAGAGATGAAATTCTAAACCCACGTTCACACCGGGCACGATCTTGAACGGCACGTTTAGCATATGGTGTTCACACCGGACTGCCGCTACCTGATACTAGCGCATATCTGCCACCAGCAGCTGGAAGAGGCTTGGTGTGAAATGTGAAAGTAGTGCAAATCTGGTGAATCTCGCTCCAGCCTTTTTCTTTCAAAGCTCTATTCCGATTTATGAAAAACTTGGTGTTATACAATTCCATCTGGGCACAAATCACGATTACTTCTGGTAATTTCTCCACCGTGAACCATTTTACAAATTGTTGGCATTTCCTTTAAAAGGGACACCATCCAAACATCACTACCAAATCAAAGTCCCTGATTGGCCAAAAGTTTCCTGGTTTAACTTTCAACATGTGTTCAATAGAAGCATGTTTTGTACGAAGAGCCTGAAGTAGAAACCGGTGTAGCGATGCGTGGAAAGAAGAGGTTTGAATGCGAAAGCCCAAAAGAGCCTTTCTACACGTATGCTTGTTTACGTAGACTTTTCATTGAAGGTGGTCACCTAAACCCAAGCCAAACCCTTCCTCCATGTGTCTGCTCCGGAAAATTCAGTCTGTTGAACTGTGGCAAAAAGCAGCCCTATTCTAATCCAATTTACTGGAAAAAACCCTAACGGCTGGGAGTCAAACAGTCCCTCAACAGCATGCCATGTATTCCATTCTTTTACAGCTTACCCCACTAGACGAAGGGACAAGGTTGAGTGCCTTCTTTAAGTCCACAACACACATGTAGACTGGATGTCCAAACTCCCAAAGTCCCGTAAAGATTCTAGTGAGGCTAAAGATCTGGTCCAGTGCTCCATGGACAGAACAAAACTCTGCTGTTCCCTCTAACATCTAAAGTTTATGGACTGGAGTCTTTTCAGACCTTATCAGAGAGGCTGAGGTCTCAGATTCTTCTGTATTCTGAACGCCCTATTCTTGTCTTTTAAAACAGACACCACAACCCAGGATTTCTAATCCAGAAAGATGCCCCCCCCCCCCCCCCACACACACACACACACATATTGGATATTCAATGATGTTGCAGAAACGCAAAGAGAGTCCAGCATCAGCTCTAACTCTCTTTTTTATGTGTGTGAGTGTTTGTATGTCTGTGTGAGAGTGTAGTTTCTTTAGAGAGCAGTTGTAGAAAAATGCCATAATAGTATTGTGCAGCTATGGAGTGGTGATGTCAAGACGTTGGGTTTTTGAACACTGCTGGAGTTTCTGGGAAAGCGGGACCTCCGGGAGTAAAAATCATTTGGAATGACTACAACTTAGTGATCTAAGGAGCCTGTCTGCCAAACGGCTGGTCTGGACTGAGGCTTCATCTCACCCTGTTTGCAATTCTAAAACCATATGTCATTCTCTTTAGATAAAAGTGTTTTATGCTCTGTAACATGATGAAAAAAGCACAACTATGGTAAACCTTCTTCTGACTTGGATCATCCAGGAACATGAGGTCAAAGTGAACCTATTAAAACTCCATAATGTTTTGGGTTTTTCTTTTTGGTATCTAGAAGAGAATCTAGCTCTTGGAACATACCAATCCAACAGAATTCACTCTAAAAAAGAAACTATTCAGCTATTTCTTTAGATTTACAGTTAGGTAATCGAGTTCTCACACAGAACCCTTTTTTATTTCCTAAAGAAAATCTGTAGGGTAAGTTCCCTCAGGGGTGGGGTGGGCACCCCCAGCATTGGCAGCCATGGGTCTGATCTCCACATCGGGACAATGACTTGTTTTGGGTGCAGCCGTCCAATCAGTGGGGGGCGTGGCTTTCCCTTTAACTGTAACCAGAGTGCTTTTTGGACTGCTGCCATGACTTGGAACTGGACAAGCTGGATGCCAGTGGGGTCGTATGAAGAGAGAATGGTCAGTGAGCCAGAAGAAGACCTGAAAATTTGCTTGGGCCCCCACTTCCAAATGTTGAAGAGAATTGGACTGAGTGACTTCTCCCCCTCATGTTCCAAACAGGAAGTACCTGCCGGTTCCAGGAAGCCAAAATCCTAAAGACTTAAATAAACAGCTATTACTGAGTCCAGTTCCCACATGAGGTCGATGTCCTTGAGTCAATCACAAAATGGCTCTGTCTTATGGGGGTGTCAGTGAGACATTATGGTCTGTCTGACAGTTTTCATACATTTCTGTTAATTGTATGCACTAACATTTAAAAACATGATAACCTGATGTGACTGTGTCTGAAAATATTCAATTCCTTTGATCTCTGAAAGTTATAGACTTGCTCTACTTGGCACCAATGTTTGGAAGCAGACACAAAGAGGCTTGATCATGAAAATTTACCCAGGAATTTGGATATCCAGCTTCTTTTTTACCCAAAAAGAACATCAAATGGAAACATCAGCGTTCCAGCTGTGGAGATGGATCCTGCGCTGATGTTGTCCGTGAGTCTGTCTTTGCAGCCCCACAGCCGGCAGAGCTCAGGCTGGCGTCAGTATGGACAACAATCATGTCTTGCTCACCTGACAGTTTGTGTCTTGACTTGTCGGACTGTTGTATTTATATTACTGTGTACCACATCTCCAGAAACTACTCGGATTTTAATGGAAACACAGAGCAAAGCTGGAATTCTGGGAGCTCTTTATTAAATGAGTTCCAGGTGTGCGTGTTGCTCTCACGTGGGACCAGTTTCCTCACAATTTAACAAACCTTAACGGGGGTTTACTGTAGAAGAAGACACCATCTCAGACACAATCAAAGAACAGAACATAGGATGTCCATTTATTCAGTGTTTTTTTTTAATCCAATAAAGCAGCTGTGGATCCATTTCACAGAAACTGTGGTCTTTTTGCATCGTCTGAGACAGATAAAACTTTTCATGACCCCTCAGTCCAAAGTCTGTGAACTTGAGTTTTGAATCACATGAAGTTAACAGACATTAAAGCACGCCTCCTACTGAACGAAAGCTAAACTAAAATAAGAACATGAGAAACTGACATTTTTATCTCAAACAGAATCTCAGGAGAAGTTTTGCTCTTTGTAAAAAAAAACAGCTAGAGATGAAGTGAAACCAAAAACTGTGTAGCCTGCTAAAGAAAATATAAGAAATATACAATCCAAGGGTCATGTGACCCCTTGGTATTTTTCGGTATCATTAGAAGTCAACTGTTCAGTTCTTTGCCATTTTATTCAGATTTAAGTCATTGAACCCTATCCTTTCTAAAAATGGGTGAATTGGCAGAGCAAACATGTCTGTCAGCTATTAAGACACGCCCACTGAAGCTGCTTTAACCAAAACAATTAGACCACTACATCTCCATCAAAAGAACCTGCCTCAAATCAGGGGACTTCAAATTTGAACCCTTTACTACTGGAGATTACATTTTTGGGTGTTTAGATTCTTTGGACAACCACAACTCTTCAACGGTTTACACAATTAGCGAAATTACAGCAGATTCTGAAACGCAGAAAAGCAGCCTCGCACTGATATGCCACACTTTGTAATAAAGTCTTTGTTATACTGCAGTCATTTGCTAAAATCATTGAAGTTCATTTTTTTCCTCATGAATGTACACACAGCACTCCATACTGACAAAAACACAGAATTTATGTAGATTCACCCTAAAAAGAAAAACTGAAATATCACACGGTCCTAAGTATTCAGACCCTTTGCTCAGTATTTAGTAGCAGAACCCTTTTGATCTAATAAGGCCATGAGTCTTTTTGGGAAAGATGCAACAAGTTTTTCACTCCTGGATTTGGGATCCTCTGCCATTCCTCCTTCAGATCCTCTCCAGTTCTGTCAGGTTGGATGGTAAACGTTGGTAAACAGTCATTTTCAGGTCTCTCCAGAGATGTTCAATTGGGTTTAAGTCAGGGCTCTGGCTGGAACATTCAAGAACAGTCAGAGTTGTTGTGAAGTCACTCCTTGGTTATTTTAGCTGTGTGTTTAGGGTCATTGTCTTGCTGGGAGGTGAACCTTCAGTCCAGAGGTCCTGAACACTCTGGAGAAGGTTTTGGTCCAGGATATCCCTGTACTTTGTCGCATTCATCTCTCCCTCCATTGCAACCAGTCGTCCTGTACCTGCAGCTGAAAAACACCCCCACAGCATGATGCTGCCACCACCATGCTTCACTGTTGGGACTGTATTGAACAGGTAATGAGCTGTGCCTGGTTTTCTACACACAAACCGCTTAGAATTAAAGCCAAAAAGTTCCATCTTGGTCTCATCAGACCTGAGTATCTTATTTCTCACTGTCTTTGAGTCCTTCAAGTGTTTTTTAATAAACTCCATTCAGGCTTTCATGTGTCTTGTACTGAGGAGAGGCTTCCGTCGGGTCATTCTGCCATAAAGTCCCGACTGGTGGAGGGCTGCAGTGTAGTTTGACTTTCTACAACTTTCTCCCATCTCCAGACTGCATCTCTGGAGCTCAGCCACAGCCACATCTTTGGGTTCTTCTTTACCTTTCTCACCAAGGCTCTTCTCCCCTGATAGCTCAGTTTGGCTGGACGCTCAGCTCTAGGAAGGGTTCTGGTCGTTCTGAACATCTTCCATTTAAGGATAATGGAGACCACTGTGCTCTTAACCTTAAGTGCAGCAGATATTTTTCTGTAACCTTGTCCAGATCTGTGTTTTGCCACAGTTCTGTCTCTGAGCTCTTCAGGCAGTTCCTTTGACCTCATGATTCTCATTTGCTCTGACATCACAGTGAGCTGGAAGGTCTTATATAGACAGGTGTGTGGCTTTACTGATCAAGTCCAATCAGTAGAATCAAACACAGCTGAAGGTGTAGAACCATCTCAAGGATGGTCAGAAGAACTGGACAGAACCTGAGTTCAATATATGAATGTCACAGCAAACGGTCTGAATACTTAGAACCATGTGATATTAAAGAATTAATTTTTTTATAAATCTGCCAAAATGTAAAAAATTCTGTTTGTTTTTGTCAATAGGAGGTGCTGTGTGTACATTAATGAGGAAAAAAATACTTAATTTTAGCAAATGACTGCAATATAACAAAGAGTGAAACATTTAAGGGGGTCTGAATACTTTCCGTACTCACTGTATATCCTCTCATTCTGTTGCTAGTAAAAGCAGGTTTGTTGCCGTTATGCAACACCTTACGTTAGTAATGTGCTATATCTCTGTGAAAAGTTGCTTTTCTTTGCGTCAAGATCCGGTGATTCACGTTGATCGCATGAACAGATGAACAGATTTATAGTAGGTCAAAGAGCATGTGTCATTTCGAAGTCGCCAACAACAACACCAACGTTAAAAATAAGATCATAAACATGATCATTATGAAAAATTAGCTTAGATATACAGTCAACTGACTGGACACATAATCTTTGGCAACATGCAGAAACTTTGAAAGGAAGAAATTAATCCTGTGAGAATGGTGAGGGGAGTTTAGTTTGACCACCGCAAAAAGATTCTACAATCGCCAGCTGGGACAAGTTTGGTTGAGTTAATCCATTAATTCACCTACCTGCCAGCAAAACACGGCTGGTAACGTTAACGTGTTAACGAGCGCGATTGATACAAAAAATTAACACGTTAATATTCTTTAACACAAATTATTCACACGTCAAAAGCGACAGTCTTCCGCTTGCGTCGGAAGGTTCCGGATTCCACGGCATGTGTCAACTTCTGACAAAAATATAAACTTTGTCGGGCACTATCCCGCTTAGAACATGGTCACGTACAAATAAAATAAATATTCTATCGATTTTTAGTACTTTGTTTTTGGGTTTTTTTGTGATTTAGACAGCTTTCTCACAAAAATAACTTTTTCAAATGTTCTCCATGGCAAAATCAGCTTGTTTACGCTGTTTGTGTAAACACTTCACCACTGTAATTTTTGCATTTCAGTGCAAAGCTGCTTTTGCCAGTTTTAGAATCCACCGGAATTCCATTAATTGTGTAAACATTGAAAGAGTTATACGTTGGAATGTGAACACTGGTGCTAAAGTTTTGGTTTTAAAGATTTAAATCCAGAGAGGAAAGATAGGGTTAAATAATTAACCAAAAGAAGAGCTGGAGCTCTTGTGAGTCTGTTTATTTCTGTGGGGTAGTTGAAGCATTACATTGAAGTGAGTGTGGAATTCTGGGAAATGAAGTATAGAGAGATTAAGCACTTCTAAAAAAAATCGTTTTGTTTCAGTTTTGCTGTTTCCATCCTGGTGGTGGAACTATGGGTCTGCTCTACAAACTCTTCAAGATGAAGAAAATGGACGGATAGATTCTTCCAAATGTTTATAAAACAATGTTACACATGCACATACTATAAGATTAGATCAAATGAACAATTTTTTTGGTCACATTTGCTTTTCCTGACATCCCTTCCACTCTGAACACAGTGTTGAGTGTGTGCCCACAGTGTGATCCTGCAAGGATCAGCTCAGAAGTGGATGCAGAAGCTGGAAAGATGACACATTTTAGTGCTGGTGAAAAGCTGGGACATTTGGGTTTTCATTCATAAAGACTCCCTGCCATCATTGTCAGATGGAAAACAGAGTGCCCAGAAGAGAGGAGAGATGGCAGTGCACAGAGATCATAGGAGCTAAAAATAACATGGACACTCATGCGAATGTGGACAGAGCAAAGGTGGACTGTCATGAAGGTTCAGCACATCAGCCTGAAAACCTCTAAGAGCTCCACTTATCACTTACAGGCTGCCATTTAAATTGCCAGTAAAATTCCCACCGTTTTTTTTTAATGTAGGAGTGGTGTGTGGGACAGAAGCCACTATAGGGGTAGCAGTTGTAAAGGCCTGATGGGTATGAGGGATCTAAACACAGATAATATTGATTAATGCTTGTGGTGTGTGCACACTCCTCCAGGCACAACACTGACAGACATGATTGACACTAACCATCACACTGCTCCAACATGTCACCTCACCAGCATCACATTGACTCCAGGACTGCTGCAAAAAAGGCTTAATCTAAAAATATGTTGCTGTAAGTCAGGCTGTCTACAGCTCAGTGTGGGGTTAAAGAGTCACGCCTGTAATGTAGCATTCATTATGCATGGATCCATGGAAAGGGGAAATGCTCTGCCTCAGCAGGCCTCCTGTCTTTAAACAAAGCAGAAACAATGCAGAACTATTAACCAGGGCTAATGAAGGGAGGGACAGAGAAGCAGAGGAAGCATACATTACACATCGATTTATCTATCATCCAACCATCTGTGCATCCATCTGTCCATCCAACCATCCATCCATCCAACCATCCATCTGTTTATCCATCCAACCATCCAACCATCCATCTGTTTATCCATCCATCCATCCAACCATCCATCCATCCATCCATCCAACCATCCATCCAACCATCCATCTGTTTATCCATCCATCCATCCATCCATCCATCTGTTTATCCATCCAACCATCCAACCATCCATCTGTTTATCCATCCAACCATCCAACCATCCATCCAACCATCCATCTGTTTATCCATCCAACCATCCATCTGTTTATCCACCCATCCAACCATCCAATCATCCATCTGTTTATCCATCCATCCAACCATCCATCTGTTTATCCATCCATCCAGCCATCCAGCCATCCAACCATCCATCTGTTTATCCATCCATCCATCCAACCATCCATCTGTTTATCCATCCATCCATCCATCCATCCAACCATCCATCTGTTTATCCATCCATCCATCCAACCATCCAACCATCCATCCATCCATCCATCCATCCAACCATCCATCCAACCATCCAACCATCCATCCAACCATCCAACCATCCATCCATCCGTCCATCCATCTGTTTATCCATCCATCCATCCAACCATCCATCCATCAATCCTGTCAGGTCTCAAGCTTCTGTCTCTCCCTCCGACCACCAGAGAGAGCCATCTCCTGAGTATTGACCTTTCCCTGAGCCTCTTCTGCAGTCGAACTCCCATCAGTCTCTGCACCCCATTCGCAGGTCTCACCAGCTGTTCCTCATCATTGCAATCACCACAAACAGTATTTAGGCGAAGTGTTGGTTTGCTGTTGCATCAGTCTGAGTTTTCTACTGTTTTCTCTCTGTGGTTCCTGACCCCTGCCTGTCTTGAATCCGTCCTGCCCCTCTCTGTGTATTTTGACTCCTGCCTGGTTTTTGACTTCGTCCTGCCTTTCCCATGTCTGTCTGATCTCTCTATGAAACGAGTTGTACATGGATCCAAACTCCTTTACCTCCATGTCATCCATCCATCCATCCATCTATGGATTCCATCCACCCAGCCATCTATCCATACATCGATGTAGCAATTATTCATCTATTCTTTCATCCGTCTGTTCATGAAATCTCCTGAATTCACAGATTTTAGTCTGAGTCTGTTAGTGAGCATTAGTGTGTTTCTAAAAAAGACACCTGCTGGAAGTTTGTATTTTACAGTCAAAAGTCTCAGCTCATAACAACTTCCACAGTTTTGTCTCTACACATCCTTTTTCCACGAAAACCTGAAACCTCTCTTGTCGATGCTTTTTCCCTTTCTTTGAGCAGGGAATCCTTAAAGACAAAAATCTATTTTGAGGAAGCGCGTGGAGGCAGGTGAGGTTTGACCCACATTCAGGAACCCAGCGGGTGAGACTGAAGAAACAGGAGGCTCCGCTTCATTCCTCAGCTTGTTTCAAGCTGTTTCATCTTCAAACATTTTAACTTCTGATGTTCTGATTTTAACTTCTGATCCAGTATTGGAAGTAATTCATTACAACAGTAATGATAGTAAATTACTTGTAACAAAGCAGCGTGAAGCATTACATTAATGTTTATTTTACATTTTCAGGGCCTCATATTTACAACAGACTTCCCATTCAAGACTGAAATGCTTAGACAGGCAAGACCTCGAGACATTTGAGAACCAAAATGAATGGCTGAGATTACAGCGTTTGTTTGACTCCATCCGTTCCATAGACTTTATAATCTTAACTTAAATTTAGTGCCCTTAATAAATGTGTTTAGTCTGTTCTGATCTAGTTATAGTCATTTGTGAGCTTGCTTTAGTTTTTCTGAGGTAAACAGGCCTTTGGTTCTGTTTCGGTCTCTGTATTCCTTTTCTTCAAGGTAGATTTTCTTTTCTTCAGACAAAATAGATTAAAGCTGAGGGTTGCTTCTCCACCTGTGCCTTCTGTGCTTCTTCTTCGCAGAAAAATGTACTGTTTCATTGGTCATGTCACATAAACAAGAAACAATTTGCTGACATTTATGAATACTTTGCGTAGATTTGCTGTGAGTGTTATATGGAACTTGAACAGGACTTATGTAACTCCTTACAATTTTGAGAGAAAAAAATGTAATATAAGGGATTACTTTTGTGGGAAAATAAATAATCTATTGCAGTTTGGAAGTAACGATACATTTGTTTCATCAGGAAAAAAAAGATTCATTTCATTTATTTGCAGTATGATTTAATGTCCATTGTTGAATCAAATGTAAAATCTAAAACCTCAGTCACAGCTGCCCATAAGGGTGGATACGGGGCTGTGTGCCGGCGAAAATGGGCAAACCTGTGTGAAATCTTAAGATTTCTGCTCTGTGAGCCCGCAGACAGAAAATGTTCATGAGCATTTTTTCCATTTTTGCTGGGGTTCGGGTTCGGGTTCGGGCACTTCAACAGCATGTGGTGAGACGCTGCAGAGTTGTTCGGATTTTTCATTTTTTTTAAACGGCTCACTGCACACCCACTGAGTGATCCGTGTGTGCAGCGTGACTGTTGGAAATTATGAAATTAGATAATCAAAGTGTATTTTGTCTGGACATCCTACGAGTAACTTGAGAATCACCTGTACACCCCGTGTGTGCAGCATTTGCTCATGGTCAGTAAGAAGTCAGTACTCACACCTTACTAAGGGTCAGAGTGCAGCGTTAGCAGACATACCACAGCGTCATCCATCCATGTGTGTAACTTCCAGTATCCTCACAAATACTTTACGATACACTTACGACACACACGACAATGGTATGTTCCACTTTCATGACGTTCCATGAGATGACTACACAAGCCTCAAAGGAACTGCAAGACACGCCTGAAGATCCAGCTGCTCCTCTCTACGACCCCCCACCAGCCTTGATAACCCAAAGACCCGCATGGGTCAACCTCCATACAGGTGCATTGAAGATCTGCAACTCAGCCAATTATGTCTTTGGGAAGGGAAGACGTAGATTGATACGAGGAATGTTTGAAAGAATTAGAAATAGTAATGTAGGCTAAGAGGAAATGTCTGAATGCCTCCAAATCGGTGCCTATGTGTGAATGCAGCATCAGAGCTGCAAGGGCCAGAGCTCAGCAGGCCAACAAGCCAACAACTATTGACTAAATCCAATGAGTTCCAGACACTGAGGCACTAAGTGGATGTACGAGGACAGCAACTGGTCCATTGGTTCTCAAGACTGTCTCCTGAAGGCCTAAAGTCACTGACTGAAGCATGCAGAAGGACTTCTGGGTGCAGAATTACCTTGACATCTAAACTAATCTGAATGTGGTGACTAAAGAAAGCCTCTTTTGAAACACTTCATCAACTACATGTCATGCAGAAGCCAGACGCTCTATCCACTGTGAACGGCTGGTAGACTTTAGCCTCTTGTATTAGACTCAGAGATAAATATTTCGCTTAAAAAACAAAGTACAGATGATTTTTCAAATAACTTGTTCTGCTACGTAACAATACTGGATGAAAGAGAATCGGGAAAGAGGTCAACTGGGCCATTGACCATCTTACACACAGTATGTCTCCAGGGCCTGACTACCTACAGTCCTGCAGGAGACTTTTACAAGCCACTTTTTAGAACCACTGTCATGGCATCTTGCTGCTAAGCAGTGTGGGTAATGTCTTTGACTATGTTGTTTTAGTACTCCTGCAGGGCCTCAGCTCTCGGGTCTACCAGGGTCACAATGCAATTTAACCTGTAAACTTTTCTTTATAGTTAGGAACAGAATACAGCTGAGTTGCTCGCTTTCAGTCTCTGTTGGATTCTCTTTTCCTTGCTCCTCTAATTTGGTTCTTAGACACTCTTAAGGGTTGATGGCACACTTTTCAACAGTGCCCTGGTACGCACAAGGTTGTGTGGGTATTCATCTGCTAAAAACTTCCAGTTCTGGGTCACGAAGTAATCACAGAATTACTGCAAAACCATTGCAATTTTGCAACATACAAAGCATGCTCACTATAATTTCCCAAAAGCACCTCAGCTGACTAAGGCACAAGTGCCAAATGTAGCTTAGGCATATCTGCAGGAGAACTGGAGCCCAGCCGAGCATCCATGATTCTGCTTCAGAAACATCTGCAAACATGACGTGAAGCTGGCTGGTACTGGAGAAAAAAAATACATCCATCCAGCACACAGCGGTCTGCTGCCGTCAGAAATTGGGTCAAGAAATCAGAGAAGTTTTCTGCCTAATGGCAAAACAGCTGCAAGAAAGGAAGGAGCAACACTGACCAGAGTGCACCCCCACCCCTCCAAACATGTAGTCAATGCAGAAGAGACTGTTACTCTGGAGTGTATTTAATTAGCCGCTCCAAGAAATTTTTCCAGAACGGATCTCTCAATCTGCTACTTCACCGTCTTCCCAGACAGACAGATACCAGTAAATATATGAATGATGTCAGCCATTGTGAGATGTGCAAGTCCAACTTCCTGACCCATACTATTATAAATTCATTTGGCTATTATAAATATATTGTAGTATTATAAATCTATTATAAATCTATTATAAATATATTGTAGTATTATAAATCTATTATAAATCTATTATAAATATATTGTAGTATTATAAACCTATTATAAATATATTGTAGTATTATAAACCTATCATAAATATATTGTAGTATTATAAATCTATTATAAATATATTGTAGTATTATAAACCTATTATAAATATATTGTAGTATTATAAATCTATTATAAATATATTGTAGTATTATAAACCTATTATAAATATATTGTAGTATTATAAACCTATTATAAATATATTGTAGTATTATAAACCTATTATAAATATATTGTAGTATTTTAAATCTATTATAAATGTATTGTAGTATTATAAACCTATAATAAATATATTGTAGTATTGTAAACCTATTATAAATATATTGTAGTATTATAAACCTATTATAAATATATTGTAGTATTATAAATCTATTATAAATGTATTGTAGTATTATAAACCTATTATAAATATATTGTAGTATTATAAACCTATTAGAAATATATTGTAGTATTATAAATCTATTATAAATATATTGTAGTATTGTAAACCTATTAGAAATATATTGTAGTATTATAAATCTATTATAAATATATTGTAGTATTATAAATCTATTATAAATATATTGTAGTATTGTAAACCTATTAGAAATATATTGTAGTATTATAAACCTATTAGAAATATATTGTAGTATTATAAATCTATTATAAATATATTGTAGTATTATAAACCTGTTATAAATATATTGTAGTATTATAAATCTATTATAAATATATTGCAGTATTATAAATCTATTATAAATATGACACGATCACTCACTTGTATCATGACCTGTCCAGATCTGTTCTCCCTATTCCTTCTAGTTCCTTAAGAACTTTCAGCTAATTCAGGTAATAAAAATCAGATTGTGTTTGAACTTCTATGGAGCGTCACCAGTGCAACACCTCTGCATGGAGCAGTTCTGCTGACAGACACTTCGGTTCTACCAATCAGTAATTCAAACAATTCAACAGACAGGGATTAAAATGGATGGAAGGATAGATCTTTGGATGGATGGATGGACGGACTGTAAGTGTAAGTTGTCATAGCATGACATTGGCTGCACAGTGCTGGTGATCTTGGAAGTGCGTCTGGTCTCACAGATGAACATAAATGATTTAAGGCCCATCTCAACGTACGAAGCTGCTGCTGGCCGGCCACAAGCACACATTTTCATCATCTGTCTGTGCAGTACTCATCTGTTCTGTGATTTGTACTGTTCATTCCTGGTAATCATGTGCTGCCATCCAGTGGTAAATGTGCTAAATGACAAAGCAGTAACGTTGAACATTTAGACATGTTTTGTGGTCCAACTAGACCACAAATTCATCACATTCATTTGCATCATCATCAGTAAATGTGTCATTAAAACATTTTCTTTTTTAACTGAAATAATTTAGTTGGGCTGCACGGTGGTACTCTTGCCTCACAGCAAGAAGGTTCCCGGTTCAAGTCCTGGATGGGGGACCTGAAACAGTGTCACCAGTGGGGGACCTTTTTGTGTGGCGTTTGCATGTTCTCGTGCATGTGTGGGTTTTCTCCGGGGACTCTGGCTTCCTCCAACCGTCCAAAAACATGCTTCATAGGTTCATTGGTCACTTTAAATAATCTCAGGTGTGGATGTGCGTGTGTGATTGTGACCCCTGCGACAAACTGGAAACCTGTCCAGGGGTGTCCCCTGTCCTCACTCATGAGTGGCCGGGTTAGGCTCCGACAGCCCCGTGACCCCGAAAGGGACAAAGGGCCAATCAGCGCATCGGATCAGGCTCCAGAGCAGAAGACTGGCTCAAGATTCTCTTTGTCTCCGGAATCGGTATCACACTGCATTTTACGGACTGGATTTATTTTAGCTTACAGATCTTTTTCACTAAACTACGGTAAGTGTTTACGTAGTTTTTTTTTTTCCGTTGCTTGTTTCCTAAACTGTGTTGTGTTTGTGAGCAGTGCTGTGAGGTCAGCTAACCTCATGATGTATCACTGTAACATATGCGGAGAATCTGTTCAATCTGTGAAAGCTTATGTTCTGCATTGTAGACTTCATCGTAATGAACCACTGTGTTTTTTTAAATGCGTTGAGCCAAAATGTAACCAAGTGTTTTCTGGCTACGCTGCTTTAAAATCTCACTTGAACCCAGTGCTTTCAGTGGACAAGAAGAAATGGCGGTACTCTCTTTTATAGAAGTCGAAACATGAAATGCAGAGAATCTTGAATGTAAAATGTGATCAATTAAAAAAAACGTAATTTTTGTCTATGTGTGATAATATGAAATAAGAAACACGGAGCTCAGGTCAAGTCTTTAAATAAATGCAGTCATCGACTGTGTACATAACATTATTCTAATGGAAGTACAATTACATTACGTCACATTGTTCTGCCGCACATACTGCTGTGACCTCAATCTAAAAGCTAGCTTGTAGCTTGTAGCTTGTAGCTTGTAGTTCAACAATGAGACACAGCAACTCACTGGAATGCGGTGGCGTGAATGCAGGCAACTTTTAACGTGATACCCATTGTTTCTCACTGTTTTCAATCTATTTACCATAAACACTTATCATCCTACATTCATAGCCATGGTCTCCTCAGTACTGCAGCTGCTAGCATCCTCTGAGTTAAAGCACACACGGGATGATTCTTGCCAGTAACCGTCTTCCAGCATTCCTCCGCTGTACCAAAGTAACACATAAAAATTGTTGTTCCTGTCGTTCAAGACTGGCACCATCCTGACAAGGGCTTTAAAGCGCTGCACCGCCAAACTTGGGGAGGGAGAGAAAAATGAACGTCACATCTCTAGTGTCAGTACTGAGTACCAGCCGTACTGGCCACACCTTCTGGCGTGGAGAAGTGGCGGTACTCTAAAGAGCTGTTTTTGGAAGTCCCGGTACTGAGTACCGGAGAGTACTGGCCCACTTAAAGCACTGTTTGTGCCGCAATCACGTTGGTCCAACAACTTTATTTCAGGAAACAAAGTGTGATGCGTTACAGTCTCACTTTGTGAATATCAGTGTGAGGAAAAAAAAAAAGCTTTTGTTACACATTTAAATAAACAAATAGGGGGGGGACTTTTCCAGTGAAAGGATGCCAAAGTGTGTTTTCTGTAAAATTAACTTTCACCCCCTGTATGTCTAGAAAACACAAACGTTTTAAAAATTTGATTTCCAGTTGTAATTCAGAGATTCGGTCACAGAGTCCAACTACAAGTGGCACCATACAGGAAGTTACCCACTTCTCAAGAAACGTGAATGAATGAGTCCAATTTCAGAGACCTGCATCTAAAAAACGGATGTTTTATATTAAACTACAGGGACAGCATCTTCTACCTGCGTCCTCCATTCAAACTATTGTTGAGGAAATATCCACAAATTAGGACAAATGCACACTTAATAAACTAAGCTCACTTCTAAAAGGTATGTCAGCTTCAGATGAAGTCATAAAAAAAAAATCTGTGATTCAGTAAAACAATCAGACATGTTCTCAGCTTATCATACAGGGCCAATGAGGACTGCTTACTCAAGAACTCAATGTTTTAAACATGTGTTCAAATATATAGAACCTCAGAAAGTGTTTTTGGGTAGAGATGAGAACAGGACAGACCGATTTTCCAGCCTATTGTGTATCTTTACTAAAGACTTTGAAGAACACTTTGACTTTGAAGAATCTACTTTTCGACGAGGTCTAATGTCAGTAGATCTTAATTTCTCAAATCCAGATGTTCTGAGGGACTGTTGTGATGGTTTAAGGAAAATCCAAACTGTCTCAAGCTGATTCTATACCAAGATCCATTTAAGGTTGTGAACCCACTTGGTTGTGCAGAAAAGAGGCACAAGATTTTAGCTGTGTACTTTTCTCTACTTCACATCTCCCCCCACGCTCAATCAAATGTTGAACAAATGCAGCTCGTTTTACTCTGTAGAGAGAAAGACTTCAAGGAATTTGGCCATGACAGAGTTTCTTCAGATCTCCTCGCTGATGTGAAGGTGCTGGAGGAGAATGGGAAAACGATGGCAGACGAAAATGTCGTGAAAGGAACTCTCTACTATAGACAAGCTGGGCTCTCATTGTTTTGGGGGTTTCACAGAAAATGTCAGTTCATCTTTATACTTCTGCAGATATTGTCAGTTAACTCGAACTATGTTTATAGATCTGCCACAGAACAGTTGAAAAGAGAAGACGTATCAGAAGTTCATGGGATAAAGTTCGGGTCTGTATTTAATTCTTTGCAAATTTTGATGTTTGCACACCTGGCATGATGCCCCCATGTCTCGGTCATGACATCTTTCAGGGTGTCCTCTCACACCATCTTGCTCTTTACTTCAAGTACTTCATAACCACAAAAAATGGTTCACTTACAAAATTCTGAACAGACGCATCAAGCAATTTGAATGCACAGGTACACGTGCTTCCTGCAAATATTGAAACTTAGTGGACAAGCAGGTCAAAATGGGAATTTCTTGAGACTTTGACCTCTCATAATTGGGGACAAATGCAGAACCCTCAAGATGATGCGTGGCAGTTAACCTAGCAACTTAAGAACATTGTTGAATTTCCAAGGCTCAGGTCACCTATTTGGATGTTCTCATTCAAGAATGCTTAGAAACCAGGAAGGTCCTGTTTCCTAGTGTCCACTTAAGACCGAAACACCACTACTCACGACTTTGTCCAGGGCTGATCCTAAAATTGGGCCCTTTCATTAGACTGTGAACAATGCGCTTTGAGAGCATAGTAACTTCAAAAGATGTACTAGACATCTGAAAAACTTTAGAAGTTTGTGTTCCACTCTTTCATAAAGACATCAGATGTTTCAGGCTTTCCTTTCTGCCGGATCAGTGAATCCTCCAGAATTGCACATAAAAGATAACTCACCATTTTTCTCAGAGCTTTACAGTGAACAAGTTCGACAGTGCAGTTCGACATTTTGGCTTTACTGAAAGAAATACAAAGATCCCACTTGATGTCTTGTGCAATGGATTAACTCACAGGAAGGATCACTTTGCTGTTTCCTCATTTTTGTTAAAGATGATTCTGCTGCTCGTTTTCTCATTAAAATGTATGTTGCAGAATTTCTTTCTTCCTACAACATGTACTCTGTAAATAGAGTGCAGACTCAACAGTGAACTGATTGACTTATGGCCGTTTTATGTGAAAAACGGATACCAGGTTGTTCCACTGAAGCACAGCATCTTGTCAGACTGCCAGACCTTGATGTCGCCGGTCCAGAGATCAAACAGTATTAATATTAGTATTATAAGTAACAATATTAAGCAAGATTGTTTATGTTGAAAAAACATTTTAAAAGTTGTTTTTTTCAATGCAAGTAAGTTGTCATTTTCTTATTCAACTATGCTTTTATCAAAGTTGGAATGCTATATAGACAAAAGTTTAAAAAAATTAGTACAGGGAATCAATTAAAAACAATAATTAATTAATCATAAATCTGAATAAAATGTGAATAATCTTCAAAGTGTAATTACTTGCATTATGAGAAGATTAAAAACATTACACTTTAATTTTAGAAAGTTTTGGAAACAACACTGAATACACAACAGTATTTGTTACTAAAATGATTTTATTTTACAGCCTCAAGCACCTTAACACAGTCTCCAGTACCTCGTAACTTTTACAGGGAGCAACTTTTGTGTTTATTGACTAACTTTATTTTATTCTTTATTTTTTCACGTTTATTTCTTCATGTTTATTTTGAGGGGGAGCATTGATTTTTCTTAAAAAAAGAAAAAAACTTTCTTACCATAAAAAAATAAAAAAGGTTTACCATAATTTTACGGTGCCATTCTGGCAACCCCGGCTGTGGCGTTACAATAAAAATTGCTTTTTTTTTTTTTACAGACACCGGTTTGTCATTAAATATTTAAATGTGCTTTTTAATGGCAATTGTGATATTTTAATGCCACGTCGATTTACAAATGTATTTGTTGATTTGCAGTTATATTTATTTAATACCAATTTAATATAAATAGTGACATATTGATTTAATAATTTCCTCTAAATATATTTATTTCAATTTATCTCTTACTACCAGCACTGGACAATGAAATAATTAAGTATGTAATGAAATATTTCAATGTTTTTTTTCATGGCAATTTTATTTATTTAAACCCACACATTTTTAAATTATTTCCAACTTTGTCTATTTAATGGCAATTTTAAATAATAATGACACTTTTGCTTTATAATTTAATGACCTATCTATTGCATTTTGTCTCTTTTGGACCTCCATAGAAAATGGCTAAAACTATGATATATATTTTTTCTTTTCAATAGTAGCATTTGTTTCCATGACAACCAAAAAGAAGTGGGAAAAAAAATAGTCCAGCTTTGATTTTCACAGAATTGCTCTTGTGATAACTAAGTGGTAATTAGTTATACATAGGTCCTTTGGTCCTATGTAGAAATTACATAACATATTTTTGTGGTAGAAAAATAACCAGTAAAAATAATAAAAGGTTTTTTCTAGTTTCAGATGCACTCCAAAGAATGAATACCTTTTTGTTTTCCGCTGCCATTTACTGTAAATTATATATGCAGTGAAATTTTGAGGACCTACCAGTAGTTATATAATTTGCAAAAATATACAATAGTTTTTCTTTGTGGAGCAACAGTAATTAAGTAACCAAATCATGCTTTTTTTGTTTAGCTATTTTCACAATTTTTCACTGTCATGTAAAACAAAGCCTTAAATTGTTAAATTTGCAGACATGTTATCAAAGCCACTGCCTTCTAACTTAAGTTCAGCCATGTATTCTACTGTAAAATTTTGTCCACATTTGCCAGAATTTATGGAATGAATGGATGTTTTTTCAGTTAAAAGTAAATGGCCCATTTTTGACATAAGATGATTTTTGGACTTAAGATAAACAAAAACAGATTCTGACA
Source organism: Oryzias celebensis (assembly GCA_014656515.1). Taxonomy (NCBI): domain Eukaryota; kingdom Metazoa; phylum Chordata; class Actinopteri; order Beloniformes; family Adrianichthyidae; genus Oryzias; species Oryzias celebensis. The sequence goes on along the minus strand of BNCR01000026.1, from coordinate 371,274 downwards.
TATTTTTGTAAAATATTTACCAAATTTTTGTAGTGAAATTACCTTAAAAACACTTTTTGGTTTTTTTTTTTGTTTTTTTTTTACAGTTAAAGGTTTATTTTTTCTGTTGACATTCATGCAAAAGCAGGAACTAAACATTTTCACTGAAGATGCCCTGTTTGCCCTGTCAGCTCAGGGATTTTATCTAAAATGTCCTGCGCTGCTTCCCTCAGAACCACCGCTTTGTCTGCCATGTGCAGCAAAGACTTCAGACTCGCCCAGAAAACTTGCTGCTTGCGCTCGTCGCTGGGCCATTCCAGGTAGGTCTGCTGCTCCAACAAGCTCCGGAGTCTCAGGAACCTCTTGGGAAGAGAGTCTGCTGGAATTGGCTCCAGCAGTACAAAGACTATGGAGTCCCTTTGGGTGCTAATAGATCTGTGCTGTGCAAAGAAGAGCTCATAATTGCACCACTCGCTCTGGACAAAATGTTTGGAGAGCACAAACAGTGTCTTGTAGCTGGACTCTACGCAGTTGATGATGTTATCTAGAATCCACTCGCCAGGGACAAAGTCTCGCTCATGGATGCAGAGGGAGAAACCATTTCCTTCGAGAGAAGGCACCAACTGACTGTCCACCCAGTCAGAATCCTGATGGCTGTACGAGATGAATGCATGATAGCTGAATGAGGCGTTATTCAGCAGGTTAGAACGCTTCATGCCTCTCCTCTTCATCCTGATCCAGGTCCATAGCATCCTTGTGTACCAAACTCCGTCACACTTATAGAAAATGATGCCGACGGTTGTGCAAACTACTATCAGTACAGGCAGAGCCACCACGACTTGAAGCCATACTTCACAGGACAGTCTGCTGGCTTTGTACTCAGACAGAGGCAGTCCAGTGAGCGAAGGTGGTGTGCTGCACGTGTAATCGAATGGCCAGTCTGGAAGTAAGGACTTGTTGAGAGCAGTAATGAACCAGTGGATGTCACACGAGCAGAAATAGGGATTGTTCCCAGCGATCAGAGTCTGAAGTCTGGGCAGCCCTGCTAAAGCTTCTCTGGACACAGAGGTGATAGCGTTCTGGTCCAGGTGGAGCCTGAGCAGAGTTGGGGCACTGAGATCTTCAGGGAAAACCTGGATGCTGTTGGAGCTGAGTGTGAGTTGCTCCAGTTTGGGAAAACGAGACAGAACTTCCTGTGTTAGGGCTGTTATTCCTGTCTTTGTTAGGTCAATCCTTTCAAAGTTTGGAGACAGATAATCGAAGACAGGGTTGCCCAAATTGTTGTTGCCCAAACTCAACTCTGTCAGCTGAGTCGGCCAGGAGCAGGCTCCATCTAAGTGGATGGAGTTGAAGCTGAGGTCAAGAGATTTCAACGTCTTCATTTGCTGCATTTTCTTAGAGATAAAGGAAAGACTAATGAATCTATTTCTGCTCAAAGAAAGCTTCTGCAGCTTTGGAAAGGTGGAGGAGTGTGAGCACTGAAACCACCAGAAGCCAGACTCGGACAAGAGGTTGTCCGACAGGTCAAGTGTTTCCAGAGACGGCAGAGTTGAAATGACTCCGCAGGGTACGATGTTCATTCCAGTCCCTGAAAACTTCAGATACGTTAGCTCTGAGATGTCCTTGAAGCTCATGTTGAAAGTTGGGTATTTGTACTGGTAGTGGTTCACACCATTGAAGGTAATTGAGCAGAGATTGATGGTATGATTTATGGTGGGAAACTGAAACCCATCCGCTGTGTCTTCATTATAAGTGATGTTCACAAACAGGAGTTCACGAAGAGGGGAGAGCCACACATTCTTCAGAAAAACCTCAAAGAATGAACTGTTTATCCATGTGCTCTCGATGCTGAGTCTCTGAATGAAAGGCATCGTCCTCAGCTTGAAGAAGGGGTCTCCTGTCACACGGCAGGTGTCTGGAAATACAGATCTGAACTGAACTGACCTTACTTGCGCCTCAGCCAAGTCCCTGAGAAGGTTTTCCAATAGGTGGAAATCCTCACAAAAAGACACGTGGAGGGAAATCTCTTGGAGATTAACTCTTGCTAGAGAACCAGAATCATATTTTCGCCACGGAGTTCCTGCCCCCAAGAGCAGGTGGTTCAGGGAAACATTCACAAGCGCATCAAAGTCATGAAAACCAACCGTTGTGGCCACTGTGCTTCCCAAGTGCAGAAAGTCCAGACCTTTCAGATCCTGAAAAGAGGCAGGAATCCGATAGCTGCTGTACAGATTATTGTCCAGAGCAAAAACTTGCAGTCTTTTCAGTGAAATTGCTGGAATGTAAGATAAGCTGTTGTGAGATATGTTGAGGACTTTGAGCCCCGGTGTGTGTTTGAACACCATGGGGTGAACCTCCCGGAGGCCACAATGGGTTGCTTTCAGAAAGCACAGCTGGGACAATCCAAAGAACTGATCTGCATCCAACCTGTGGATGGGGTTGTAAGAAATGTCCAAAAACTGGGTGTTTTTGGGAAGATGGGAGGGGACAGCGGTCAGGTTGTGGTTGGAATAGTCCTTCATTCTTTGCCTCAGAACGCCACACAGTTGAAGCCCTTTGACATCTGTCTCTGCAGCTCTGCACTCAGAATTTAGAAAGATCACCACGAAAAGTGCCCCGATCACGGGAGCAACGCTTGGCCTGGAAAACCAAAATGTTTGGGAAACGTAAGAGGAACAGAAGTCAAAGAGCGCAGGGTAGGAAAAAGCATATTTCAAAAAGTTGGTTTACCTCTGAAACTTCATGACTTTAGAAACGGCAGGAGTTGAGACCTGAGCCGACGTTCCCCCTCAGCGCTCTGATCTGCTGCTCTCAGAGCAGCAAGTTTTTCCTTCCCCAAAGCAGTTTCTCCTTTCTGCTCTTCTTTCATATAAGTGTGATTTGCTAAAAGGGAAGTTCCAAGTGTGGGTGAAGCTCTAAGGCATTTATTCTGTCATCCCCATGAAAGTGGAAATCATCAAAGTTTTTCCTTGAAAGTCCCACTGCGATCATCTTTAGATCTACTGTAAACGCGTTACCAGTGGTCTTAATTATGATTATTCTGTTTTAGGCAAAATCAGTGGTATGAGCATGTCAACACTTCCCGTCAACCCTTTGTTGAAACTCTCTCCCACAAGCTTACAACCCCTCACCCCGAGCCAACATTAGCAGTGCAGCAAAAATGGCGAGCAATACTGGAGCTTTCTAGCCATACAGATCACATACTTTACCAATATTTTTCCAAAGCTGAGATCATTCCAAACTGCACACGAAAGACAAATCCAATCCGAGTTGTGAATCCAGCTGACTAATCTGGAACATTGACTGTATGTGAGAACTGGACTGAGTAACACCTCCCCCCCGTCATGTTCCAAGCAGAAAGTACTCCAAGAAGTTTTGCTCCAAGAAGTCAAAACCCGTTAGACGAAATCAACAGCTATTACTCAGTCATTCTGTTAGTAAGAATATTCATTCTTGTTCTGCTAACTTATTTAAAATATTTTTTTTTTAGAAAAGTTGAATCAACCGACTCGGACCAATCACTGCTTACTGCCATTGTTTGGTTCCAACATTTCCACCACCATATCACAAAAAATAGCGATTGAAGTGACTTTGTTTGGTTGGAGCCAAAAGTAAACCCTTTTTTTAAATTTTTTTTTTTCTTTTTGATAAAAAAAAAGAATAATTTTCTATGGATGATGTCACAGTCGCTCAGTTCAGTTCTCATATACAGGCAATGATATAGATCCAAGTAGAGAGAATAACTAAAACATGCCTCAAAGAAAGGACTTAGAGTTCTCACAAAATGTCTGTCTATGCTGACGATACGCTAGTTTTTTTCAGGCCTGCTAGTCAGCAATTTAAAAAAAATTGATCATACCTTATTTTATGGCGTAAAGTCAGACCACAGAAAATACCTTCTTCTTTTTAATGTTACACAAGATAATTAAAGAAGACAAAACTATTTTTTTCATCACAATTCAAAGCAAAAAACAAAAAACAAAAACAAACCCAGCAGGTTTCTTTCAGTTTTGGATTCAGGCTTACTGAGAGTCTCAGTTCTGTTCATTCATACTTTCTTCTGGATCTCAAAATTAACTATGTCGCAAGTAAAACAGACTTCAAATAAATATTAAATTGTGATGACCTTTCAAATACTGAGGCTAAAGCTTCTAGAACTGTGAACAGGTGCTTTGTAAATAAACTCATCTGAAATAAAAGTTGTTGTTTTTCTGCTGAATGGTAGTAAAACATCCACTTAAAGATTCTGTATGGTCACTGCTGGAAAGGCAGGCACAGACCTAAACTGACACCAATTCAAACAGACTAACCTCATCCTGCCCACAGCAAACCAAACAAAAAGGAACTGACCTTTTTTTTTAATATGATTACCAAGGTAAAGTAAAAAATAACATTATTTTCTGACCTTATCTGTCTTAAAAATGAGAACAAAGGAAATAGGCTGCTGCTCAGAGAACATCCTCTTTCACAAAGGAAATGAAAAACAATATTTTTTATGCCATTTAAACCAACGACATTGGAAACACCCAAGTTGTGCCATGAGGCCTTGAGTCTTCCCGGGACATGGCTCACACTTCCTCAACTTTCAGGAACAGACACAACAGAACTGACATGTGTCACCAGCAAGTATGGTTCCAGACCAAGCAAACACATGGATATATTCAGTGTTTACTGATTTATTTGTTAGTAAAACCACATTAAAACAGTCAAATGTCCAAATATCCAAAGATACCTTCACACAACTGGAAGGAGTGGTTTACCTGCAGTACAGAAGAGGTTTACATTATCGGGCTCCTTCCAGAGTTGGTACGGTCATTAAAGATTTTAGTTAAAGGCGGACATTCGTGTGGTCTCAGAGCTGCAAAGCAGACCTCATTGCACTGCTGCTGTCTTTCTTTCAGTACTCACTGAAAAGATGATCAAATAGTCTTTTTTTTTCAGAACTTCTCGACGGCTGGATATCGCTGTGATGAACCTACATTTTACTGCTGTTCAATTTAATATCTGTACGGGCTGTGCACTTTGACTTGGTTTTTTAGGGACATTTCTAAAATTTGGTCATCCTATGGTTTGAGTATCCCCCTGTCAATTAAATGAGGTTAATACACCAGAGCTGTCCTCATTTAGTTATTTATTCTCAGTAAACGTAAGTGTCTAGTTTTCAGTTCCTCATGCTAAGCTCATCTGTTTTGTCATCCTTTTGTTCCTCTCTTAGTTTATAGTTTTGTCATACTTAAGTTTATTTATTAAAGGTTTTAGCCGTACATCTGGTCTCCATATTGTGGGTCATATATCCATCAGTTCCTGACAATATCAAGTAATGTGTCTTTTGAGTCTACAAACAATTAGAAATTTAAACCAAAAATGAGCAGAATTGAGTAAAATTATGACATTTTCTGCCAATTAAATGTGAAAAATATACTGCAGATTGAGTTCAACTTTAGATTTGTCTTTTCGGTGGTATATCCGTCCATTTTAGTCATATTTTCAGGTTTACTAATATGTAAATGTTTTTGTGTTTTTAATCATTTCACCAAAAGATATATCATCGTTTTATGTTAAATAGAGTTTATCTAATCCTTATGCAGAACTGTCTTGCTCAGTGTTTCCTTCTATGTGTTATGTCTCTTTCTTTTTGGGTTCATACTTGTAATTTATTTTCAGTTTCTAGTTTGTTGGGTTTATGAACTTGATTTTGTTTATAATTAGTTGTGTTCACCTGGACAAATCCATTTCATACTGTATGATAAGTAATTAGCCTTTGTCACAACTGCCCTTATGGGTAGATCAAGGCTGTTTGTGGGCAAAAATGGACAAATCTTGCGTCCTCCACAACATGTCAAGGTTGTAGACTGCTTGATGAGTCTGTAAAGCGCTCATGCACATTTTTTTCTATGGACATGCTGCGAATGGCAGGTCATAGAGAACACCTATGGGAACAGGTATCCTACCAGCATCTTACAGCACTTACGTATCACCTGTACACTACATTCGGGCATGTGACGTTTTTAGCCACATAGGGGAGAAAACATCCAATATGGTGGATTGAACCCTCGTTCTCCTGAACTTCCATTCATTTTCTTAACCTACGGTATCCCTTTCTGGGTTTCCAGAACCTTGCAGGACCTATGGAGCTGTAGTGAACATGCTCACTATGCCGGTTCCCGGGAGAGGAGCTCACGACCAGGCAGAGGACCTCTGCTGGATGGGAAAGCAGTCTGCTCAGGCCTCCTGAACTTTATGAAGTATTTTTATTTTCACTGAGACAACTATAAAAAAAGGTCTTGTCATTTTATTTGTGTTTTTATTTTTGCCCTCTTATGTTAATGCGCAAAAGTAAGCATTTGAACGTGGTCAGAGAGAGACAGAATACGGCAGAAGCGACCGAGAAACTCACTGTAGCTAAACGGAGACTCGAAAAGTTTTCATGAACCCAAACATGTAGACGTGATCACTGATATTTTTTGTAGAGCTCTTTGAAACAAATCAACCTGATCTCTAAACGTCATACATGTCTTCCATGTATTGTAAATGAGAGAATCCGACGCAGCAATACGACTAAAAACATTACCAGCTAGCTCCATGTAGCAATAAGGCTACATACATTAGCCGCTAGCTCCATTTAGCAATCAGGCTAAAAACATTAGCCGCTAGCTCCATGTAGCAATCAGGCTAAAAACGTTAGCCGCTAGCTCCATGTAGCAATCAGGCTAAAAACATTAGCAGCTAGCTCCATTTAGCAATCAGGCTAAAAACATTAGCCGCTAGCTCCATGTAGCAATCAGGCTAAAAACATTAGCCACTAGCTCCATGAAGCAATCAGACTAAAAAACACTAGCTGCTAGCTCAATGTAACAATCAGACTGGAAAACATTAGCTGGGAGCTACTCCCACCTGTGGCCGAGGCGGCGAACAGCAAATTCTCCTCGTGACAAAGGAGGGTCGGGACACGTGAATTGGCCGCGCAAATCGCGTTCGGTATGAGTGAGATGGTTGTATGAACCTCAAGGGAACTGCAGGATACACCTGCGTTTCCCTTAATATGCAGCTGCTCCCCTCTACCACGCTCCATCCATCCACCTGCAGCATCTGTTCATGCCAACCCTTGTATGGCTGCATGTGACTGGAGCTTCAATGAAGTTTGAAGTGTTGTTAGTCAAAGTCTTGGGCATTTGCTGTGCCCATGACAACAGCTTTTTGGGTTTATATGCACAAGAGCAAACTGATCAGATAAATGCAGGTATATATAGAATAGAATAGAATAGAATAGAATAGAATAGAATAGAATAGAATAGACCACAAGGAGAAATTCACCAGATTATTATTAATTATTAATATTATTACTGTTTATCCTCACCATAAAGTACAGCAAAAAAACTCTTAATGTTGTAACTTGTTTTTTTATAATTTATAATATTTTTATATCTCATTCCAAACTACCAACTTTAGATCAAATACCAAACAAATCAGGGAACGTCCTGGATGGACCCTCAGAGAGACATCATCAGTGCAGGTCTATTGTGTCGCCTGAGTAAAGTTTTACCGTAACTCTAGAACTGACCATAAATCATGAATTGTTGGCCACAAAGAAGGAAGGAAGTCCAGACAGATGACCAGTTTCAGAAGGGAAGAGAAAGGCAGGCTATGACTCAGTGGCACAGCAGTTGGAACTGGAAAGTAAAGTGTTGTTGCATGCTTGAATCAAGGCACTTGAAGGCTCTGTTGTTGATGACCCAGGCTTCATGAGGCTTCGTGTCCTCCAATGGTTGATCAACACTATTAGTTTAGCTAATCCTACTCAGGAGGATGGGAGGGGTGGGCTTTACCTTCTTCCAGTACACTTGTCTCAGATGGAGCAGAAAGAGCCAAATCATATGTAAACAGAAAAGATGGATTCTAAGACCCTGAACAAAGAGAACCAAATCAACTTGGCGGCTCCAAGAAATTATGTCTAATAAAGTCGTGAACTTGGGGATTTAAAAAAAACTGGTCAGGAAGGAAGGAGTCTGCTCTGTTTGTAAAGAGATCACATGACCCCATACTCCCAGAGCGCCACAGGCAATTTTTTTCTCCAAATCTAGTAAACACATGAGGAGTGGAAGTGGAACAGTACAGAACTGATCCAGAATCCTTCAACACAAAAACAATGTTCCTCCAGGATCTGTGGTTCCACTACTACTGGACTTTTATGGCTAGAACTCGAACATAGACCACAGAGTCTTGGGAGTATGGGTGGGCTTCAGAGCCTCACATGACAAAGCAGTTTAAATGATTCATGTTGGTGCAGCCTGACTGTCTCATTCAGACGTTTCCTGTTGCTGTTTCTCCAGGGAACCTCTCAGTCCTTCCCTTAAGCGCTTAAAGCCCTTACATCATGCAAAATCAACTTTTTTGAGCTTTTAAGTGTATTATAATGTTAACTGCTTATGAAAAACAACCCCAAAGGCGTATTTTGATCCATTTGTTCATCTCTGAGCATTCCTCTAAAAATCTGATCTCTGAGCATCAGCCCCGCCCAATCCATGAAAACGAGCAGGTTCTCACAATGTGACATAGTCCAGAAAAGCCCTTCCCAGAAGAGTGTGCTGCCAGCGCGGCCCTAGGCTAACAAACACACACGTTCTCCGTTGAGCTAAAGCGGTGAACGGCAAAACATTTTATTTTTATTTACACAATATGCACATCCATCTTTACAAAAGTTCAGGCTTGTTTGCTTTCGTGGGCAAAACGTCTTACCTACCTGGAGGCGTCTTACCTCCAGGTAGGAAAAGTAGCTCAGGAGAAATAACAAGGGTCACTGTTAGATCTCTAGTCAAGATGGTGCCTGTGTGGGTCTTTGCCGTGGCTCAATTGCTACCTTGCCAACTTATTCCAAGCAATTGAATGTAAATAAAACAGCCAAACCTCTGGTTTGAGACAGTTTTCCTTCTTCTTCCTTCTTTTTCCCATTAAAACTGTCCCTGAGGGCTTGTTTTGCTGCTTTTTCATCCTGAAGGTGCATTCACACCAGACGCAGTCGGCACATCAAGTTTCAATGTAAAGACGCAATTTAAGGCAGCGCGGTCGCGATTTTTGCAGTCAGTGTTGGCATGATGTTTTTCTTATTTACTTCAAGACAAAAATAAAAAGATCCCCCAGTTTTATTTTTCCCCTCTCGGGTTAGTGCTCAAACTGGGCCACAGACAGATGGATGCACCGTCCAAAATGGCCGTCAGGCATGCCTCTGGTGCAGGAGTGAAACGCGCTACAGCGGGAGAGACTTTGGTGAACCCAGACATGGCGATGTGCTTAACGGCACCTCTGTAGAGCTCTCCAACACATACAAACATAAGTTCCTTGCTCAACATCATCCATGTTTTCCATGATGTGGTCAACGAATGAAATTGCTAAGTTGTTGCTATGCAGCCGTGGCACCAAGGCGTTGAGCAATAAAGTGTCAAAAGAGAGGCGGCATATGTGACACCTCGGCCGGGTCCAGTGTGTGTGCAGCATTAAAGTTTTAAGAAGCAATAACAGCAACACCAACCCCCTCCCCAACTAGCTGAGACAGCTCAGGTAAGGAGAGGCGCCGCACTGGGCAAAGTTATTGAAAACGTCAAACCTTTCAGTTGTTTATTTATGTTTTAAATTATTTTATTTTTACTAAATGAGTGATGTGTCAAACTCTTTAAAACGTGTAAAAAGTAAATCATTGGGATTGCCCTGAATGTGGGAGTGGTGCAAATCTGGTGAATCTTGCTCCAGTCTTTTTTTTTCTCAGCTGTGTTCCGATATATGAAAGATTGGGTCATATAATTCCATAAACCGCACTTAATCAATTTTCCTCCATATTCAATATTCAAATGGTGGCATTTCCATGAAATAAAACAAGGGATGCCATCCATACATTGCTACCAAACCCAAGTCCCTGATATGTCAAATTTCAAACTGGTTCAACTTTTAACGTTGAAATAAGTTAATGTAAGTTTGTACGTACAGCTGTAGAAACTTGGCCGGCGTGAACGCAAGAGTTTTGAAGCCTGAAACACATATTAGAGCATTTACATGGACTTTTCATTGGAAGTGGATGCTTAAACTCACTTCACTGAGGGCGGTGTGAATGTAGCTTTAGAGAAGCTCTGACCACACACCGCCATGGAACCAAAAGTACAAGAGCAAAGAGTTATGTGAATCAAACTGGGTCAACAGCACTAACATTTGAACATGGCACCAAAGGCTGAACTGGCAGAACTTAAAGTTGCATTAGCTGACATCCAAGCCAAACTAACACCATTGTGGGCTTTGGAGGCTAAGCTAATACCTCTGCTGGAACTTGTGCAGGAATTCCGACAAGAAAAAGTAAACAACGGGAAAAATGAACAACGGGATAATCGGCTTGACCTCCTGGACTGAAGAAAGAATGACATGGATCAACAAGTAAGAATGAATAATATCATTCTAACTGGATTTCAACTCAAACCAAGAGCTAAGCCTGGTGCAGCTAACGTTAGCATGGAGGCCAGCGGGGCTGCAATGGTAACAGCTGAGACCATGAAAGCTCAAATTGGATCATTCCTCACTTCCAAAGGGATTTCCTTGGATTTGAATAATATTGAGATCTGCCACCCGCTTCCCAGGAGAAAGGAGTCAGATAAACCAGCGATCCTCATCAGGTTTGTGAATCAAAAGCACAAAATCGCTCTGATGAAGCAAAATATGAATGCTAAAAGGGACCGCGGTTTACTTTAATGATCATTTAAAACGCAGCATTGGCTAAACATGCCAAACATGCCAGAAGCAGAAGAAACCGATCCAGAGCACATGGGTGCCGAATTCAAGGGTCTATGTAAAACCACTTGGTCTACCAGACCTGACCAAGGCAATGGTCATCACCAACATGAGTGACTATGAGAAGTGTGTGGTTGTCAGGAGTCAACCAGCTACCGCTCCCTCCACTTCATCTCCCAGCACACACTGCATCCGGTCCCTGTCCACCCAGCTGTTCTTCATTGTGTCATTAGCTCACGTCCTCTTTAAGCCATGCTCACACTGTCAGTCAGTGCGTAGTCTTGTTTCACTCCATGTGCCTCTGTCTGTGCATTCTCTGGTGCCTGGGATTTACCACTGACACTTAGATCAACTTTGACCTGATTTTCAGCAGCGATTTCTGCCCTGCAGACAACTGGAGCTCAACTTACTTGCTGTGAAGGACAATGGACCTGACAAACAAAGTCTGCAGTCAAAACAACGAGGAGAACTTTATAAACTCTTTTCAAACCAGAAGGACGGCTGTTAATCATACAGCAGAACGCAGAAATACCGTCTTGGACAAAGGCTTTAATAAAAAAAAAAAAATCACTTGACTTGGTTCCCTGAAGTGTGATTAACGACAAAGAATCTTCTAAAAAAACAACCAGCACTTATTGATTCTTTATATCTGATTTAAGTAAATGAACTTTCAGACATAAATGATTCATTGTTGCCTCTTTTTATACTTGATCTGAAGAAACAACATAATGAGCATTTTTTTTAACTGATTTAAAATTATCTTTATTATTATTGTTATTTTAGATTTATTCACATCACTGACTCTTTTGATGAAACTATTCAGCAAAAAGATGGAGAAAACAAAAAAATTGATTTCTCTACTGACTTGTTCACATCACTGATTATTATTATTTATTTATTTATTTATTTTTGCATAAGCCCCAATCAAGTATAGAATAGCGTGGTACTTACATGCAAAGCAGTATGACTTATTGTTACTCAAGGATGTTTAATGACCTGGATTACTGTCAATAGAGTCTAAATACCTGGTTATTAGTTACGAACTGGTTGATATCTAATGTAAAGTAAATGTTATGGTCGAGTCTGGGTGGGATTATATAAGTTTGCTTCCTCCCACTCCCTTTAAAGCAGTGAATCTTCTGATGCCCAGTTATCCTATGTTTGACATGATTATTGATGCAAATCTTTGTTGTTTTTAATTGATTTTGTTACACATGTCTTATATTATTTTTCTTGTCTGCTTGAAATAAACCATTTCCAATTCCACAAAGAAACAAAATATGAATTACTAATATCAATTAAAATCTAGATCAGATCCTGGCATTCTGGCCAACTATAGACCAATATCAAATCTCCCCTTTATCTCAAAGATATTAGAAAGAGTTGTAGTTAAACAGCTATATTGCCACCTACAGGACAATAGCCACTTTGAAGATTTCCAGTCAGGGTTCAGACCTCACCATAGCACTGAAACTGCACTAGTTAGAGTCACTAATGACTTGTTACTGGCCACAGAAAAAGGACTAATCTCTATTCTGGTCCTGTTAGATCTTAGCGCAGCCTTTGATACTATAGACCACAGCATCTTACTCCAGAGACTAGAGCATGACATAGGGATCAGAGGATCTGCCCTTCAGTGGTTTAAATCCTATTTATCTGATAGGTACCAGTTTGTTCAGGTAAATAGACATTCCTCCCATCATAGTCGAGTTAGCTACGGAGTCCCACAGGGCTCAGTTCTAGGACCCATCCTGTTTATGCTTTACATGCTGCCTCTAGGGAATATAATCAGGAAAACCTGTATTAATTTTCATTGTTATGCGGATGATACACAGTTGTTTCTATCCATTAAAGCCGACCAGAATGAACGCTTAGAGAAACTTAAGGTCTGCATTAGTGACATCAAGACTTAAATAAATATGTGTTCACTGATCTGTTTTCTAGATGCAGTTTATATGTATCATTTTAATCCTTCTTCATAAATCTGTGTATTTTGTGTATTTCTTGTCCAGTTACAGTGCAGGCTGCGAGGTAAAGCAGTGCACACAGACTCACGGCAGATTGTGCAATCATGTAAACTGAGTTGAACTTGTGCCTTCTGTTTACTCAGTGTATGCTTGTAATGTAATGCTTTGTTATTTTTTTAATACATTCATTCATTTTCTGAACCGCTTTATCCCTTTCGGGGTCACGGGGCTGCCGGAGCCTAACCCGGCTACTCATGGGCGAAGGCAGGGGACTCTGACTGCTCTGACTAGCAGCAAAATTGTGGATGTAATATCGTTAAAAAATGGCTCAAAGTTTGACTTTTAATTTAAATGAGAAGTAATGAATAAATGATGATTGATTACTGCTAATTAACTATTGATTAACTTTTTGAGGGGTTTTTTGTGGGATCTGGCAGTTTTTGTGAATGCACCTTGAGAATGGCGCTCTCCTGCTACCGACAGACAGACAGACAGCAGTGAGAGACCCACGCAGCTGCGGGAAACGGGATTTAACCCCTTTAACCCAAATACTTTATTATTTCTCTCTGACAGAGCCCCAGTTATGCAGAAATAATCTCACTGGTAATAAAACCCAAAATCTGGTGTCCACCCATGTTGATGCCAGGCAATAGGTTGAAATAAAAATTCCAATAACCTCTAGAACGCAAATAAAACTAATAAATGGTTCCATTGACATCAGCTAGTCATCTTCATCATCATATTTATGCAACAACAGTTTTGAAAGAAACTAATGTAGTTGCCTGAGATTTTAATGCAAAATGTTCAATAGTTTTGAAGATACTAAAGCAAAAATCACCAAACTTTCTCACATGACTAATTATCACTAGTTAATAGTTAGACTATTTTTACTTGATTGTTAAAGCTACTTCACAGAAGTGCTCTGTTTAAGAGTGAAATGGTTGATATAAGATATATGGTGGGAAAACACACATCTGTTAGTGACATTTTTTCTTTTTTAAATGTGTTAATAAAAGGACTCTGTGTCAGCAGATACTCAGTACCAAATGACTCGGAATCAGATCGGGTCCAAAAAAAAAAAAGGGATTGAGACATCCCTAGCAGTTACTATGACATATTAAAAAGAAATCATATTTAAGCCTCCTAAATACAGTATTAAAAATGCCAAAGATAGCAGCACTTCTTTTTTTATTATTATTATTAAGTTTTTATACTGTTTCTAAAAAAATCAGGGCACATTACAACATGTACACATGTGGAAAAATTGAAATAAAATTACAATTAACAAGCTAAACGGGATTAGATCAAGAGTTTACTTGTACACTCCCGATCTTCTATCAGTCCTCTTTCATCAAACATTTATATTTGATTAAGACAAGAATTTCTTCTTTCAGTCAAAATTTGTAATTCATTTTGAAAACCGGAAATGGATTTCAACCGTGTTCCCTTAGGTCTCATAAAGCTGAGAATACGAGTACACAAAAGATTTTAGGAACGGGTGACTTGACCACGCAAATGCGAATGACCAGAATTCCAGACAATCTGCTCTCAAAAGAGTGCCGGTTGTTCCATCTGAATGCTGCACAAACAAAAAGCATGTGTTATAACGAAAACCAGGGATATACTAAAGAACCACACCCTATTGGTGTCACCCATCACAATCCTCCCCATGAAAGTGCATTGGCGACCGAGGTAGCTTATGTGGATTTGAGTGTGAAACAATGATGCGGAGTCGTTTGGTTTAATGAAGACCAAAAAAGGCAAGGGCAAATACAAGGGAGTCGAAGAAACAGGCAAAGGTCAGAACATGAAGAAGCAAAAGAAAGGCAAATGCTCAGGATTGTTTGCAAGGCAAAACCAATACTTTGCATAGAGCGGAGACTAGAGGGGGAATATGTACTGTGACTCTGATGAGGATGATGTGAAGCAGCTGGGAACGACGTGAATGAGAGAGCGGTGACAGATGGGAGATGGAGTTAGAAAGTGAGAAGATCAGCACCGTGGGGATGGCTCCCTCTGGTGGCTGGAGGTGGGGCTGGAAGGAGGAGTCCTGGCAGAGTGCAACCCTGTATTTTTTCTTACTGACCTCCGTGGCTCAAAAACAATGGACGTGACAGATACCTTTGTGGGTTGTTGGCCTAGAGGAAGTGGAACAACAAGTCAGTTTCAGAGTTGCCCCCATTGCAATTCTCAGATTCTGACAAGGCCTCAGGTTCAGCCGTTCTTGCAGTATTTTCAGTCACACTTTCACAAGCAAGGCTTTCCCTGATCACCATGCCTCTCAGCCTCCCTGTTTTCAGGGACTCCTCTTAGCTCTCTTCTATGCATCTGTTAAAGAGCCCCCTCCTGACCTACAGGTGCTATGGAATGCACCACTCTTCATGCAGGGGGTGGGCGAACAACTTCAAACAAAGTTGAATCCCAAAAGTCCTGAATGAATCCTGACAGAATGATTCCTGGTGTACATCTGATCACTTTCCTCAAAGTCAGGAGAAACATACAGGCCCTGATTTCCAAGATCCCTCTGAGCTATTTTACTGTCCACTCTTGGTTGTAGGGTCTCATAGGCCAAGGCTAAGGACTTTTGATGCTCCTCTACCCAGTATTCTAAGGGAAGATTTTCCTCTGTCATTTCCCAGCCTACAAGCAAATCTACAGGCAACTGTGACTCCCGCCCAAACATTAAAAATGAGAGAGTTCTGTCTGTTGTCTGATGCACTGTGGTGTTATGGACAAAAGTGACATGGGCAAGATGGCGGGGCCACTTCTTTTCTTATTCAGGTGGGAGACTTTGCAGCAAATCATGCAAAGTGTGATTAAAGCACTCACACTGACCATTCCTTTGTGGATGATAGGGGGTAGTTCGTCTTTTTTGCGACCTTATACAATTTGCAGAGCTGTTGAACCAAATTGCTCTCAAAGTTCCTGCCCTGGTCTGAGTGAATACGGTTAGGAACCCCAAATAGCAGGAACTCGTTCTTAACTAGTGCTTTTGCTACAGTACTGGCTCGCTGTTCTTTTGTAGGGTCAGCCTGTGTATACTTTGAAATAATATCAGTCATCACCAGGACATTTTCCCCTCCCTCTGAAGAAGGCTTCAACACTGTGAAATCAATGGTCAAAATCTCATTGGGTCGTGATGCCTTATGACACGAAGGCAGAGACGTGTGGATCCAACTGGTTTAATGATTTAGAGAATGAGCAAGACATCCAGGCAAGGGTCAAAACACAAAGGTGAGGCAGGATGGCGAGAGACAGGCAAGGTCAAGGCACAGGAGAACAAACCAGGAATATAAAAGCTCAACTGTCTGCTAGGCAAAACAAGACTTCGCCAGGATTACAGGGTGAGCAGGCTAATATACATAACACTGATGAGCAGAATGAGAATCAGCTGGTGAGTTCAGGTGAGCAGTCAATACTCTGGAGAGGCCTCCCTCTGGTGGTCGGAGGTGGAGCTGGACGGCTGAATCTGACACCTTGACTGTACCCATTTAGACTAACTTTGGACTGCACTGCCTTTGACACTACACATCTTTCATAGGTCTTGCACAATTTTTCCCCATCTGTAATAACGAGCTTGAACCAACTGTAGTGTCCGCTCAACCCCCTGATCATCATGCAGAGAGTAGAGAATCTTATTCTGCAAACACTGGGGTAATACCATCTGCTCCACCTCAGCCTTCCTATTTGGAGTATGCAAACAGTGATAGAGGACAGACTCTTGCTCTTTCTAGTGGCCCCACCGCCGAACTAGCTCTCTACTGCCTTGGTTAGCTCATTTCTCTCTTTTGCATCAGGCATCTTATCCATCTCCCAATATCCCAAAAATGGACCTGTGATGGGGTCCTGATGTTGGAGAGCACAAAGGTCAGTAACCCAAGTAAGGGCACCAATTTCCTCTTGCAGTCCACTAACCTCTACCATTACAGCGGAGCTAAATGTAGACTCTCTTGAAAGGGCTTGTTGGAGGGACAGTGCATCTGTGTTAACAGGGCAATATTTTACAGTTAGATCAAATACAGCCAATTATGAAACCCATCTCTGCTCCACAGCGACAAGCGTTGCAGTGGCCGAATGACTTAATGGGTTATTGTCAGTGAATACTGTACATTTCTTACCCAATAAGTACCCCCAGAATTTTTTCAGTTACTGCCAATTCAAGAGCCTCCAGTTTCATAAAACTGTAGTTGTTCATCTTTCGCTCAGCTGGCTTTGAACTACGACTTGCAACAGGACGTAACTTACCACCATGCTCTTGAGAGAGGACAGCTTCCAGCCCTCCGTGGCCTGGCATCTACTTCCAATACAAATGACTTCTGGAAGTCTGGATCTGCAACAACAGGTGCTGTTATCAAGGCCTTTTTTTAAATTTTACAAACACATCCAAAGTCCAGCTCGCCCATTGAAAACCTTTGACAACACCCAGTGCCTAAATGACCTTAACGGCCAAACAAAAAAAAACAGATTTTTGTCTCTGTGATCAAAGCTACAGCGGTTTGTTTGCACTTCTAAATTAGAGAACTGTTTGTTATTTTTCTGTACACATGATTTCAATTCAGAAGTTTACTAATGAGCATTGAATGATAAATACTTTGAAACATTTAAAGAAAACAACAAAACGTCCAGACACGATTATTAAAATCAAATGTACCAAATTGGTTCACACAGGGGCCACACTAACAGCGTAGGCCTAGCAGTCGTCCTGGCCACCCACAAGAATCTGGCACTGCTGGGAAGCTCCACCCCTTCCTATTTAAAAGGCATCAATGCCTGAGCCACGCCCCACAGGTGTCACCCATCTCACATGGCTGCGATTTTCCGTTGACTATAGCAGGTTGTGTAGCGTAGCTAAAGTAGACCCCTCCAATATGGCGGCACCACTGGTTCACTCCGGAGCCTGGAATGAGGCTTTTATTCATAAATAATGTCTATGACGGGTGTGAGGCGTTGCAAGCTAGTGGAAGAGCATGTAAACAAAGAGCTCTCAGTTATGGGGCAGGAAAGGGAAGCAACAGTCCCACCCAAGACTGAAAGGTGAATTTCTAATGAACTGCTGCTGCTCTGCAGAAACTATGTCCTAGAAAATGACACAAGTTTTATGATTTTCGCTAAAAACAGCATAATCATAATTAAAAGACCACTGGGAACAATTTGACAAAACTTCAAAAGATGATTGAAAGGGAACTCATCAACTGTGGACATGTTTTAATAGAGGTTTTATAGGATTTGAAGATTTTTAATATCTTATTGCTTCGGAGAATAAAATCATTCTAACCCTCACCACCATCATCAGACACCACTCTCTGTTGCCAGTCCCCATTTTCATGTTACTGGTATGGATGCCCTTTTAAGTCCTTAAGTTTTATATTGGAAGTCATGTTTTCGTTTCTTTTGTATGTCAGTGTGTCCTGTGTGTGTTTTGAACTCTGTTGACATTTGGACCTCGAGTCTGTAATAAAAAAAAACTCTATTCGAAAAACTCTACTCTATTCTCGCTCATTTTTAAGAGCATAAAGCACCGTCGTGTCAGTAATTAAACAAAGAAATTCCAAGAACAAGAGACGACGTTTTCCATCCGGGACTTTCGGAAAGGTTTGTTTTGAAATGCTTGTCACGGAAAAAGCCGAGCTGAGGCGGACCTGTCCGGAACATCCGGTTGAGGCTCCTCAACATAAACAGAAATGGCGGAGGCAGCAGCAGCGTCTACGGCGGCGGTAACAGGAGGTTGGACCAAACACGTAACCTGCCGGTGAGACACCCTAACCCCGCGTTGTTGTGTTCAGGATGCCTGGCGTGTTGTTGGGCCGCAGAGGAGCGGGGTTCTGGCGGCTGGCGGGCGGCTGACAGCCGTGTCCGTGAAGGCTCGGTTAGCTTAGCTGTAACGTCACCAGATTCCTCGGTTGCTGCGTTAGCGCAGCTCCGAGGCGACGCAGCGCCGACCCGCAGCGTCTGCGGGCGCGACGCGGTCAGGAGCTCACACCGACGACCAGGGTCACACACAACACCGAACCCCCCGAACTATGACCCAAATGAACAGTTTTAGCTTTTAGTTTGATAGGAAGCGTCCAGCCGGCTTCCTGCAGCCGGGTCCACTGCGGGGTCCCGCCGGTAGTCAGCCTGTGTTTGAGCTCCGGAGGAGCCGCTCTGCTCATCTGCTGCGGGGAAAGTACGACCAGACAGCAGATCATTCCTCCATAGGTCCGCTCTGAAGGCTGGAACATTTGGTTCAGTTCGGTCACCAGTCACTGGGTCAGTCAGTGCAGGAGGACCGAACAGGTCTGTCCGGTTCAGATCCATATCAGGTCATTCAGTATCATTTCTACTGCACGAGGGTCTTTCAAACGAGACTCCTCTTCTGATTGGAGTTTTTATTCTAGTTTTCAGCATCTTCAGGAGATTCCTGATGTTCTTTATGTTCAGATTCACAAATATAAGAGTGACAGCTGACAGTAAACCTCCAGCTGAAAGGTTTCAGTACTTTAGCTAACACTAGTCTCCCAGTTCTTCTAATTACTTCTGGATTTTATTCATTGAAGTTCAAGTTAAAGATTCATTTCAGTGACAATTGTGAGCTGGGTTCAAACTGTACCACTCCAAAATTGCTCACAGATTTTGTTGCATTTGTATGAGGTAAGATCACTGTCAAAATTAAGATAAAGTTGTGCACAAATGTATATTTTATGCACAACTTTGCAGGAATCTCAGTTTTCCTCATCTTGAATAGAAATTCCTCCTGTTTATAAATTGTCAAAAATACTTCACGGATTCACAGGCAGACACGCGGAGTCCTGGAACGTCGTTTGTTTTCAACTGCGCATGCGTCTTTTTCTTTTAAGTTTTCTATTAAGTTCTATTAAACTAATATGAAAACAATTTTTAGAATTGTTTTTCATCTCATAACGGGAAATTATCCTGATAGCCGTGGCTTTGTTAAAAACGGAATAAAACAGATCAAGATAGAGCGATGTCTGACCACATTTTGTGGTTGTTAGTCTACAACTGCCGATTGTGTAAACAGTGCTGCAGCGGATCGTTTTAGACCCAGAAGTGGTGAAAACGGCTGAAAAAGGAAGTAGCAGGCATGCCACTCCACTCAGATGTAAAAAAAAAAGTATTATTTCTGTAAAAATTGGTTGATTTAATAATGAAACAAAAGCAGCCAAGCTAACTCTGAGCTAAAGTAAGCTAATTGGTAGCCGACTGTTGCGGCAGTAAAAAGAAAAACAAAACGAAGTTGAAGAACTCAGTAGGGTCAGAATACCCAACTTTCTGATTTTTTTTCTTTTTAACTATCGCTACGGTCGGCTGCCAGTTATCCTACTTTAGTTCCGAGTTAGCTTAACTGTTGTTCTTTGTTCCATCTATTTTCTTAGCCTGCTAACCCCTTTGGGGTCACGGTGCTGCCAGAGTCTGTCCCAGGTACTGATGGGCCAAGGCAATGGTACATCTAGACAGGTCCAGGGGCTGGAGCCGGTGCGCCCGCCTCGCCTGTCCCAGGAAAACACTGCCCACTTAATCGGGGATCCCCCACTCTATTATACGCCGGTGCCAAGGTGTGTTCCCCCTGCCAGAACGTGCCTAAGACTGGAAAAGCAAAATCAGGCAGGGAAAATGTACTTCATTCAACACAAGACCGGCACCGACGGGCAGCAGCAAAGAGACGGGGATCCCTCCACCGCCTGGTCGGGCGCTTTTATTTTCTTTCATCATTCTCTTATTAACATTTCTTTTTTTTTTAAGCCACCACTTCTGGGTCTGTTGCATTGTTTAGACGCTTCGCTGTTATCGCCTAGCCAAAACACAAACAAACTAAACAAACAAAACAAAAATAACTGTAAATATATTTTTTTCCCAGCAGAGCAACGATATCAAGAAAATGTTCCTGCCACGAGATCAATAACATTCTAAAAGGTTTAATTCTAATGTCGTTTAATAAATGAGTCGCAATGCACAGGCGCACTTAGTTGAATCGATATTCCAGGACTCGATGTTTATGCCTGGAATCCTGTGATGGGTTTTTTACAGTTTAACTGGAGAAATCTGTATTTAAGACAAGCAAGAGTCACATTTAAAACAAAGACAAATTGTTTTCAAAACAGACATTTCAAATGTAAAACTAAAGGTTGAATTCATATTTTTCTGAAAAAGTTGTGCACAAAGTATTATTTTCAACTTTGGCTTTGTGAAAAACGTTTCTTATTGACAGCTATCTTACCCCATACACCCGTAATGTTAGCTTGAGGCTGTAAGCTAGCGGGAGAAAGCGTAAACAAAGGGATGATGGGAAGCTGGGGCAGGCTTACAACGCAGTTCTGCCCACAACTCTTCTTTCTTTTTTTTTTTTTTGTCGAGTTCCAACCTTTTTAGATCACTTTAATTCAAACGCATAACTTTACGGTTTTAATCGGTTATTTTGTCTTCTAAACTCAAAGTTTTAGGTATATTGTAGCATCTTCAGAGACCTCCTTTAACTCTTGTCATTCGTGTGCATTACTACAGTAAGTGTAAATTTCACCAAGTGTTCACTAAAAATCATCCCTTGTTTGAAGCATGCCTCAGCTTTTTCACATTCACCAGGAGTGGACAGGCGAACAGAGATCAGTTATTACATCTGAATGATGGAAGAAGATTAATGTTTCACCCATAGATGAACAGACACTGGATAATGCCTGACGATGTCAATGATTTCTGCTCTTTGAACAGGAAGTCTAAAGTAAAACAGAAACTTTGACCTGAGTCCACCTTGATAATGTTTCAAGAACTACGGTTAGGCAGGGAAACAACGTTTGAAGCATTTTTGAGTCCCCCCACCTGACCATGAAGGGAAAAAGAAAAACGCCCTCTAAATGCAGGAAAATTTAAATCACTGATTAAAAAACACACAAACAATTTTCACGGAGAGGAAACAGAACAACACACGTTGAAATTAACCTTGAAATGAATAGGTCCCTGAAGGTATTTTTTTTGTGTAACTTTTTGAATCTTTAACATGGGAGTCGATGGGAAATGGCTCCGTTCGGCAACCTGTCTCCAGTGGTCTTTGAAAGCGTTTCTGGTTTGGAAGTTGGGACTTGTATAGAAGAACCATGGGAAACAGCAACCTAATTATTTAGATGAAGGACGCTGCCCTTATTCCAATAGTAAAAGAAGTATTGTGTTGAGGCTGTGGTGGCAGCAGTTAGCAGCACTTTAAAACTTGATTTATTGTCAAAAGAATTCCAGAAAAACCATTAGATCGATGAACTCAAGAAAAAAAGGTCCTGGTGATCACCGGACTGATCCCGGTGAGTGCAGTGACGGCCATCGGGAGCTGGGCGGAGCAACAGGTGGAGGCTTTTCTCAAGTCAAGATGTAAATGAAATCGAGAACTGCTGCCGCCTCTCCAGGAGAAGGGAGTCGGATAAACCAGAGATCATCATAAGAACTGTGAATCGAAAAAGTTAGAGAGAAGTAGTAAAAGAAAATCACTAAGGCAGTTCATAGTTTCACTGGACCTTTGAGGTGAGAAGCTAAACTCTCCAAACAAGGACATTAAAACTCAACACATCATCTTCAAAAGTTATTCATGACCAGGATTTCAAATGACAGTTTTGAACTGCAAAGATATTGAACTCAACTTCTAAGAGCTTACAAGAGAAAAGAGACCCTGAAAACCTTTTTTCCCTTCAGTTTACTCCAAATATCACTGAATAGAAAACAGAAAAATCTCTGAACTCAGAAGGAAGATTATGTTAGTTATTCTCCTTAACAGTTGAAGAATGTGTACCAACTTTGGATTCGTTTTGTTTTGATTGCTTGAAAGAAACCAAACGCAGTAAAACCAATAAGACGTCAGTTTGGCTTCTAAGTGAGCTTAAGTAGAGTTTGGCACTCAGAGTTGCATGGAATCCTTGTGCTGTTTGGTCTTGAAAAACTGCTGGCTGAGTGTTTCTGCTCTGGTCTTTCAGGTACTTCATGCATGGTCTGTGCAAAGAAGGAGACAACTGCCGGTATTCCCACGATCTGACCAGCAGCAAACCCGCAACCATGATATGCAAGTTCTTTCAGAAGGGAAACTGCGTGTACGGAGATCGCTGCAGGTAAAGACCTGCTGTTGCTGCACGTGGAGGAATCGTTTCACTTGTAGCTGTTGGCTTTTCATAATTTCCCAGCGTTTACATGGAGGAACTTTGGTTTCCTCTGGGGTTCTATAGTGGTCTGGATGGGAGCGCCGCTGCGTTCGGTCAGGGCTGTTTGTTTCTGAAGATGCTCTGCTGTTGCTGCACTGATGACACATTTATATCAAAGGTGACCCATCCCCCTTCCGCTCCATCACCATCTCCACCCTCACCAGTATCACCCTGGCTTTGCCTGCCTGACTGGAGGAGATGAAAACACGGATGAACTTAACGTTCCTCCATTAACACGCTCTTCTTCTCAGGACTAAACACTTTGTCTTTATCAGCAGTCACTCAGCTGTGCTTTCAAACCAATAATCTGTGGAAGTCATCTTATTTCTGCCTGGAGAGCGGTGCCAAACTCCTTCCCACCCTCACTCTGACGCAGGAAAGCTCCGTCATGCTTTTTCTCGCTCTAGACTCCACTACAGCTGCGCTTCCCTCCCCCAGTTCCTGAAAACTCAAGGACTTACAGACGGCACAGAAGCAGTCCTGTTGTTCTTTATCATTCTGGTTGTATGTGTTCTAGTGCTCTGGGGTTGTAAATGTTCTTATGATGTGAGACGGCTTCTCCTGCAACACAAGCTTTCCTAGGTTTCTGCCTCGATGGGATCACATTTGACATGGAAGTAATGACCGTTCCAAAAGCACACCAGTCTGTCCTGACTTGTGATCCAGGGCTCGAGAGGACAACCAATTTAGATGCAAAAGCAGCTTCATTTTTTTCAGTGGTTCGTCCAATTCAAAAATCCCAGCAGTGCGGTTGTTCGTTAGAGGTGTGTAAAAATAAACGACCTCTGTGACAGATGCACATTAAGCCCATATCGTGGTCCAAACCAGGGTGTCAAACTCTAAGCCTTGAGGCCTGGTATCCTACATGTTTTCCAACCAACCTGTCATCGAAGCTCCTTATTGGCTAGAGCTACACCGACTGTATATGGAGAACTGGACCGAGTGACTCCACCCCTTTGGCAGTCCAATAAGGAAGGACCTGCTGGCACCCAGAAGCCAGAATCCCGTAGACTTTTATAGAGAACTAAACATTACATCACTCCGTCATTCCATTTGTCAGATTAACGTTTTTTTCTCTGCTTCCTTTTCTTAACATCTGATTCCTAATCCACCTTTTTTCATGATATTTTTTCTTACGAGTTACTCAAGTTCTAAACTGACCAATCAGATGCCTCAGTCAAAGCATCTGGTGCCCACTGGCCCCCAGCTCCAACGGTTGATTGACAGACTTTCCTGAGCCCGTTTTCAAGGACTCGATGGTAAAATGAGCGTATCGCGGTAGATTTTTACTATGAACGCTCCGAAACTAACACTTACTCGTCAATAATGATAAATAATGACAATAACCCCAAATATTTGACTGTTTTCAGGTGTTTTTTGTTCTGATTTGTAATAAAACGTGATCACCTGGAGGCAGATTTAGGAAATGTCCAATAAATCTGTCCTTGTTTTCTCAGCATGTTTGAATTTAAGTTTATAGTAAGATGACAGTAAAAGCGAGTTCATAACATTTATACATGACTTTGATGCTCTTTCATTTTCCAAAATGAAGAAAAAAATGAAGAAAGTTTTCGAAAATGAAAAATGTCTCAGGTATCTGTGTGTAAAATAGTTTTAGAATTTGGCTGATAAAATACGTTTCAACTTGGCCAGTGTTTCAAAAAGTAAATTTGGTCCCCCATGTGAAGGGATTTTAGTGATTTAAAATCCAACAAAAACAGAGTTTGGTGCACTGTAAATTGTGCAGAAGGCGTGTTCCTTCTAAAACTGGAAATCCCACCAACCTTTTTATCACCTGAAGCAGTTCCACCAAACATGCTCGATCTCAGACTGAAATAAACCAGAATTCTCCAGAAAAACAACAAAGTTCAGACCTTCACAGCAGCTAAACTACCAGAAGAAATTCAGAGAATTTGATTTTAGATTATTCACAGGTTTTTGACAAAAATGTTTGTTCTGTAAAACTTAAAAACATTGGAATTTCTTTGTAGAATGAATGCTTTGTTTTAAAATGGAACTGATCAAACAGCTTAGTGTTCTTTTTTATTCGTGTTCTCTTTTGAAACGTGAAAGTTTTTGCTCTAATTTTCAGTTTAGTTTGTTATATTTATGTTTTTTTTAGTTTTCTGGGATAAACTTGTTGCATCGTGTTCCTTCAGTGCATCTGTTATGTTTAAAGTATGATAGGAAATCAAGATTTAAAGCTGAACAAGCTGTTGATGAGTACACATTTCTCTAATGAGCCACAGAGCGTTTACATTGAACTGATGTAGTTATTTGGTTTAAATCGTCAAAAATAACAGTAAAAGTTCACCATGGCCCTGCCCTACATCAGAGTTTCTTTAACAGTAAGTATTGATGATTGAAGTACTTTTACTCGCTCCAGTATGGCTGCCCCCCCACACCCACTCATGCAGAGCTCCCATCTAAAAACAGCCTCCATACCCAGAGGAGACGCCGTCTTCTAAGGAGTCCAGTTAACCTCCAACATTTATCTGGACGTGTCGTTTTTATGGCTGATTTTAGCTTCTAAATTCTTCAGTCCAGAATCCTGCCCATCTGTCAGCAGGAAGTGTCGGTGTGAAGAACGCTCCGTCGCTTTGCAGCGTGGTAACCTTCATCAGGGCAGTCCTGACAGGAACTCCTGCAGACAAAGACACACGAGGTCAGTGGCTTCCAGTTGGACGGCTGCAGACGGCCTCCTTCCCGCTCAGACTGTCTGCAGCAGCATTTCCATGACAGCCACTGAACCAGCAGCAGCAGCAGCAGCAGCAGCAGCAGCAGCAGCTGCGCATGCGAGTCACTCACAGACTCCATCTTTGCAGCCTGCTGTTGCATTGAGCTGCATTCCTTCGTACTGCTGTAGTCGGGGGGCCGTTTGCATTGCGTTGTCTGGGCTCTGGTAGGGGGTCGTACTTCAGTCCCTAGAGCCGTTCTTTTGTGGCGCTCTGTCTGGCGCCCTCTGTCTCTCCCTGTTGTGCAGCAGGCTTTGTCATTACATAACACTTTCTCTGCAGCTCTTTGTCAAAGCTGCAGTCCCGGGTTTGCAGGTTCGTCCTGCTTCCTCCTGCCCCCCCTCCCCGTTTCCTCTTCCAGCTGGCCTTACGTCATACCTTTACACTCCATGTTACAGGGGGACTGTGTTCAGGCAGAGGCGTGCACGGGCTTTGTGTTGTTTTGTGTTGGGATTGCAGTGTGTTTGTGTACATCCTCCATTTCACCCCAGAATCCACCTGCTTGGTCTGCTGTGGTTGCACGGTTCCTCCCTCAGACGCCTTTAGGTGAAGCAAGCCGAGGTCGCTGTGCTCAGGCGGTCCAGATCACTGTTGTGTTGTACAGAGTTCAAATCCTATCATTGGGTGTGTGACATTTGTAGTCTGCATTTGACCCATCCCCTGGGGGAGCAGTGAACTGCAGACACAGCTGCTCTCTGGTAACATTTGGTATTTAGCCCTTAACGCAAGCAGGGAGGCACTTGGTCCCATTTTTAGAGTATGACTCAGCCTGCATTTGAACTCCCAGCCCTGCAGTTTCAGGGCAGACACTCTTCCACAAGGCCACTGAGCTGCTATGATTACTAATATTCCAAGTTCTCCATTCTGTTATGTACACAAACTAAACTGCCCGCATGAAGCTGGAGGAGAGTTGGCTCGCTGAGCATGGGATGACACTACAAACCTTCATACCTGTAAAGGCTAATATCAGATGCAGTAAAGTGAAAGTTGCCTTATTGAAATGATTTGTAGTGAACTGGATTAAAACTATGGAAGAGCATCTAGTTTCATTTGATGTTGTTTTGCTTTGGGTGTAGTATCTCACAAAAACCTTGGTTGTAAACAGATGCTTAAGCTCCTCCCCCTGGGGGCGGGGACTCATTCCAAACCTGTAGGAAGTATTTCACTGAGTTCTCTCAGGGCTGTAGGTTTTTTTTTTTTTTTTTTTTAATAGGATCCGGACTAGGATGAAATTCTATGGATTTAGTGAGTTTTCCCAAATCAAAACTTTTTGTTTTATTGAATTTGCATCTTTCATTAAATATGATTTTCTACAGTCAATTTCTAACTTTCTTACTACAATAGAAGTACCCGCTCAGCCCTGTTTGGTGGGATTTTACTTATGAACGATCAAAGTTTAAAGGCGCACTTTCAAAAACGCTGTTTTTAACATGTTCTCGTAGCACGTCTCTGATTGTGGAGGACATAAAGAAAATTCATGTTAACATTGCCTTTCTGAGCATCCAATTGTTATGAATCAGGAGCAGACGGATGGGGGGGGTTTGCTCCTTCTCAACCGTCCCGCCCACAACTCAGAGGTGAATTTCTAATGAACTGCTGCCGCTCTGCAGAAACTATGTCCTAGAAAAAAACTGGTTGTTTAAAAACAGCATAATCAGATTCAAAAGACCACTGGATTTCACAACAGATCAAAAGATGATTGGAGTGGGATTAAAAAAAATCCTAATCTAGTTTAGTTAAAGGCCAGTTTGTGACATTATACCAATCTGTGGTGCAGGAAAAGTTTTAAACCGGTGGTGTGGCCATCCCATCATCTATGTGTGTATTGAAACTGCACACATTTGGTTCTCTTAAACTGAACTGGAGTTCGTTTCCCCCGATAATCCGGAGTAAATTTTCTGTCTGCAGATTCTGGTCCAAGACCAGGAACCGCTCTCTGACCCATCTTTCTAGGTGGTCTCGGTTCGTTTCCGATTGGACTGAGCTCCAGTTTGCTCTGAGTTTCCTCAGTCTGAATGGGCTTCCAAAGAAGCCACGGTATAACTTTACGGGATGGAAACAGTAGCATTGAAATGTGGTGGGATGAATGCTGGCTCGTTTAAACCGCTTTTAATGTGATCCCCATTGCTTCTAAACACTAGTCAGCGTAGCTTCTTAACCGTGGCTCAGGAACCGCCTTGCTGCATGCCTCCACCGTACTGAAGTAGCAGTAAAAAAGTGTTGGACCTGATTGATCAGTGAAATTTGAAGTTTGAATCAGTGATCTGTCCCAACAAGGATCGTAAAGCGCAGAACTTCCATTATTCTTTCTCTTGTTGTTTTGCCCCGCCCTCGGAATGCCTGGCCAATGACTAAAGAGATCTTTAGTCACATGGTGTTGTTGACAAGCTTTGGTTCGGAGCAAAAATGTCCGGTTGACAGGGCTCGAGCCGGACCAAATTAAGCAGATGTGGTCCGGACCACAGACCCTTCCAGTCTGAATCGACTCTTGGTGTATGTGAGCCTCATGTTCTTTTTGGTTCATTCAGGTTTGAACACAGTAAAGCTGCGCAGAAAGAGGAGCTGCCAACCTCCCAGACGCTGCTGCCGGCCTCCGCCTCGCTGTCTGACCCGTCACAAGCAGAACCCAGTAGGCTGACACCTGCACAAGGGGGGCAGGACTGGGTCAACGCAGCCGAGTTTGTTCCTGGACAGCCGTACTGCGGACGCGGTGAGTCTCCAGCATTTATAACATTAAATACCTGCTGTGCGACAGTCCTGGTGACGAATGAACCTGAACACACCTCTCTAAATAAGAGGGAACCTTCCTTCATGTTCTCATCGAGTCTGCCAGCTGGGTGTGAAGCTGCCCTTCCTGTAGCTGAGGGTGGTGGTGTAAGCCTCAGTGGGTCACACCACCACCAGCTGTCTGACTGTTGAAGGCAGTGGGGTCAGACTGCAGGCGTCAGCATGCTGCTGCTATTTCACAACATATCTGTGCTGATCCCTGGATACAGGTGTGTTTTCCTCCAAGAAGCTTCAGTGGTAAACATGGCAGACACAGAACAGACCCCTGAGGCCTGGAGTTTGACACATGAGAGTCATGGTGTTGCAGGAAACACTCCACTTGGCTCATGTTGGTGACTAAAGGAGACATTTTGAAAGAGTGTGAAGGGTTTTTTTTAAATTATTTTGTGTGTTTGTTTGTGTGAGTGTTTTGTTTTAACCTGTAGTGTGTGTTTGTGGGTGTGTGCAGCTGAGCCGGTGAAGGTGGAAAGCTCTGTTCCTCTCATCGAGGAGTTCGACCCTGACGCGGCGCTGGAGAACAAAGACCTGAGGAAGCAGCTCTGTCCCTATGCTGCTGTTGGAGAGTGTCGCTATGGGATCAACTGTGCCTATCTCCATGGCGACGTGTGTGACATGTGTGGGCTTCAGGTCCTCCACCCCACCGACAACAGCCAGCGCTCAGAGCACACCAAGGTAGCACAGATGAACGGTGGGGGCTGAGTGATTGAAGCTTCTCTTTGCAGGGCTCTAGAGTGCAACTGGATTAAAAAAAACAAAACCCACGGTCCCAGCGGTGCGCCCAAACATAACGTCTGCAACCCTGAAAGTCTCATTCCGGTGTGTGTGTGCAGATGTAACACACCTCAAATAAGAATTACTGTTTTGCTTTGTTTTTTTATTAGTATCCAAATCGTTCAGTTTGGGTCCGTGCACACGTGTTCTGTGCACACGCTCCCGGCGCTGCCGACAGTTTGAGCAAAGGAAAAAAATCTGTTGAAACCCTTTTAACACCAGAGCTCCAGTGTTGACATTCGTTTGTCTACCGTAACTTTCCAACCGTTAATGTAATTAATGTGATTCCAGCGGATTCTGAAGCGGAGGAAACACGCCGCACTGTGCAGCTGAGCAGTGTTTTAGTAATCTATATTTCTCAGCAGATACTGCCACAGAGGAAAGTAGCTTTGCGCCTCTGCACTCCACGTTAGTAATATGTTCCATATCAGTGTAAAACCAGAAAGAAAAGCCGCTTTTCGCCACGTCAGAATCAGTCGGTGATGGTGTGAACGCTTGAAGATTTACGGTAAGTCAAAAAGCCAGTTATTGGTGTTAAAGGGTTAACTACGGAGGCCCTGAAGGGTAAATCACATAAACGAATCCATCAATGCAAAACATAAAGATCACAATGAGATTAAATAAACAAAACAAATCAACAACATTTTTTAGAAATCAAAAAAACAAAGCAAAGAAAAAAGAAATGTTTCAAAAAACAACAGCAATTCTCCGAAATCAAAATGAAGGGTTAAAAAAGGAAGCAAAGAAGAAACCTCACTGATTGGATGATGACATCTGTCCATCATTTTGACAGTTATTTGGCACAAAGAGCCTTGAACCAATAACATAAACATGAATGTTTCTGCTGACTCAAACACAGCTGCTGTTATCAAAGAATGTTTTAGTTCAGGACACACCTATGAAGTGATCCTGGATCAGCTCTGTACTGATCACAAACCTTTACAAGTTTTTTTAGGCACCGTATATCTTCCAATAGTAGCCGGGGCGTTTATTGAAAAAAATAATGTCGGCTGACTCGGCGTTTATTAGAGACCAGCGTCTATTGGAGACCGGCCATTATTGGAAGATATTCAGTCCATTTCATCTCTGTGAAGCATTTTAAAGTCCCACGCCAACTATATTTGGATCTGTTTCCAAAGCGTTCCCAGTGGACTTTTCATGATGATTCTGCTGTTTTTAGCCAAAATCTAAAAACGTGTGTCCTTTTCTAGGACAGAGTTTCTGCAGAGCAGTGGTTCATAATGTGAAGCAGCAGAAAAATGGTCAAAATTTATGGCTAAATATATACTTGCTCCTCCTAATGTTAGTATTGGGTTATATACCCATTGTGTTCCATCTTTCAATTTAAATACATATTTTAAAGTTTCTTTTATAAAGCATGTGTTCATAACTGTGGTTATTACACAAAAAGCAAATGTTTTTGTTTTGACGTCATCAATTTTTGAATATATTTGAATATTTATAATGTAACTGTATAACGGCATATGTAAGTGACTAACAGATTACATGGAAGGAGCTTGAGTGATGCGAGCAGTAGAGAAGAAACTAGAGAGGAAACCTCCAGCAGAACCAGACTCCATGATGGTAAACGTCTGCTGTGACCATTTAGTCTGTAAACACAGGAGAGATGAATAATATCAAAAACATGGGAACATCTGCTATTAGACAAACAGATGAAAACATTTGTTACAAAAGAAATGATTTCATCCTTGCAGCTGTTGGATACCAAATGAGTGTAACCAAATGTCTGTTACTGCTAAAAGAGAAATGCAACAATAAAACAACAGGAAGGAGACAAACACAAAAACACAAGAGCATCTTTTATGAGAGAAGACACGAGTCAGTGACAAACAATGACATTCGTTCATGGAAAAGACGGAGAACAAATAGAGGAAAGATCTTCATTAAAGAAGGTATGAAAAACACTCACTTCCTCCTAAAATGACCCTCGGCTTGATCATAAAGGACTTTGAAACAAAGGGATGCTCTTATTTTGAAAAGGCAGGCAGAGGAAGATGGAGATGTTAAGACATACTTGATCAGAACCGTGCTGGAATAGTCCTAACCTTTCTCTGCATCTTCCCTTGTCCATGAACTTCAGAGATGGGAGGAGTTTTAAGTCTGCCGGTGCATAAAATCCCAAAACGACTGTTAGCGCTCTAACCCTTTAGCAACAAAACAGAAGTCATTGTTTAGGGTCATTCATGCCATCCTTAACCAGCATCTTTATCAGAAAGGAAGCTTTAAAGTTCAGTCTTAAAGACCGAGATGGAGTCTGCCTCCTGAACTGGAACAGGAAGTTGGTTCCTCTGTTTGAAATTCATGGAGCTATGAGATCATTGAGGGAAAATTGAGCTTTTCTGTTGAAAGTTTTAATAAGAACATTTTGACAAACAGGAAGTGATGAAGAGAATCTAAAATAGGTTAAAAATGGTCTTGTACGTATTCTCATGAGACTCTGGCTGCAGCACGCTGGAGAACAGTTTGATAGTAAAAAATAACAGCCACCCAATCTTGGAGTAACAAATCTATGACCTCAATTTTCTGTGTCATTCTGAGACTGGATGTTCCTGATGTTAGAAGTATTTCAGATATGAAGGAAGGACGTCCTAGAAACTCAATCTGTTTGTTAAAATTCTTTATCAAAAAGGACTCCAAGGTTTCTCCCAGCTGGACCGAAGGCCAAATGAAAACCATCCAGTGTGATCATGGTGGTGCAGAGTGAATCCATGAGGTGTTCAAGTCAAAGAACAACCACCTCGCTTTCATCTGAGTTTAGGAAACAAGAAGTTATCAGAGTCTTTAAAGTCCTGTAAACTGGGCGAAATCTTCTGTTGAATTGGTAAGTGGTTAAGCATCAGCTGTTCTGTTCCTCTTTCTGCAGGCTTGCATTGAAGCCCATGAGAAAGACATGGAGATCTCTTTTGCTATCCAGCGCAGCAAAGACATGATGTGTGGCGTCTGCATGGAGGTGGTGTTTGAGAAAACCAACCCCAGCGAGCGCCGCTTTGGGATCCTCTCCAACTGCAGCCACTGTTACTGTCTCAAGTGCATTCGCAAGTGGAGGAGTGCTAAGCAGTTTGAGAGCAAAATTATCAAGTGAGTGAAGCGTGTTTTCATCATAAACGATTTGGTTATTCGTAAAAGAGTTTGTTTTTAACGAGGAAAGTTTTTTTTTAACTGAAAAAAGTTTATTTTGATAATAGAGTTCGTTACTAAGGAGTTTGTTTTTACAGGGAGGAGTTTGTGTTTTACAGGGAGGAGTTTAGGTTTTTTAGGGAGGAGTTTAGGTTTATCCGGAAAGAAATGATTTTTTAATAGGTAGGGACTTAGCTTTAGAGGTTTGTTTTTATTAAGGATGATTTTTTTATCAGTAGGTTTACCAGGTATGAGTTTGTTTTTATCTGTAAATAGTTTTTACAATTTTTTCTCAGGGAGGAGTTTGTTTTAACCTGGAGGGGTCTGCTTTTATTGGAAGGAATTTGTTTTTATTGGACAGGTGTTTCACAGGTATTTTGTATTTTATTTTATTTAAAAAAGGGGACAATGCATTTGAAAAGAAAACCACATGGTTAAACAAAAGAAAACACACACAGAATTAGCCAGAAGGCTAGTTTTCATCTGTGGTTCACTGGCAATAATGACACAGAAAGCATTAGATACACTAAGCACAACAGAAGTGTACTAAAAGCACACACATTAAGAGCTAATAAAAGCTGGAAGATCAGCAGCTGTATAAAAAGATGCAATAAAATACAGTTCAAAATGACAAAGATCAAGACATTGCTGTAAGTCAGAATGAACATTCACTACGGCTGTATGTTTTAAAGCCTGCAGCAGTAGGTGCTGATAAGCCAAATGTTCAATTTCTTTGTGAAACTGTTGCATGTCCTAGACAGTCGGATCTCCTCAGGTACTGAGTTCCACTCACGAGCACCTCCCACTGACTGACTAAAAGTACTTTAGCTGTACGAGTTTATATTTCTCCATGTGTTTCACATTAAGGTTTGTGATCCATAGAGATCCAGGCATCTTCAAAAGGCTGTCAGTCCATTTCTTCGTTCTCGGAGGTTCAGTGAAATCATTTCCTCATAACTGAAGTTTAATTGTTTAGGTTTAAAGTTTAAAAACGACAATTAAATGATCTTAAAATACCTCATGAATGGAGACTTGTATTTTACTGGAGACGTTTT
Organism: Oryzias celebensis; assembly: GCA_014656515.1. Classification (NCBI taxonomy): domain Eukaryota; kingdom Metazoa; phylum Chordata; class Actinopteri; order Beloniformes; family Adrianichthyidae; genus Oryzias; species Oryzias celebensis. The sequence goes on along the minus strand of BNCR01000026.1, from coordinate 337,906 downwards.
CATGCTATTAAAAATGGATTTTCTAAACCCAAAAACAAAGGTCTTTTGTTGTGCTAACTTTGGACCCAGCAGACGGTCTGTGAAAGTTCAGGGTTACAGGTGAACTCCTGCTCTCAGGTGAGTCTGTAAGCACACCTGTCTGTGTCCGTCAGGTCCTGTCCCGAGTGTCGCATCACTTCCAACTTTGTGATCCCGAGTGAGTACTGGGTGGAGGACAAGGACGACAAGCAGAAGCTGATTCAGAAATACAAAGATGGCATGAGGTATCAGACACGCGCACAGACGAAAGCACAGTGTGGGTTCTGGCCGTCACGCTCTGACGTGTAAACTCGGCTGTGCTGTCGCGGTAGACCTGCGGACTCAGTCCAGCAGCCGTTGTTGTGTGGATGTGTTTTCAGTGCTGTCATGTGACAGTTTGATGATCCAGGTTTCAGCTCTGAGCTGTGAAAACCTCCAGGATCCAGTTTCTCCTTTTTTCCTGAGCAGTAGATCCTTTTTCTCAACAACAGCAAACGGACAGCCGTACAGAGTGGATTTAGGTGTTTTCGTTTGACGCTCAGCTCTTTTTCCTCATTGAGGCTCTGTCTGCTCTCGGGTTCCTGCAGGAACAAACCGTGTCGATACTTTGACGAGGGTCGTGGGACCTGCCCCTTCGGCTCCAACTGCTTCTACAAACACGCCTTTCCTGATGGGCGTCTGGAGGAGGCTCAGCCGCAGCGCAGACAGACCGGCTCCAGCAGCAGGAACCGGGTAACGCTCGCCCTCCAGAACAGGCCTTCTCGCCTCCCAAAGCCCCCATGACGGCAGAGAAGCGTCCACACAGCGTAGAAAGAAAGAAATAGAGAAGCAGTCATGTGATCGTGGGACCTTTATGGAGTTTCCATCACTTTAAAAACATAAATCTATCATCTTGGTAGCATTAAACTCGGGGGGTACAGCAGCATGTATGACATTTGTGTTTAATATGACCTTCAAAAACATTTTAACAAAGCAGGAAATCCTCTTCTAACCTTTTGTCTTTACTGTAAATGTATAATTGTGATTGTCTCAATCATCACATTAGTTCCTCACATCTTTAGCTGATAAAATGACAAACAGCACTGAAGTTCACGTCTGACCACATCGTATTGGTCGACATTTTAAAGACAGTTTCACTCACTCAGAGGCGCATTCAGTGGAGCAGTAATAGTAAGTGTCATTCCCGGTTTACCCAGTTCTCCCACATAAAAAGCTGAGTTTGCTCTTTAAAGTACATCATAAAGGATGCAGGGAATGACATCGTTTGATAATGAATAATGTAAAATGGAGTATAAAATGTGTATTTGACCAATAACAAAAGTTCACCTCAATACTTTGTAATGTAACCCTGGTTTCAATGACAGGTCAGAAGTTTCCTGTAGGTCTGAAGCAGGTTTGTCCAGCAGTTGCTGTTTCGGTCCATTCCTCCGTACAGATCTTCTCTAGAGCCGTAATGTTTTGGGGCTGTTGCTGAAAAACACAAACTTTTAACTCCCTTCACTAATTCCCTCTTGGATTGAAGTCCAGAGACTGACTGGAACATCCCAGAACGTTGACATGCTTTTTATGTGGCCTCTCCTTTGTTGCCATGGCGACGTGTTTGGATCCTTGTCTTGCTGGAATTTAGACACGTTTCATTCACAATGTTCTCACTGATGAAAGGAATGTTCTGTCCAAAATCTCACCATACGTGGATCCATTCATCCTCTCATTGATATCTGTCGTCCAGTATCAGGACAGCACCCCCAAACCATGATGTTTCCACCCCCGTGCTTCCCTGTAAGTACGATGATCTTGAGACGTAATTCTGCGATTCTTCCCACTTAAAACATGGCGAGTGGCGTTTATACCACAGAGATCCATTTTGGTTTCATCTGCCCATGACCTTCTCCTGATCCTCCTCTGGATCATATTTTCTGCTCCATTTTACAAATCATTTCTTTCATCATCAAACAATGAGATTTCCTTCATCTGTGTTTTTTACGTTCCGTCTCTCACAGTTGAAGTGTTTCTATGAACGTAACAAACCAAACCCAGTCTGTTAACCCTCAGCAGTCCAGGTCTGTCAGAACTTTTCGACTTTACAATTTGCTAAATTAATTTATCTTTAAAAGTGTTTGCTGTGGCGATGCTTGACACCCATCTATTCAGAACAAGCCCCGTTTTCTTTTTTTACAGATAGATTTTTGTTCACATTTGACAGTCTCACGATGAACCTGAAGCTGTTCAAAAACCCTCAGAGCATTTCATTTAGTTCTTGCTGCAATAATCACAAATATTTAGATCAAGAGTTTTATGTCTAATAACAAAAGATCAACCGTGACAAAATAAAAATGTGCAAATACAAAAACAGCACAAAGACGAGGTCAAAACAATGTGGAAAAGTCTTTAAAAAATCAGAAGAAGCTCTGTTGAAATGGATGTAAGTTCCTAGGGGTTTCACAGTTGTGTTATCACTCGCACAACGTCATCGCTAAGACTTTTTCAAACCTTCATGTTTAATTTTGAATCCCAACTATGCGACTGGGGGGTTGTCGGTTTCATTCCTGTCATTGTAAACCACTGGTGTGACTGGTTAGTTCAGCAGCGAGGGTTAAGTTCCCGTGTGTGTCCAACATCCTTCCAGCTTCCTGCTGGCTCATTCTGCTTTATTGTGCTCATCTCATGCCGGTGTTTCCTTTTAGGAAGAGCTAGTGTGCAGCTGAAGAGTTTCTGTGATTGACTCAGAACAGATGAAGGCGGAGTCTCAGTGCCACAGGGCCTTACGCCTCCCTTTTGGAGGAGGTAACCAGTTTACCGAGTGGTGAGTTTGTCGTGTGCCTCCCCCCCTCAGAGCTCGCGGAGGACCCCACTGTGGGACATTCTGGACGAGCGGGAAAGCCCGGACTCGCTTGACAACGAGGACGACGACCTGGTGACGCTGGAGCTGAGCGAGATGCTCCTCATGCTGCTCACCGCCGGAACGGACGACGAGGTGACGGACTCGGAGGACGAGTGGGATTTGTTTCACGAGGAGCTGGACGATTTCTACGAGATTTACCTATAGCAGTCCCTCTCCTGAACCCCCTTCATTTATGCTAGACACTAGAATGGACTGTCTTGTGCAAGTGATGGACAGTAGCTCCCTCTGTGTTGTGGCAGTGCCTTGAAGCAGGCCGTTAATAACTGAACTTCTAAAAAGCTAAAAAAAAAAACAAAAAAAACCCACCTCAGTGCGCTCGTGCTAAATATTTTATAGACCTCTATCCTCGTGACTCCTTCCTGTTCGTGTCCATGAGAAGAAGAGTAACTGTTGCTAATAAACTGGGTCAGGTTTGTACATATTCTGACAGTCTGATGATGCACTTACAATTTGAACTACTTTCAAGTTGTGAAATGAACTACTCTTTACTGTAATCCAGCTGGGCATGTGGTCAGGTTTTACAGGTGCTTTCTGAAGGCCGGATCTTCTCCTGTTTGTTTATAAAAGCTGCTCAGAGCCAATATATTGTGCTGATGTTTAATAAATTGACAGTAATCATTTTCATGTTGTGCAGAAACTCTCTTTCTGCTTTGATTTCTTGTTTGAGTCAGAAGTGAGCAGAGGTTTTGATGTGGGAGTCTACACCTCACAGTTAGGGATGTTACTTCCATCAGTGCTTTTCCTATTTGCCCTGAATTTGAAGGACATATGTCAAAGTTCCCTTTGATTCTTCTGATAAGGATCGAGTAGGAACATCATTTTTATTATATTTATTACCTCAGAAATGACGACGATAAAAAAGCGATTCAAAACACAAACGTTGACCATGTCATCAGTGAGGATTTCCACCATCATCTGCAATGGCAGCGACGTCTCATGATGTTCCACAGGTCCTACATGCAGTTCTGCAGGACCGTGGGGGTGGGGTTCCATCATCCAGCTCTGCCTCATTGGTCCCTATGGGGTTCAGGTCAGAGGTCATTGATGCTGATGGTTCTATGATGTCTTGGAGGTAAGAACATGCAGTGACTGGACCAGCTACAAGAACCGAGCCGCTTCTGCTCTGACTGCTGATGTCTGCCCACGGCAGTTCAGCGCGGGGCCCCAGAGGGTTGGGGGGGCCCAGGAAATCGCCAACCTTTGCCTGATGATACGTCCTCCCCTGTCTGTGAAAAACGAGAAGCTGTTTCTGGATGAATGATGAAGATGCTGATGCAGCTGGAGGGTTGTTGGTTCAACTCCCAGGAGATTCCTCATAATTGGAAAAGAAAAACACAAACCTTAGTCGGCTGAAAACCAAAGATTCTGATGGTAAAAGTACAGATCCAGACTCCACATACTGTATGTGAGCTTAAGAAACTCTAGTCCAGGATTTGATGATAAAAAAATCTATTTTAAATGACAGAATACCTGTAACTATCGTCCATTAGTCCAACCTCAGATCCAGGAACAACAATGCGGTTTCCGTCCTGTTCGTGGAACTGTGGATCAGATCTACTCCTGCTCTAGAATGCTGGGGGGTTTGTGGGAGTTCACTCATCCTGTCCATATGTGTTTTGTGGATTTGAAGAAGGCATTTGACCTCGTCCCTCGAGGTGTCCTGTGGAGGGTACTTTGGGAGTATGGAGTCCGGGGAGCCTTACTCAGGGCTGTCCGGTCTCTGTATGACCAGAACAGGAGTTTGGCCTGCATAGCTGGCACTAAGTCAGACCTGTTCCCGGTGCATGTTGGACCGGTTCTTTATGGACAGAATTTCTAGGTGCAGCCAGAGGTCAGAGGGGGTCTGGTTTGGGAACCACAGGATTTCCTCTCTGCTCTTTGCAGATGATGTTGTCCTGTTGGCTTCATGGTGCCAGAACCTCCAGCCGAGTGTGAAGCGGCTGGGATGAGGATCAGCACCGCTAAGTCTGAGGCCATGGTTCCTGACCAGAGAAAGGTGGGTTGCCCTCTTTGGGTGGGTGGAGTGCTCCTTCCTTCCCCAGGTGGAGGAGTTTAAGTATCTTGGGGTCTTGTTCACGAATGAGGGAAGATCGGAGCGTGAGATCGACAGACGGATTGGTGCTGCGTCCACCGTCATGCGGTCGCTGTACCTGTAGTGAGCTTCCTCTGTAGGGTGGCTGGGCGCAGACGTAGGGTGAGAAGCTCGGTCACCCGGAGAGATCTCGGAGCAGAGCCGCTGCTCCTCCACATCCAGAGGAGCCAGTTGAGGTGGCTCGTGCATCTGGTCCTGACGCCTCCTGGACTGCTCCCTGGGGAGGTGTTCTGGACATGTCCCACTGGGAGGAGGCCCCGGGGAAGACCCAGGACACGCTGGAGAGACTATGTCTCTGGACTGGCCTGGGAAGGCCTCGGGGGCCCCCCAGAGGAGCTGGAGGAAGAGGCCGGGGAGCGGGAAGTCTGGACATCTTTGAATAGACTGTTGTCCCTGCAAACCGGTTTCCGAATGAGAAGAAGAAGAAGAAGATGGAGGGATGGAGTAAAAAAAAAAGCTCAACTATCAAACTCTACCAACAGTGAATGGATAAATATTCCTGAACGTGATGAATCTCTATACGTTCCTGTTGGGGCCCATGTTATCCTTTGCTTGGGGCCCCCACATTTCTAAGTCCGGCCCTGTGTGTAGAAGATCGATCTGATCAACGACGTCAGAGCGGAAGTGACGCAGGATGATTCTTGATAGATCTCATGAAATCTTCTCAGATGAGATTTGTTTTCGTGGCCAGCCCCCCCTCCCCGGTCAGGCTGCCTCCTCTGCTCCTTTAACTGCTCCAGGAAGCGGAGCGGGATGGTGGGGGCGCGGCAGCTGCAGTAAGATGCTCTCCGGGACCTGGAACCGCAACCCGCGGGCCGACCACCTCCAGAGCACCCCCTCCCCCCACAAGGACAGCCGCACCCCCCAGCGCCTGGTCCCCTGCGCATCCTCGGACACCGCCCGGAGCATGACGTCCGGGGAGCTGATGCAGGGCGCGCCGCTGCTCGCGCACAGATCCACGCGCTGCGCGCTGTACAAGGCGCTGTGCTTCCTCCTCCTCATCCTCCAGGGCGGGGTTCTGGACTTCTACCTGATCTTCACCGACCTGTACCGGTGCTCCTGGATCGCCACCGACCTGGTGGTCATCTCCGGCTGGGGCATCTTCTTCGTGAAGAACGCGCGCAGCAGACGGGAGCGCGCCTGCGGCTTCCACCAGAAGAGCTCCATCTTCGGCTGCGACCTGGGCGAGTTCACGTACGCGTACCTGGCCTGGCTCATCTACGTCATCGCCTACACGCCCAAGGTGGTGCTGATCCTGGAGACCTCCATCCTGGACCTGATCGCCGCGAAGGTCCCGTGCGGCGTGACGGGCTTCAAGGTGGTGGCGTTGCTGTCCGCGCCGCTGCTCTTCTGCCTCATCAGCTCCGTGGCGCTGGACCTGAACGGCTCCGCGCGCCACCGCGCGCACAGCTGCTTCATGAGCACGTGCCTGGACGTGCTGGACAGCTTCACGCTGGTGGAGATGCTCCTCCGGAACGAGGTTCCCTCCGCGTACCTGAAGTACGCCGTGATGGCGGCGTTCTTCGCGGCGCTGGCCGCGCCCGTGCTCTGGCTGTACGAGCTGACGGCGGCGGAGCTGCGCTGCGCGGGGCTGTGCGCGCGCTTCTCCACGGGCCTGCTGGTCAACGCGCCGCTGCTCGTGGTCAGATGCTTCCTGGTCTTCGTGTACCGGCTCCCCGTGTCGGTCTTCATGCTGAAGAACGTCTTCTTCGTGGCGTGCAGGACGCTGGAGCTCGTGGAGCAGTGCGCGGCCGTGCGCGGCGCGCGGAGGCTGGCTGGCGGAACCAACCCGGCCCAGTTCTCCCACTGCGTGTCCGAGAACGACATGTGTCCTCACGGCTACGTCAACACTCTGGCGGTCAGCCAGTCATAACGTGGCGCGTTACGCGCACGGACGCAGGAGTTGGTTCGGTCGCCGCTCAGCAGAACCTCCTCCTCAGTCTGGGTTCCTTTGGGTTCCGCCTCGGTCCCGACTTCACAACAGAACAACCTTCGGGTTGTTGTTGGTGCTTTGATCGACATAAGGAAGAGGTTCGTCCAGCAGCTCATCAGTCCAGAATGTGGAGTCCTTCAAGGATCTGTCACAGCAGCAGCAGGGGCGGAGCTAGAACATTTTGGGGCAGAAGACGTTGTGAGGGTGGCAAATGAGAAGGGGGAGGCCATTCCAAACCCCTCACTGAAGGGCCTCCAGATTTCATCTGAAAACAGGAGCTTTCAGTGACCCCTTCTTATTCGTATTCATGCCATGAGACCAAAACAGACCCAATGATTGGGGGGCAAGTGGGGCTCCAAGTCTTCTTCCTGGGGGTGGCATTGATCGGCAGATGAACAAACTTATTTCTTTATTTCAAAGCCAAACTAACTGCAGGAACAACCAACCAGCTCTTTTCCCAGCATGCAGCAGGGCTGGACTCAGTCAGACGTTTGGTTCTCCATCCAGATGGATCCAGTTCTTGGGAATGTTTGGACTCTTCAGTCAAAAGCCTTTAGCTTGTTACCTTCTGTGCTTTAGTTTCAGCTCAAGGAGCGTGCACGTGCGCACATGCACGTGCAGGGTTTTGCACTTCAGTCAGTGATGGAAGGCCGTGGATGACGTCACAGATGAGAGGAAGTCGAGCTTGATTTTCTTCCAGATTCTGGTGAAGTGCTAACCAACATTTGTGGGAGGGGCTTCTGCATCACCAAACCCTCCAGCAGCACCAGGAACAATGTGGACGGGTCACATTTTTACCAAATTCTGCATCGGAAGAAGCACAAATCAAAGAGTCAAAGCTGGAAGGTCACATGGACCAAACAGCTGTCGCAACAGCTGCTCATGATGCAGCCGTCCCTCATGAGGATGGAGTCACAGCGTAGTTTCAAGGTCAGACTAGTGGTCAGGATGAGGGGCTCCATCTGTCATGAGGTGGAGGTCCTACTGAAAACCTGGGAGTCACTGGACTCAACCAGAACCAGAACCATAGTAATCAAATACTCCAAAAAGTTTTGGAGGAAACAATTACAAGCTGCTGTTATCAGTTCCTTCAGTGTAAAAGACCCGCTCTGATAAAAATGGTGCTTTTAAGGTTTTTCTGATGAGGGACATACAGAAAATGAAGTTTCAAACTGTTTTTCTTTATTCAAATCATTGTGAATCAGGAGCAGATGAAAAACTGCAGTTGAAAGAAAATACACAACAAGCTTCCTGCTTTGAGCTCTCAGTAACAGGGAGGGGAAAGGGGGCGGGGTTGCTCCATGTCAACAGTCCCGAACACAATTCAAAGGTAACTTTCTGAGTAAACTCCTGTCGCTCTGTTGAAACTACGTCCTTGAAAACAACACAGGTTCTTAGATTTAGTCTAAAAACAGCAAAACCCAGAAGAAAAGAATTCTGGGAAAACTGACAACAGATCAGATGATCGGAGGCGGATTACAGAGAGGTGTGTGCAGATGTGAGTGAGCAGGTGTGTGCAGATGTGAGTGAGCAGGTGTGTGTTGTGTGAGTGAGCAGGTGTGTGTTGTGTGTATGTGCAGGTGTGTGTTGTGTGAGTGAGCAGGTGTGTGTTGTGTGTATGTGCAGGTGTGTTGTGTGTGTGAGCAGGTGTGTGTTGCGTGTGTGTGCAGGTGTGTGTTGTGTGTATGTGCAGGTGTGTGTTTTGTGTGAGTGAGCAGGTGTGTGTATGTGCAGGTGTGTTTTGTGTATGTGCAGGTGTGTGTTTTGTGTATGTGCAGGTGTGTGTTTTGTGTATGTGCAGGTGTGTGTTGTGTGTATGTGCAGGTGTGTGTTGTGTGAGTGAGCAGGTGTGTGTTGTGTGTATGTGCAGGTGTGTTGTGTGTGTGAGCAGGTGTGTGTTGCGTGTGTGTGCAGGTGTGTGTTGTGTGTATGTGCAGGTGTGTGTTTTGTGTGAGTGAGCAGGTGTGTGTATGTGCAGGTGTGTTTTGTGTATGTGCAGGTGTGTGTTTTGTGTATGTGCAGGTGTGTGTTTTGTGTATGTGCAGGTGTGTGTTGTGTGTATGTGTAGGTGTGTGTTTTGTGTATGTGCAGGTGTGTGTTTTGTGTATGAGCAGGTGTGTGTTTTGTGTGTGTGCAGGTGTGTGTGCAGGTGTGTGTTGTGTGTATGTGCAGGTGTGTGTTTTGTGTGTGTGCAGGTGTGTGTTTTGTGTGTGTGCAGGTGTGTGTGCAGGTGTGTGTTGTGTGTATGTGCAGGTGTGTGTTGTGTGTGTGTGCAGGTGTGTGTTGTGTGTGTGTGCAGGTGTGTGTTGTGTGTGTGCAGGTGTGTGTTGTGTGTGTGCAGGTGTGTGTTGTGTGTGAGCAGGTGTGTGTTGTGTGTGTGTGCAGGTGTGTGTTGTGTGTGTGCAGTTCCAGCAGTGACTCCTCAGCTCTGTTCAGCTTCAGCCTCACTTTGCTTCTGTTTTGTTAAAAACTTTCTCTTAACCTTTTCGTTGCTGCAGCTTTTTGCACAAAAAAACGTCAAAAAAAGTGAAAAAGCAGCTGAAAGTTTTGGACTTCCGTCCTTTGGTCCTGCATGGATATCAGCTGAACTCGTCATGACCCGGTTCCTCCATCAAGCCTGGTTCTGACTCAGATGTTCTGCTGGAAGCTCCGTGGTTTCTGTTGACGTCCACACAGCTGAATCTTTCCCTCAGTGCTGCTGTCAGACCGTTCTTACACGTTCAGTGTTTGATGTAGCGTCTGATGAACACGTGGGTCAGCATCAGCACGTCTCTGCAGGCCAGGAGACAACCATCAGAAGCTCATCCGATGGGAAACGGCACCGGAACGTCCTCTAAACCTTCAAGAACCCTGACGGGACTCTGAGCTCCTCCTGCCTTCGTCTTCATGATGGTTTCCTGTCTCCTTTGACAAACGTTTTTCTATTTTTGATATTGTTTCTATCAGAAGTGGACAGACTCCCTCCTCGGTTCCTGGTAGCTGTTGTGATCGTGTGTCTGGAATAAACTCATGAAGACCCTGTGTCTGCTTCTGTATCCCAGGCTCCACTTTTAACGGAACGCTCACCTGACAGCAGGTTTCTCAGGTCATCTCCAGAACGTGAAGTCTTAACAAGTAAAGTTAGTGAGAGAGTTTGGTAGCTTTAGTTTCCTCAAAACATTTTCGATCAGATGTTTGTGTTTATTCATTATTATTACGGCGCCTTAAAATGATTAAAACAGATCAAAAAAACAACAGCTAGAAGGTTAAAACAATGAAAGACAAAAAGCATAACTAAGAGACATAAAACCAGCAGATAAAACCCAAACCCAGCAGCAGAGCCGGGTCACGCCCAGCGGAACCGCAGCGTCGGTGTGAGACATTCTGTTTGATCCTTTCTCCTGGAGCTTACGCTCCGGCTCTGTCAGAAGAACCAGAACCCGACCGCTTTCTTAGAAGTTCTTTAGAAGCTCGTCAGGTGACAGAGTTTATGACAGAGTTCCGGAGCCTGAAGTCCCGTTACCGACTGCTCTCTGGTCGCTCCTGCTCTGTGATCATTGGGATTTGATCCCTGATCCGGATCTGATCCTGATGGAGTCTGAAATCGTGATACCTCTAAGTTTTAAGGTTCTATAGAGAACCCACCTTTGAACTGGTCCACTGAGAGGTCAGGTCTTCCCCGCGGTGACCTCTGGAGGCCGACATTCATCAACCCAGCAGAGAAGTGCAGCAGGAGCTGCCGCCACCGTGTCCACGCTCCCGCTGGAGCTCCGCTCTCGCCACCAGTTCTCCTCAGTGTGCCGGGTTCGGCCGCAGCTTCCAGCTCCTCTCTCACAGCGCCGTCTAGCAGGAGCTGTAGCCTTGGTCGGATCCGCTCCTCGGACCTTTCCTGTTGGGCTCCAGAGGCTCCTCCTCCACTTCCGCGGGAATGGAGCGTCCGACTGCAGAGGAAGGAAACTGCGGACTCTCTGGGAAAGCTTGGAAAGACGGAGCAGGAGCATCTTCATCATCCTCCGTGGGGTTCTGAGCTGCGGGCCGTTCCGTCAGAGAGAGCCAGCTTCCTCCTGAAGTCTGGGAGTCCAGAACCGGCTGACGGATGCAGACCTGTGGAGTGGGGGTGTGTGGGGGCAGGTGCTGATGATGAAGCAATGCCGGCAGGAGTTCCACCACGGGCGCAGGCCGCCGCTGCGGCTCCAGCTCAGGAGAGAGGAGCAGAACGCCGCTGCAGGGTTCAGTGACGCTCACGTCGCAGGCGTAGAGCGGAGGCCCGTCTCTGATGGCGGGAACACACTCCAGAACAGCGGGGATCTGCTCCCTGACCTGCTGGACCTCAACGGCGACGTCCGCCTCACTCTCCACGCACTCCTTCTCAAACCAGTCCGGATTCTCCTGCTGGAAGGCCCGGAAGGCCTGGATGGCCTCCTTCAGGGCCCTCCCCGACGGGCAGCGGAAGTACTCCTCCTCCCCAATGCCCCGGATGTGGTTGATCCGATCCGGCTGATACTTCTCCACGTCCAGGACTCTGAAGAAGAGCTCCTCGAAGTGCTTCATCAGGCTGTATTTGGCTGCGATGCTGAAGACGGACGGCACGTCCTCCTCGCTGCTGATGTCATCGAAGTACGCCACCAAGTATTTTCCCAGCATCCCTGCCTGGTGCATGTCTGACAGGAAGAGGTTGAGGAAGGGGATGAGAATGTCGTCGGTGGGGGAGAGGACGTCCTCCCTCAGGGTCACGCGGCCCTGACCGCACATGGCCCTCCACTTGGCCTGGACCCCCGGAGAGCACAGCACCAGGATCTTATCGGACGGGTTCCTCAGCTGCTGGCGCTGCCACTCCAGCCAGCGCACCCGACCCACCATGCTGACCGAGGACGAGTCCAGCAGGTCCACCAGAACCTTGGTGCCACATTTGGCTTGCAGGAAGGCGCACAGCTTCAGGACCACGTCCCGGTACAGGCGGTGGTCCTGGGAGTAGATGACCAGCACCTTAGGAGGCTGCAGCAGCGGCTCCAGATACTCCCTTTGTGGATTCCCGGGAGACTCCGGAGGAACCGCTTTCCCTGAAACAGGAACTCACATCAGGAGGACGCACAGACAGACGCGGCGAAGAGGCGACGGAATACCTTTCTTCCTGCAGAGACAGCAGCCAGCAGCTGCCAGCATGACGCAGGAGAGGCTCCCCGCCACCACGGCAAGCGGGTACGGCGTGTCCGGTTCCTGTGTGGGAACTAGCAGAAGAAACAGAGCGGTGAGGACAGGAGGTTCTCCCGGAGTTTCAGCCTCTTTTGGTCTCAGATTTTGAACGAGTTTGTGTTTTTACTTCTCTTGGATCTTCGTTCTCTGTAGAACATTTGCAGATAATATTTAAACTTTTCCGTTTAGCGCCAAAGCAGAGGCTAACTTCAGGACGTTTAAGGCCGATAAATAAAACAAAACAAAAAGAAGACTAAACCATCATGAAAGGATATTTGAATGTAATATTACGCATGAACCCAGAGTGAAGGCAACTCTATTCCTTCTTTGTGTGTTTGGACGTTCACGGAGCGCAGCGGGTTTGCCGTGTGGGAACTAATGTCACAACAAATCCATTTTTCCACCAAGATTCATGTCAAAGCCGAAGGTGGTTCTTCTGCGGTGGACAGAACCCTGCAGTTTCCAAAATAAAACTTCCTTCACGATCCAGAAGATGAACAGAACCGAAGATAATCGAACAGATTTTTCTTTGTGTCTGCGACGCGGTACCGAGTGACGCACAGAGCGGCGCTGGTCTGCAGCTCGGGACCACGGTCCTAACGGAACCCCATTCTGCAAAGGGACCGGTTTTCCTGAGGACGTTTGGAGGTCAGAGGTAATGTCAGAAATCTGAGCTTCATACCCGTTCCACAAACATTTCCCCTTCGGTCTCTTCTGGGACAGTCGCTTTGGCAGAGCGGGAAAAGGGGTTTGACCTGCAGGGAAGCATCAGGTGAAGGTCAGTGAAGCTTCACGAAGCTCCGAAACGTTTGAATCCAGCCATGATGAGAGCGCAGAAGAGAGGAAGACCAACCTGAACGTCAAACTGGCAGCAGGATCTCGGCCACTTGGAGAGCGTGAAGGAGGCGTTCAGGACCTCCTGGCCATTCTGGGAAAAATATCAAAGCAAAGCCATGAAGGAAACTGCTCCTGAACTTTCTTTGAAACAAACTTTTGCAAACATCCTCTGGACAAAAGCAAGCGGTTAGAGCTCCAGCACAGCCAACATGGTTCTGCTGCGGCAGAACCAGCTGCAGGCTCTGCAACCGTTACCATGACAACATAGAGAAAGAATGATTCAAAGGAATTATGAATTAAATCTTCATTTGTTCCATCAGTGACCGTCGTATGAGCAGGTTGATGTTCTCAGCCAGCATTTTCTGATGGACTTTGAGTGTTTGAGACGTCAGGATGTTACCCAGCTGCACGGCTCTCTGCTTCTGACTGAACGTTGTCTCTAAACAGATTTCTTTGCTGATTTAAAGACATGTTCTGCAGTCCAAAACATCTTCTTCTCCTTTGTCACACCTTTGGTCCCTTTCAAGCACATCAACGTTTTCAGCAGATGACGGGCTGAATGAGGTCACAGGAGGCTGCACGCCTCCTCACGTGCACTCACCCACGGAACGTGCGCCGTTTGGAACTCCCTTCCACAATTCACAAAGACCTGGTAGTCGGGGCAGAGCGGATCGGGCCTGAAGCTGACCAGCAGAGAATCGTCTGCAGTCTGCAGCATGCTGATGTTCGGCTGCCACAGGCTCCCTGCAGACAGGAGGCTGAGTGAGCCGCTAACCACGCACGTGCACGCTCGCCAGCACACAGCACTCACCTGTCTCTATGCAGAACTGGGTATTCTTCATTTCAGCGACTGTACAGTCTGAGGAGGCAGAGAAGCGCGCGGTTACTTTTCGGAACCGTTTCTTCACCAGAACTTCCGGTGGATATTTAGGTGTGTTTAGAGCTCACCCGGAACCCGCACTTTGGTGCTGACGTCGTAGAAGCTGTGGCCTTCCTCTGGTTTGGGGATGTTGAAGACAGACACTTTGTACTCCTCACCGGGCTGCAGAACCAGCACATCTGAGGAGATGGACCACTGCAAGAGCAGAGGGGGTCTTCAGACCCGGTTCTAATGGTTCTAATGGTTCCAGCACGTTTGGAAAGAACCTGAGTTCTTCATGTTCACAGCATGACGAAGAAAAGAACAGAAATGAGGCAGAACCAGAGTCCCACGTCTAGGAACAAGCTGGTACCGGGTCACATATGACCTGCATTGTTTCAAACTGTTCAACGAGTTTCTGTTCATGTGGGACCAGAGTGATCAGCTGAACTTCTTCAGCGTAATGGAGATGAAGCCAAACGGAAAAACCAGCTTTTTCTCTGCTGGGGATGGGAATGGAGCTGATCAGTCGTTCAGGAATTCAAACGTAAACATGGCAAAAACATCCAGTTAATTCAAAGGGTGAGAATTCATCTGAAAAACCTTAACATGTATGTGTGGAACCTTTCATGACAAACCGTTCCAGACCACTGTCTCTTCTGCCTCAGTCTTCTCACATTTTGGAATAAAAAGTCAATGAAAAGTTCCTGCTATTGATCAATAAACACAACCTTTTCAATGATAGGCAATATGGAATCACTAGGAATCAGAAGAAATCTACTGCTGGGGTATCCCTGGATTTCAAAACGCCTTCGATGCTATAGAGCGTTCCTTTGTACTTCATAAAACAGAAAACCGTGGCGTAAGAGCTTTAAGCTACTATTGGAGTTAACCGTGTAGTCACAGATGAGCAGAATGGACTGCTGTGGAAATCTAACCCAACGCCACGTATGCGGCGCCGGAGTGGTGTTAAACTGGAGTGGCAGCTGCCTAAAGGTCACGATGTCTTCATCGACATCAGAAGGATTGATTGTGGTGTCCCACAAGGATCACTATGAGGTTCGACGTCGTTTCATTTGTGTGTAAATGATGTTTATCATTACAGTTGGGCTTGTTAGCTGATGATAAAACGCATGTTTAGACATGCAGTTCACAGTCTACGCTGAAAGCGGCTGATAAGAAAACTCTAATGACCCAGCATTCTAGCAGAGTTTAAACGCATCACTTTTGTGAAGAGTCTCACATCAGATGCGTGTGTAAATGCGGTTTTGTGTGCGTAACAAGCGCTTTGTGCGTTTTCTATCGATTTGTGCGTGTGGTCAGTTTCAAGCTGTTGTATTTTAAGTAGTACTTTGTATTCTGGATTTAGTTTACTTTGGTCCTTGTTGTGCTCATGCACAACATTTTTTGTATGAGTCCAGAAGTTACACACAAATCCAGAACTGTGCACGCACACATCAGGGTGATCCCATTTTCCCTCCGTATGTAAAAGTCCAGCAATAATAAACTGGCAGAATTCAATGAGTTTGGGTGAATTGAGACGGAAAATGTCCAGATTATCAGGAGAAATGAGCTTGTGTCCGGTCTGAAAACACCCCAAGGCTCTGGCTCAGAAACCTCTGGTTTGATCAAACATCTCGGAATCATAATTCTGTGACTCGCACCTTTTTCCATGAAAAGTCCCTCATGTTAAGCTTCTCCTTAAAGGAATACCGGAGACAGTCGTTGCGCCCGGTGGAGATGGTGAGAAGGTGGAGCTCAGTGGCATTCAGGTGACTGACGCTGCCTACAGAAGAAACAGATGAGCTGCTGCTTCAGCCACACAGAGCTGCCAGGAATCAAACCTGTGACCTGAGGCACAGGAGGTGCTGTTGATGTCCTCTGGACTGACTCACCATCATCATTTATCTTCCACTGTGCCTGCAGGACCGCCTGCTGCCGGCCACGGCTGTCTGTCTTGATGACGACCCCGACCTGCAGCTCCTCTGGAGCGCTGGGCGTGTAATCGTGCACTTTCAGCCATCCGGGGTCCATGCAGTTAACTGCACAAACACGCAAACAAACACACAGAAACACAAGTCATCAAAAGAAAACCCGCTTCCTGCTTGCACAATATGGAAAAACCTGTACAAATATAACACAAATGCTGCTACTTTAAATCTACAACCACAACCAAAGTTTTGTTGACCTTTGACCTTAAGAAGAGGCCACCATGATGAATTTCCAAAAGAAAAGTCACTTTAAGTGCCATCTACAAATACAAACTCCTCCTTTGGATTTGGATCCATCGCCTCCTAACTCTGGGAGCATCACCGGGAAGCTACTTCAGAAAGAATGTTGGTTTCAACGTTTGTAGATCCTGAACGCCGTTAGCCTGGCAAGCCGGCAGAAGTGGCGTCCCTCCTGCCGCTCTCATATGTTTTACGGAACGTTGTAAAAAAGAAATGTCATCAACGAATTGTTGGCTCAGGCTCAACTAAACATTAGGACGTTAGTGTGGTTAGCAAAGCCTCTGTTGCCATGGAAATACAAACATTTCCTTTAGCAGATTCTTCTATAAATGACAAGGACCTGTTTACCCCCCCGATGACCTAAAAACCCAGTGGTTGCTATGGAGATTGGCTTTAATCTGTATCTTTGTTCATCTCTCTCTGGATTCTTGGGGGCTTGTTGCTAAAGAAGGCGTGATGTGGTGGCAGACGTGAGGAGGCGCGTGACTCACAGAATTTGACGGAACAGTTCAGGTCCTGCAGCAGAAACACAAAACGAGCAGGTTAGATGAGGAGGCGGACATTCAAGCGGAAGCAGGAAACCCAAACATGTCTTTGGTCTAAGCTCTGAGTCTGCTGCTTTCAGGTGGTAGACGCTGAGCCACAGCAGCTGGTTTGAGTCCCTTTTTCATTAAACAGTGAGCAGAACTTTGACAGCATATGAAGAAATATTAACTCAGATTGGAAATAAATGGATGACTTATTCAACATTAACGAAGACATGTTTCCATTAAATTATAGAGGCGGAATAAAACGGACTTTAATTACTAAAAAACCAATTAGATCAAGTTCTTCAGAACTCGTTCTTCATCGTTTTCATCTTTGGTTTCCTTTTCTGGATTCAATCTTTTACAGATTGACTGTGAAAAACCAGAGGTAATCCCGGCTCAGATTAGACTGGACCCTGTTCAAGCTCCGGGTCAGAGAGTCCAGAACACATTTGATTTCATTAGTAAACAAACGGAGCGCGCGTCTTACCGGTCGCGGGCACGGGCACCTGCGTCCACATAAAACCGTGACCGCGGACAAGCGCGCCACGAGCACGAGAAGCAGGACGGTTCGGAAAGTCGTCATGTCGCGTTCCCGTGACAGCAGCAGAACCGGGACCCGCTCGTTCATGTCTGACGCAGCAGGAAGCTAAACGCCGAACTTCCTGCTCGCCGTGAAAACCCCTCGCGCCGTTTACTGGAAGAACCTGTCGCGTGATGCCTTCAGGTAAGCTCGGAACTCGTCGCTCCGCGAGGACGGCGGCCCTCTCACCGGTGAGACGGAGCGGAAACGAGGACGAGATTCCCTTTTCCGATGTTCCACGGTGTCCGTGAAAGTACCACTACTGATTTTCCCCACTTCCTCATTCAGTCCTGAACTCACCGGTGCAGGTGTGCGCGTGGGGGCTGTCTTTACGCCATATTCCGTTTAACTTTTTAAAAATGTGTTTGAACAGATTGGCGGAGTAAACAAAATCTGAAGGTGAAACACGTGATTGATTTCAGACTCATTACCGGTTATTTACGGAAGGGTATTTTCAAAGCAAAAGAGCATCAGAGCTTCATTCATGTTTTCTCTTTCATTTGTTCACTTCAGAGAAAAAGAAAACAGTTTGAGTCACATGTGGAAGTCGCGGCGGCTGGCCAGTGACCGGCGGGATGACGCCATTACGAAACTGAGTGACAGCTTGGCAGCCGGATGGCCGGCCAGCAGCAGCTCCGACTGGACGACGTGTAAATGCCTCCGGACGGCGGTCGTCCATATCAAGTGCCACCAGCCCCCGGGGGTATCTGCAAAGCAGGCCATTCTTGACCACTGCAAACGTTTTCAAAGAAAATCGGGCGGCAGCATGAAGTCTTGAAGATTTTGTCGATGCCTCCCCGTCGCACGGTGGCGGGTGTTTATGCCTAAGCCTGCTAAAGCCCTCAATCTGAGGGGGGGGTTGTTGAACTTCAGTCAGTCGTCTCCAGGTTTACACAAACTGTAGCTGCTATTTTGGTCCATTCTTCCATGCAGATCTTCTTAAGAGCTGTGATGTTTTAGGAATGTTGCTGGGCAACACAGACTCCAACTCTCTCCAAAGACTTTCTTCAGGGTTGAGATCTAGAGACAGCCTAGAACACTCCAGAACCTTGGAGTGTTTGTGTAGCCACTCTTTTGTTGCCCAGGTGATGGGTTTGGTTCCCCCCTGTGGTTTTGTGTCTTATGCTCACTGGTCTCTGATCTTTTTTACCCCACCCCCCCACGCCAGGAGCCCCAGATAAAGAGCTCATCAATGGTCCTGTTTGGATTCCATTTTCTATTACTTCTTCCCACATTTGATTTCTTCTCTCCATGGGGTTAACCTATTGCATATTCAGCGTTCCCGTTCTGGTATTGTTACTGGTGTCCTTTGACAGCTCTTTGGAGTTGGCCATATTGGAGTTTGGAATGGGACTATTGGAGGTTGTGGAGAGGTCTTTCTAATTCGTCAGAAATCGTTTGAATTTCAGCAGCCAGGCCCGTTTTTCATTTTATTAAATGTATCATTAAAAAAGTCTTCCCAATGACCCCCCAAGCTGCCAATCAAACAAGCGTGTCTAAGGTCATGTCTAAACTTGAGCTCTAAAAACATCAAAACAGCTGATTAAAAAAACCCTCACCTTTAACAGCTCCTAAGAGTCATTTAAAAAACACGCCAGACTGTAAATACATTCATTTTGTAGCATAAAATGTGACTTTTTAACATGAAAGTCAATGAGAAATGATTCCTCTCAGACTCCTAACTCCAGCAGACACTTAAGGAACTTCAATGGGACTTCATGTTTTGTGTCAATGCAGGGCAGAGACGGTGGAGGTTTGCAAACATTTAAAAAATGGAACTGAACAGTCCAGAAACAGTTCTGAAAAACGGGACTAAAAATGACCCAGAAAAAGAAAACTTTTTACTTCAGAGCAGCAAAAGTCTGTAAAACAAACTAAGGCTCCAAAAATAATTTACTTTAACCATAAAAGAACAAAAACAAACAGAAAAACAAAGATGTCTGTAGTATTTTTATTGGGAAATAAAAATTTCCATTTTACATAATAAAGACCATGAGAATATAAAAAACTGTCCTAAAATCTAACATAATGTTTAAGTGTAAAGATGAAAGTGTCAAAGTGAAGATAAATAAAGTGGTCATTATAAACCATAAAGTGAGCATAGATGTTGAAGAACATTCCTGCTGTCACTGGAAGGTTCTCCTGCAGTAGAAGCACTTGGGTTAATAAAAAAGGAGCTATTATCAGGACTAAATAATCCATTTGAGGTCACATTAAAGCCATGAAACCACCATGAAGAAGAAACGGAGTGAAAAAGGCCGTCCGGTTCTCATTTGGTGCAGCAGACCCAACGCCATCGTCAGTGGAGCTGCAGAAGCGGAACGAGGGCCTCAGTCTGTTACTGAATCCCAACCTGAACGGAGCCATCAGAGGATCACACAGCTGGAGGCGGAGCTTCCTGCACTGCTGACACAAAGGAAAGGGTCGAATCAGCCTTTGAAGGAAGTGTGTCAGAGAAGATGTTTGCAGAGGCGGACTTCCTGTTCCTTCATCTTCATGAAGACAGTCTGATCTCCAGCTGACGCTGCTGTCGCAGGCTATCCTTTCATTTCAATCCTGCGGTGCAACCATAGCGTGGGCCTGGCAGCAGCGCATTTTGGGCCCGTCACGTGTTGATGATGTCATCAGCGAGTGACAGGCCAAACCCAGCAAGGAGGAGAATCTGATCGTTCTAGTTTTCTTTTTCCCATTAAAACAACTATAAAAAGATCCTCCAGTTTTACTATTGTCTTTATGTTTCCCTCGTCAGACTGAAGTAGGACAACAAGTCGTTAAACTGGGTCACAGAGAGACAGACGTAGCGCCGATTCAGACGCAGCTCCTGCAGTAGACGGTGAGGCTCACGGCACCAGGAGAGTCTCTGATGATCTCATGAACCCAGACATGAAGACGAGATTACTGATGCTTTGTACAGCTTTTCAAAATAACATCTGTCTTCCAATACATGCTTCCATGTAGCAATCAAACTGGCAGGAGCTCCACCCACGCGGGGCAGGAGCTCCGCCCACGCGGGGCAGGAGCTCCGCCCACACGGGGCAGGAGCTCCGCCCACGCGGGGCAGGAGCGCCATTTATGAACATTTTTTGGACAGGTAGCGAGTTTGCCACGTGTCGAAACAGAGGCAGAGGACATTTGATGTGGGAAATTCATTCAACGTGAACGCAGCATTAGTGGGTTATGGGAAGAAGCTGGCAGGAGGACCAGAATCCTTCGTCTGCTTCCCTTTTAGTTTTCATTGTAACATTCTGACCTGCTGATGTGTAAAAACTAGAAGAAATGCTTCGACAGGAAGAGCTGATGGAGAAAACAAACCACGACCAGCGTTCCCACCTCGCTTCTGCAACATCCGACTCTTTGATCCTCTTCGGCATGCTGCAGTCCGGCTCGGCGGCTGTCTGAGCGCGCTCAGTGGCGTCAGCGAGGGGCTGAAAGGGGCGGGACATTCAGGAACAATTTAACAGGAGAAAACGTTTTCCTGAGTTTTACAGAGATTAACACGCTGGCTAACAATGAAGCACCAGCACTGAGACATGGATGACCGTTGGACCAGCGGTGCAGGAAGGTGGCTGGCTGTGTGCATGAGCGTGCACGTGGAGCAGCACTCACCATGTGCCTCTTCCTGCTGCATGCCTGCTCCCCCTGTCTGTCCTCCCTCTGGTGGATGACGGTTGCTTTTGGCTGTAACTTCCTGCGAAGACCACGTCAATGTAACCGCTCCAGGTAACCATGACAACCTGGTGCTGATGCACAAACTAAGATCTTATAAAAGGGAAAGTTTGAAAACAAAAAACACGCGTATCCTCAGAGTTTCACAAATTCTGAAACACTAGACTGCACATTTCAATGCAGTTCAACACATCTGAATATTTCAAACTTTTTCCTTTTTGAAACCAAAAGTTTTAGTCAATCCTGACATTTTCATCACATTCAGGGCCAGTAAAGGAGAAGGAGATGTCTTAAATCCACATGCAGTGAAGCGTTGTGCTGCCACATGTGTTGGAGACGCCGTCCAGCTGCTGAGCAGCATCAATGAAGGGTCTGAAAAACCCCTGAAAGTAGAAGAGAATGCTCTGTTTGGAGGTCAGCGCCTGATACCTAAGTGTTTCAGTCACCGTGACCTGAACAAAGCGACCAGTGTCTCAAACTAAATCAGAAAGCTAAACTTAGCTGATGGATCTACAGGATCAAAGTTTGGGACAAAGATTGACCTGCTGAGGCAGCACTTTCAGCCACTTTTGAGACATGAAAGAGCATGCGCACGTTTGTTCATTTTTTTTACAGATTGTTTTTTTTCCTTATCTGGGATGATCCCAACTTTGATGGCAAACAGTGAAAACTCTCTTTGGTTGCTTCATCTCAACACCTTCAAATGAGTTCAAGTAACTTCTGGTTTTGCTGATTAGCTCCAACATTAACAAAGCTAATGCTAATGCTAAAGCTAATGCTAATGCTAAAGCTAATGCTAGAGCTAATGCTAAAGCTAATGCTACAAGACGCCGTCATGTTTACAGAAAACAGAGAAGTTTGGGTTTTAAAAGTCACAGGAAGTTCTGTGTGTAGTTTTTCAAAATAAATCCGAACACTGACTCCACATTAGCCAGCAGGTTTGAGTTGTTCATGTGCGTTTGTTGTAACAAGTATCCGAATACTCCGTTATTTCCTGAAAATTTGAGTACCAGTAAGTTCAATGTCTGAGACTGCAATCTTTATAAATATAATACAGCAGAAGAAAAATATACTTTAGGCAGTGTAATGTTTGCTCTAAATTAGGAAAATACCTGTGAACCCTTCATCTTTATTTGTGAATTAATCCACAGCCCTTGTGTGTGTGTGTGCTTGTGCGTGCGTGTGTGCAGGTGTGTGTGTGTGTGTGTGTGTGTAGGTGTGTGTGTGTGTAGGTGTGTGTGTGTGTAGGTGTGTGTGTGTGTGTAGGTGTGTGTGTGTGTGTGTGTAGGTGTGTGTGTGTGTGTGTGTGTGTGTAGGTGTGTGTGTGTGTGTGTGTGCGCGCGTGCGCGCGCGTGCCGTTACCTGATGGCTGCGCTCAGGTTCTGGTGCCAGTCGTTCAGGTCCTCCTGGTTGCTGGACATCAGCAGAAGTTTGGCTTTGGGGAAGGTTAACTAGAGGAAGACGTCACGTGTTACAACGCAAAGGACAAACGTTCAACAGGTGACTTTATAGGAAGTCATTTTAAACTTTGATCCTGCAGGTTCCTGCAGGTCAGAAAGTCTCTGCTTTGCCTCAGAAAAGTCTTGGTGAGCAGGTCTCAAACAACAAACAAACTGACGAGGTCGATGGGGCTCTAAGTGCCCTAACACAAAGCAACCACAACAGAACCCTGAAGAAACGAAAAGAGAAAAACAAACAACCACCGAGAAAACAACCGGATCTGCACAGAATTTGGGTAATTTAGCCCAAAGTTTGGGATCCTGTCAGACATTAGCTCGAGTCGCACTAACTGTTCAGTCTCTGCGAACAGAAAGGAGTACATTCTGCTGCTGACCAACACAGTGGGTATTTGGTGCTGACTGTAGACTCAGACACTTCCAGTGTAGGGCAGACACTACAACACGGCCATTAAAGCGGTCAGCAGAACCAAACGTGACTGAAGTGGCGCCGCTTGTTGGTTTGTGATGCTCAGGTTAGAGGAACCGTCCTGGTGGCTTTCATCCAGACAAAAGCAGGTCTGGTCTCTGAGGCCTTTCCTCCTGGTCCAGCGCAGCTGCTAACCAACCAGCAGGCCAGGATGAAGGCGGACCAGCAGCAGTCAGACCAGGCCGCCGCCGCCGCCGCCGCCACCCCAATGCCATTTATGTAAACTGTGAGGAGTGTGTTTCAGTTCACTCTTAACCAACGGGGATTGTTCTTTCATTTGTTTCAGAGTTTTCGAGAGAAAACGACACCTTTTATTTCAGTTTTGACGGTCACACGGATGCCAGTTTAAAAATGTGACGCCTTCAGGCAGATCAATGTTCAAATGAGCAGAAATCGGATCATTTGCAGCCCGTAACGTGACTGAACCTGATCTCTACCTTGTGTGCTCTCCTATCTGAGAGGCTGTAATGAAACATCCAGAACTGATCATTTATCAAACTTCTGCAGGATGAACAGTGGAGTTTGTTCTTATAACTCATTAAAAAGTTGCTAATAAACCAAAAAAATCATCATCAATGAAAAATTAAAGATTTGATCCTTTTTCATTTATATTAAGGTCTCTGACTTTTTCAGTTTGCCATATTTTTGACTATTTATGACTAAAGCAAACATTTCTATGAGTCAAAGAAAATGAATCATTTGAACGCAGTGCAGTGACATTAGGATGCCAGCAGAGGGCGGCCCAGACCAAGAAGAAACTCTTGTTCAGGAGGAAAGTGCAGATGCTGACATGGATGTTAAAGACAGAACTGCTCCAAATCAGATCCATGTTTCAGAGAAACGCAAAAGGAGACTTTTTAAAGCATGTCCTGCATCAGGTCATGTTTGCTTAAGAACCAGCTTTGATTTGGTTCACAGGAGAGAATCACTGCAGGTTTAAACTGCTCTGCGGGACAAAGGAACGAACCAGAAAAAGAAAGGCTCAGGAGATCCAAGTAAACTAACAGAGTTCCAACACGAACTCCTCAGGGAAGCCTCTGTCACTGAATCCAGTTTGAGTCACTGGTACATAAAACTGCTCTTTAGGAGACATTTTCTACATCTGCTGCTCCCTGTGGAGTTCACCACAGCAAATCTCTACATCCACGAAGCTCCTCTGTGGTCTGCCTCTTTCCTGGTAGCTTCAACCTCAGCATCCCTTTACCAGCATCATCACTGTGTATAAACCATCTCCATTTACCTCTAAGACATCTACCATGATCTGTCCCTCTGATGGACTCATTCCTGATCCTGTCCATGCCGGTCACTCCCAAAGAGAGCCTCAACACCTCTGCTACCTCCAGCTCTGCCTCCCGTCTGCCAGCAGTCTCTGCCAGCAGTCTCTGCCAGCTCTCCAAATCCAGCCCTCGAGGGCCGACATTTGGACACCCCTGCGTCTCAACCACTACAGTGTTCCACAGCTTTCTATGGACACGCTCTACCTGCAGATGACCGTCCGTCCTCTCCTTTCCAGATCAAACCTCCATGTCTCTAGATGTTCCTCCACCTGCTCTCACTAGAGATCACAGCATCATCTGCAAACATCCTGATCCGTCTGTCCATCACCATAGAAACAGGAAGAGGTCAGGAAGTTTTGTTTGTGGCGAATGTCTGATGCAGTTTTACATCAGAAATTCCATTGGAATAGTCGCCATCTTGTTGATTTTTTGACTGTAATTCCTCTCTCGTAGAACAGATAAGAGGGCAAATCGTTGTGTGTGTGTGTGTGTGTGTGTGTGTGCGTGTGTGCGCGCGCATATATGTACGTGTTTCTTCGGGGGGCGCGGCAGATGAACATTGTGCTCATCAAGCTCAGAAGCTGTCCCACTCAGGGAGGGGGGAGTTTGTCAGAGAAATGAAGATTTCAAATTCAGCATCGTCTCATTAGAAGGTTCATTGCGTGGAGCCAAAACTGAGTAACCCATAAGATGAAGCACTTTCCATTTGGCAGACAGCCGTTATTTCCAGCATAAATAAATTTCACTTGTATTGCAGTGGGGTAATTAGAGATTTGTCAGGAAATCTGACCCTCTTAGGTGGTAATTACTTTGTATAATAAGAACGGCGGAGCAGAGAGCCTGATCGCTGCACATAATTTAGCTTGATTATTTATACATCAAAGAGAATCTGTCAGCCAAGTGGAAAAATATTCAAGCAGAAAGGGAATATTAGCATGAAGGAGGCAAAGGGAGAAGCCAGAGGAAAAAGGTTGAGAGTCAGGGGAGAAAGAAGGCGAAGGCTGGGGGGGGGGCATAAATAATGGTCATTGCTTTGCTAACATATGTGAGTAAAAGAAAAAAAAAGCAGCGAGAAATAGTAATAAAAGATCTTTTTTCAAACTTTGCATATAGATTGCCATGGCATTTACAGCTGTCAAATTTAATTTGGCTTTAATTCTTCATGGTCCTGCATGGGGGGGGGCTGAAGTGTTTACAGCCTTTTTCCTGAGGCTCAGGTAGACGCCCAGGATCAATAATGTGTCGTTATGAGAAATTATGTGTAATGCTATTGAGTATGCATGCGGGCCTCTGTGGGAGAAGAGGCTAATGAAATGCCATTTCTGCCATTAGATAAGCTGGAGAGAGATCCCAGAGAGCAGCGACAGGCTGGAGGAAGATGCATTTACTGCCGGCCTGGAAGAGACGCATTTGCAACTTAATCTGATCCAGAGACTGGAGGACTCTCACACACGTGCACGCCATGCACACACACACCACGCACACACACAGGACTCTCTCACACGCACGCACACCACGCACACACACATGCACACCACGCACACACACACACACACACACAGGACTCTCACACACATGCACGCCACGGACACACACACAGAGGACTCTCTCACACACATGCACGCCATGCACACACACACACGCACACACAGGACTCTTACACACATGCACGCCACACACACACACACACACACACACACACACACACACACACACACACACACAGAGGACTCACACACACACATGCACGCCACGCACACACACAGAGGACTCACACACACACACATACACGCCATGCACAAACACACACAGGACTCTCACACATGCACGCCATGAACACACCCACACACACATGCGCGCACACACACACACACACACACACACACACACACACACACACACACAGGACTCTCACACACACTCGCACGCCACGCATACAGGACTCTCACACACATGCACGCCATGAACACACACACACACACACACACACACACGCACACACACACACACACACACAGGACTCTCACACACACTCGCACGCCACGCACACAGGACTCTCACACACATGCACGCCATGAACACACACACACAAATGCACACACACACACAGGACTCTCACACACACTCGCACGCCGCGCACACAGGACTCTCACACACATGCACGCCATGAACACACACACACACACACACACACACACACACACAGAGGACTCACACACACACATGCACGCCACGCACACACACAGAGGACTCACACACACACACATACACGCCATGCACAAACACACACAGGACTCTCACACATGCACGCCATGAACACACCCACACACACATGCGCGCACACACACACACACACACACACACACACACGACTCTCACACACACTCGCACGCCACGCACACAGGACTCTCACACACATGCACGCCATGAACACACACACACACACACACACGCACACAGGACTCTCACACACAGAGGACTATCACACACATGCACGCCATGAACACACACACACACACAGGACTGTCACACACATGCACGCCATGAACACACACACACACACACACGCACGCACGCACACACACACACAGGACTCTTACACACACATGCACACACACACACACAGGACTCTCACACACAGAGGACTATCACACACATGCACGCCATGAACACACACACACACACACAGAGGACTATCACACACATGCACGCCATGAACACACACACACACACACACACAGGACTGTCACACACATGCACGCCATGAACACACACACACACACACACACGCACGCACGCACACACACACACAGGACTCTCACACACACATGCACACACACACACAGGACTCTCACACACACATGCACACACACACAAAGGACTCTCACACACACATGCACACACACACACACAGGACTCTCTCACACACACATGCCTGCCATGCACACACACACAGGACTCTCTCACACGTGTGCACGCCACGCACACACACACACACACACACCCACACACACACCCACACACACACACACACACACACGGACACACGGACACGGACAGACACGCACAGACACACGCACACACACAGACACACACATTAACTCCTAACATAATCAATCACATATGATTTAGGGTAAACTCCCACCAGCAGATCTGTACCGTGGCCCGGTGCGTTTGACTTCCAAAGCGCAGTTTGTCAGGCTAGTGTGATTGTTGTGTTTTTGGAGTTTGCAGAGATAAACTCAAGAACAGTTTACAGGAACGTCAATCCAGAGGATGTTTATGTTCATGAACCTACAAATCCTTCATTTATTTATTTCTGGGTGGAAATCCAAAGAAAAATGTGGTGAATGTCTTTGGAGCATGTGAGACTAATGACTTACGCTGAGGAGGCCTCCTTTGCTCCGGGTGTGTCCAAAGACCTTTTCAACGCTGCAGTCCTGTAGGGGGTAAGCATGCTGGCCAACAAACTTCTCTCCGCTGGTAAGATCCAGGGGGCTGCAGCGTTTGGCCTGCAGGAGCATGTCAGAGAAGAGGAAAAACCTCCTGGGCTTGGCCTCGTCACCTTTTTGGGGTACCATGTTCAGCCAGCCCTCACGGATGTACCACCGCCCTGTGAGAGGCAACGTTAAAAGTGAGACACGGCGCTCTTGCGCTTGAGCTGAAGGAGAGCTTTTGAGGCGTGTCCAGGTGGACCTGAGACATGAGCTGCATGGTGAAGCATGAGCCAGCGTGGCGCAGTGGAGGGAAGCCGCATTACTGGCACAGCACGACGGTAACTTTAGTCCATTAGTCCAACTATAACTCAGTGATACAAAAGTATTTCTTCAAAAACCCGACCCGTTCACCTGGGATTTTAATCCCAGGTTTTGACAAAGACACGTTTTTCACAGATTCTTATGTTGTTAAGTTTGTTTACATTTCAGTTTTGATTTCTGTAATTGACTTTTGCTGTAAATTACTTTTGCTTTCTGATTTTTTTTCCTTTTCTACAGAAACCAGAACAAGTAGGTACTGTGGGATGACTGATGACTGTTTGTCGTTTCAACTAAAAGTCATTTGGCTTGAAACGATATTGGATATCACCATCCAATCAGAGAAGTCCCATAGTACCTGTGGCTTTCTGGAAACTACTCATTTTGTTTTGTGGAAATTACTTTTGTTTTTCACATGAAAAGACGTCAGCTATAAAGGAGCTTATTTCTGATGCAGAAAGTGTGCTGGTCGGGTCACAAGCTGCTCTGACCTCTCAGCAATAGGGATGGGAAAGGGGGTGGGGTTGCTCCATGCCATCAGTCCCACCCACAACTCAGAGGTGAATTTCTAATAAACTTCTGCTGTTCTGCAGAAACTATGTTCTAGAAAACAACACAGGCTCTTGATTTTGGTTAAAAACAGTAGAATCATAATGAAAAGATCACTGGGAACGCTTTGAAAATGGATCCAAAGAGGATCAAAGAGACTTCCACCTCCCAATCCAACCCTGGATTCTGAGAATCAAGTCGCATTTAAAGAATCTTTGGTAATTGATTAGGATTACAATCTGCCAGCCTCAAAGCAAACACTAAGAAGGTTTCTGGAAGCCAGAGGAAACTAGAACTTAAAGATAGAGAACAGGCGCCGGTTCAAAGAATACTGAGTGAAGTTCTCAATGTCAAGAAGGAGCAGCCTTTCCCCAACAGTGAAAGAGGTTTGAGACCTTAATTCAGCCTTCTTACAAAACTGATATGACATCTCTGCCCATGAAGTTCAATTCACATCAGTCAGAATGAATACGGACCACTAACACGTCTCACTGCCACACAAACACACACAGTTCTGAATCGCCAGTCGGACACTCGTACGAGGTCATTGGTAGGAATGTGATGATTCCTCTACTTCATTGATAAATGGATTCTATTCTATACCAGATGGATCTGTCTGAGGCGAGTTGGTAACTGAACTGTCTTCTACCGTCATATTATCATTTCAAAGCGAAATGAATCAATTACAATTCATCTTGGAAAATCCCATTTGGATTGAGGAATGGTAGGTTTATTTTACTGTAACGTAAAAGCAACCAAGTTTTTCCAGAGACCAATAAATCCTATTCTGTTACGTTGGTGAGACACCTGGATGTGGGATACAGACATAACATGCAGGTAACACTTTAACATCTGCAAGGCAAAGACTTAACACAACATGTCCTGGATTCAAGCCTCTGCAGGATGATGTTGATGTTTAAGTTATGCAAACGGCTGTTTATTTTTACCATTCAAATGACATTCTTTTGTAACCCAAACTTTTGAAACTTTATGATCAAATGCACTTTAAAGACCCAGTTTTTGGTGTTTTATTTTACTTTTGGTGATGATCAAGGATGTGTGTATATATATATATATATATATACACACACACACACATATACACACACCCCTATAGATACATATAACTAGATAGAGATATATATATCTAGATATATATCTATAGATATATATATATATATCTAGATATATATCTATAGATATATATCTAGATATATATCTATAGATATATATATATATATCTAGATATATATCTATAGATATATATATATCTATCTCTCTCTCTCTATCTATATCTTTATCTAGATATCTATATCTATCTATATAGATATAGATAGATATATCTATCTATATATCTATATAGATATATATATCTATATATATCTATATAGATATATAGATATCTATCTATATAGATATACATATATAGATAGATAGATATATATCTACATATATATTTATAATTGTGACCAAAACCGTGACAGAATCTGAACTGTGAGTTTTGTGATCTTGACAAAAATACTTAATGATTGTTATGAGTTCTCATTGAACAAAAGCACAACATTTAATATCTTGCATTTTCTGTTGGATTCTGCTTAATGTGACATGCACACTGACATAAATGTCCCCCCTGCAGAAACAAACTGTGCTGTACGCATGTCCAATTGACTGAGGCTGTACGACTTCCTTCTGTCCCACAGAGCTACTTAATATGTCTGAGAGGCCCTGATGCTCCTCTGGTGTTAAAAGGCAAAGCTTTTCTTTTCCCCACATTAGAGGCAGTGGCAGTGGGGAGGAAGGAGAATGGGTCGGCGTGGGGTCGCAGCGTGTGGAGCGGCTGCAGCAGCTCTGAAGTCTGCCTGGTGGGACTGGAGCTTTATTGGCTAAAAAGGCTGCCTGCGGTCCAGCGCAGGCGTGAGAAGTTGGATGAGAGAAAGCTTTTGAAACTTTGCACGCCGACATTAGAGAGACGAGCAGCTATTCATGGGTCCCTCTTAGCCCGCACAAACACCTCCACACAGGCACACATTAAACACGCCTGCATATCCAACACACAGACCCCGTCACAAACACACTTTTCCCTCCTTTTTATCTTTTGGTCTGCGAGACGAAGCTGGACTCTAATTGGTCCTGGGGGAAACTGGCAGGGCGAGGAGCACAACAATGAGGCTAGATTCTCTGGAGACAAACACCGGGAGGGGGAGTGTCAGGGAGAAAAGAGCCACCTCTTCACAGGGTGGGGGGGTCCATAACAGAAGAGAGAGAGTGAAGAAAAGAGATGAAAACAGGAGGGATAGTTTAGAGTTTGAAGTTAAACTTCAGCTAAATCTTTTGGAGAAGACTACCAGCAAAGCAGTGTGAAGGTTTGTTTTTCTCATTACAACCACACCTACAGATTTACTAAATTAGTTGAGGTGTTCATCCAAAGTTGCATCAACTCTGACAAGTTTGGTCCTGGTCAGGTCCAGGTCTGGTTTCCTCCGGCACGCTGGGGGCGTCAAGTTTCAATGTTAATCTGAGACGATGCAGCGATTATTTGAGTGTTTCCACACGTATTTTCATAAAAACTATTAATATGAACAAATAAGTTTAATTTGAACTGTTTTATATTTAAGATTTATTTTGCACAGTACAGAGTGTAGGAGGGAAGTTTTCAGGGATACTGCAGGCAGATTTAGTTTTTTCAAACCTATTTTCAAGTATTCTTTTCTCTCAGTTTTTGTAGATTTGGTCTCAACACATGTAAATCTGATCAGAAACAACATGTTTTAGCATTTTGCTTCTGCTCAAAGATGTCATTAATGTTTTGTTTTTATAAATAGGCCTCAAAGAGCAAATGTTTTGATGTGATATATATTTGTGAGAGTGTTTTTTAGGGGTGGGAGGGAAATCAAATATTAGATGATCAAATAAGATCAAACATTAGATTAACACAGTTCAACTAACACGGTTACACACTAAATAGGACTTCAACTTTACAGTTCTATAACCTCCATCTGAACACGGCTTCTCTTGCTCCTTTCTGCTGGACACTTGGCAGAACTTTCTCTCCAGATTTGGTTTGATGGAGGAAGCAGCTCAGACCCTCAGTTTGATGATTGTCAGAAAGTCTGAACCTGCAGTTGGACTTACTGAAGTTCAAGGTGGACAACAGCTTTTATCACAAAGATGTTTTACCATTTTAGAATCTGAGCTGAATGTTTTCTCTCTCTTTAAATGGTCAAATCAGTGAGAAAGAAACTTACTACTTTTTTCAAACATTTGAACTTTGAATTCTACTATCAAAATATAGGAGTGAATGACTGGCAGCTCTAAATAACTTGTGACCAAACTGTGGTCAGTAGAAGAACGGCTGGTCATTGGAGGTCAAGCGTCACACATACCTGAGATCAGAGAAAGGCTGATTTATGTGTGAACAGCTCAAAACTGATTCTTTTTCATCAAGATGCACATTGCTGCACTGCCAGCATGTATTTTAAGAGCTGGTTTATACTTCCAAGTGACTTATAATCGCTGACGTCACAGTAATCCCACTGATATCAGAGCGGACTCGCTCCAGTCGCTGCAGAATGTGACGCCTGCTCGTCACCCACCACTGGAATTTTACGCCCGGAGTGCAATCACGGACTGATCACGCCATTTAACTTGAATTTATATCAGCGATTAAAGTACGACGACTACGGAGGAAACTCAGAAAAATGTCTTTAAAACACTGAAAATGATGAAAACTTACTGAAGAAGTTTGGAAATAGCAAACTTCACACAGAGAAACAGAGAGCAGACTACTAGATAGAAACCAGAACAAGTTCCTGGAAAGATATGTCTAATAATTCATATCTTGAAGCGCTCTAGAATGCAGTTCGCCCCTTTTTTATTTTATAGCTTTTACTTTTCTCCTTAGTTTGCCTGCCTCTGTTTAGTGGAGGAACCCATAACTCCTCCTCTGCCTTTACCTGCGCGTTCACAGCGAGCGAGTGAGAAAGATGCCCTTCATGTTTCAAATAAACACTGGAGTACCACATGTTGCACTGCATGTACTGAGAAAATGACGTGTGAATAGACAGTTCCTACAAAGAAAAGTGAGGAACTCATTAATGCAGTTTGGGGAGTTTCCTGTCCTAAAGCTTGGTCAATGCCACGCCTCCAAGCAGCCATGTCTCGCACCGTGATTAGTCAGTTCGTCAAAATATGGTCTTGGGGGCTGAAATTTGCCCGCGAGTTTGAGACCCCTGATATAGTGGATGGTCAGTTGGATAAAAGTCACGCGCAGCAGTTGGACAGAACAAGTAAAAAAATCAAGTAAAATCAAATCGTTGGCTCCTGAATAATTCATCAAATCGTGAGGTGCCCACCCCTACTATAAACGTTTTGAAGTACTTTATATAGGTTTTATTACTTATGTTTTGCAGCTTTTCAAAAAAGTTATTTTAGGATATAATCTTTTTGTTTTCTTCTGTTTTTTTTTTTTTGTTTTTACAAAAAAGGATCCGAACAGTGATCCCAAAACCTTGACCCGATCCAAACCGTGAGTTTCGTTCTCCGGTGCCATGTTATGAATGTTGACCCGACCCAAAAGCTTCAGCTTTAACGGTATTGTCAACAGCATCTGCGTAGTGGCATAGGAACAGTGTGCACACGGCGTGCACTATGTTTAGATGTGGCCTGAAAAGACGAGCTGCAGATGCTTGTTAATGTAACAACTACTGTGACTAAATCAAAGTCAAATGAAAAATGCTCAAGGAATAAAATATACGAGAGTTAAAAAAAGAGACGAGTTAGTGCTGTTCCCATGGTTACTACATTCTCCTTCAGGGTTCCTTGACTCTTTACAGTGTATTGGGACTGGGAATGTCCGTTGTTTCAGAGTCCACTAGATCTGATCCAGATCGAGTCCTAAAGATTGAGTTTGGTCTGAATTCTGACTGGTGTCCACCAGAGAGTTCTGTTTCAGACCAAAGCTTGTAAACAAAACCATGTGACTAAAGATCTCTTCAGTCATTGGCCAGAAACTAGGAGGCGGGCCAAAACAACAAGCAATAGTTGGAGGTTCAGCGCTTCAAAGTCCTCGTCCTGATGGTTAAAACTTTCTATTTTGATACTAGTTTTGAACGTCAGGAACAACAATTTTTATGTGTTACTTTGGTACAGCGGAGGAATGCTGCAAGACAGTTACTGGCAAGAATCATGCCGCGTGTGCTTTAACTCGGAGGATGCTAGCAGCTGCAGGACTCAAGAGACGTCAGCTATTAAGGCAGGATGATAAGTGTTTATTTGACTTATAGATTGTCGGGAAAACAGTAGCAATCTGTTTTCAGGTTAAAAGTTGTTTGAACCAGCCTGCATTCACACCACCACATTTCAATGAGTGGCTGTGCCTCATTGTTGAAATACAAACTACAGGGAAGTTTTTAGGATGAGGTCACAGTAGGGCTGGGAAATCCAACATTTTCTAGAATCGATTAATCATTAAATATTTTGATTATCGATTTTCACATCGAACGTCAAGACCAGCTCAAGTATAACGTCCTTATCAGAAGTGAATTCAGCACATTGATTGTTCAGCTTGCAGGATCAGCAAGCATCACAATAATGAGCTAGTACTACTAGTTACCGTCAAGCTAGTTACCGTCAAGCTAGTTACCATCATACCAGTCATTATTATCCTAGTTATCATCATACCAGTTATCATCACACTAGTTATTATCCTAGTTATCATCATACCAGTCATCATCATACCAGTAATCATCATACTAGTTATCATCATACCAGTTATCATCACACTAGTTATTATCCTAGTTATCATCATACCAGTAATCATCATACTAGTTATCATCATACCAGTTATCATCACACTAGTTATCATCACACTAGTTATCATCATACCAGTAATCATCACACCAGTTATCATCATACTAGTTATCATCATACCAGTCATTATTATCCTAGTTATCATCATACCAGTTATCATCACACCAGTTATCATCATACCAGTAATCATCATACTAGTTATCATCATACCAGTTATCATCACACTAGTTATCATCATACCAGTAATCATCACACCAGTTATCATCATACTAGTTATCATCATACCAGTTATCATCATACCAGTTATCATCACACCAGTTATCATCACACCAGTTATCATCACACCAGTTATCATCATACTAGTTATCATCACACTAGTTATCATCATACCAGTAATCATCATACCAGTTATCATCACACTAGTTATCATCATACTAGTTATCATCACACTAGTTATCATCATACCAGTAATCATCATACCAGTTATCATCACACTAGTTATCATCATACCAGTAATCATCATACCAGTTATCATCACACTAGTTATCATCATACTAGTTATCATCACACTAGTTATCATCATACCAGTAATCATCATACCAGTTATCATCACACTAGTTATCATCATACCAGTAATCATCATACTAGTTATCATCATACCAGTCATTATTATCCTAGTTATCATCATACTAGTAATCGTCATACTAGATATCGTCATGCTAGTAATCGTCATGCTCGCTATCGTCATGCTCGCTATCGTCATGCTCGTTATCATCATACCAGTAATCATCATACTAGTTATTATCCTAGTTATCATCATACTAGTAATCGTCATACTAGATATCGTCATGCTAGTAATCGTCATGCTAGTAATCATCATACTAGTTATCATCATACCAGTCATTATTATCCTAGTTATCATCATACTAGTAATCGTCATACTAGATATCGTCCTGCTAGATATCGTCATGCTAGTAATCGTCATGCTAGTAATCGTCATGCTAGTAATCGTCATGCTCGTTATTGTCATGCTCGTTATCGTCATGCTCGTTATCGTCATGCTCGCTATCGTCATGCTCGCTATCGTCATGCTCGTTATCATCATACCAGTGATCATCATACTAGTTATTATCCTAGTTATCATCATACTAGTAATCGTCATACTAGATATCCTCATGCTAGTAATCAGTCATGCTCGTTATCGTCATGCTCGTTATCGTCATGCTCGTTATCATCATACTAGATATCATCATACTAGACATCATCATACTAGTTATCATATACCATTATACCAATGCAAAACAGTGCAAATATATAAATAGCAAAAAAAGCAGTCATATGATCAAATTCAAAATTGATGAGGAATTTCTACATAATACAACAATATTCAGTTTCACAACAAAAACAATAAAAGCTTTGCAAATAGAGGAAACATCCACACTACTTATGGACATACTATTCAAGGCCTGGAATTACGCAGCAAAGTTGCCATATAATCTTAAAATCTTACATTTCAAAGTGTAACTGTGAATTCATGATGAATTAGACATTTCATTGCTGACATATGACACTCAAGTAAAAATATTTTTGATTGGGAATAGTTTTTTATGTTACATTTCCATTCTTGAAGTATTTTGAACATATCAAGACATTTTAATTTGTAAAGAGAAAGGCTCCCATCGAGTTTCAGGCTCTGCCGTAAACCGTGTAATAAAGGCACAACGTGGCTTGACCACGGCTGAGCGAACAGCGGCTCACTTGACCGCAGTAAAATATCACAGATCACTTACTGTTTGAATATTTCTTGCGACAGAGTTTGCACACATCATAGTCCATGACAAGCTTCTGTCCCATTGTTTAAATCCGAAGTATTTCCATCCGTTGCTTTTCATTTTGACAGGGTTATCCTAAAGTCCTTGAGTAGCACTGGCGGCAGGCACATTTCCCGCCGAATCCCTGCTTCCTCCAGGTTGGGGCTCAGCCGTTTAATCTGGTTTCAAGTATCAAATAAAAGTCAAGTTTTCAGCAGAAATTCCGGTCATTAACAGCAGACGACGTCTCCTTGGTCTCGCGCTGAGCGATTTGAACGGGAATGTGACGTCACGGCGCGTGAGAAGAAAAATGGCGGTCGAGAGTTTGCATTTTCACCAGAACATCTTGGTCGTGCACATTTCAGAATCATTCACTAAGGAGGCAGATGAAAGATTGAAAAAAGTCACAGCAGGCAGTGACACGCAACAAAAACATGAAAGAAGCGTTTTAGTAGAGATGTGTTTGGTTAGAGTCTGGAAATGCGAAACATATCCTGATGAGTGTCTCACAATACAATAAGTGTTATGTCCCAAGACTGGACCAGAACCATTTTTCACCTTTTTTTTTTTATGAGTCTGACTTAGAAAAAACTCTACCTGAATATGAATGTCTTTTAGTGTAATAAAAAAAAAAAAAAAAAAGTCAAAATAATTGTATTTAATGATCACAACATTATTCACTGTGACTCATCCACAAGTTGCTTCTACTTGAGCAAATTTATGGCGCTTTTGTTTTGGTAAATTAAGAAATATTTGTTTTTAAAGGGAACAGTCAACATCGTCTGATTTCCACAACAAAATATTTTTCAGTATAAAACACATAGAATTAATGTGTTTTAACCAATGAGGTTCTGAAAGTATGATTGAGAAAACAAAGTGCTGTTTATTTCCAACATTGCTAAATGTAGCATTTCAACGATTCAGGGGCCTGAAGGGGTGCCTTCAACATAAAGGGAGAAAACAAAAAAGCGAATTCTTCCCAGAAACATTTTGGCGTGATGAAGCAGCGTGACAGCCTGCACTGAGGCTCCGTTTTCTCACACCGCCACAACATCAGTTTTGTCAGAGCATCAGACGCCACTCTGATCCATCAGGTTGCTGAACTAGAATCTATGGCTGTAAAGTTCAGCAGAACCTTGACCCGCTTCGCCGCCAGCATTTTGACTGAGGCTCCGTGCATGGCCTGCTGCTGAGGCTGGACTGCTTCCCTCGTACATGTCTCATAACAACAAAAACCAGCCTGAACATTTAACAAACCAGGCTGCGCTTGGGGAACGATTCTGGGAAACACACTCTGGTTCCGTTTACGTGGACCAATCGGTCCAGTCTGACCGATGAACCCTTAGAAATGACTAAATTAGACAGAGTGATGTTGGTGTGGACATCCTATGGCTGTTCTAGGCGCACTTCCATATTCCATGCGCACCCCGTGCACGCCACATTCGCTCACGGTTAGTGCAGGTCAGTTCTAACATCTTACATTCTGGTGCATCTTTCATTAGCCTACAAATGTTTCACGATACAGTCATGACACACAGGATAATCATGTTCTGTTTGATGATGTTCGTTAAGGTGGCCATACGAGCACCAAAAACCTGCAGCACAGGCCAAGCCCACATTCAGGTGCGCGTGACTGAGGCTTAAGCACAAAGCTTCAGCCTAGTTTCAATGGATCTGAGGTTTTACAGGCATGAATGCAAGCAGGATGTCCTTGTGATACAGAAACTACTCACTCACATGGAGCGTACCTGTAGAAGGAGAAGGTGCAGCACTCTTACCTGCAGTCAGGATTTTTGTTCTTTTTCCTTTCAGCAGCTTTTGCACTCTGCAGAGCTGTAGGTGGTTCTCGTGGCGCCTCGTATTGTCCTCAATGCGCTGGAACACTGTAGTGACTTCATGAAAGGCCTCTGCAACAGATACGATGACGTTTACACAATCACTCACAACTGTAACATGACACAGCTTTCTTCTGTCATTCAGCTGCTCCCTTCAGGGACCAAATCAACCAAGTTTCAACACAATCTCTCCTTTATTCTTTTAAAGGGCCTGAATTTTTGAGCTTTTAAGTGTTTTATACGGGTCATTCCAAAGTGAGAACACCCCATTCCTACAACAGAAACCTGATGAAGACGTCAAACCTGATGAAGACGTCAGACCTGATGAAGACGTCAGACCTGATGAAGACGTCAGACCTGATGAAGACGTCAGACCTGATGAAGACGTCAGACCCGTGAAGCTGAAATGACGCAGTATCAGCACATAATGCACCAGCTAATGCTACATTCCTCACGTAAAGACATTCTGGATCAGACTTTGGGTCAAGAGTGTAAGTCTCTACAACATGCACATCTATCCCACAAGGTATGAAAGGCGGAGCCTCAGAGATCGAGTCGTTTTACTTCCTGGTGTGAAAAGAGTCCACAAAAACAAAACAAAAAACACACACATATATATTTATGCTGATTAATGACACTCCGCAAAGCAACAGTCTTCCATTCCAGCTTCCAGCATCACTTTCTGCAAATGCACGTTTCCTCTGGAACTATCCCGCCTATAACATGGTCACTTACATAAGAAACACATTTTCAATGAACTGTTAGTACTTCATTCTTGTTTTTTTAGGTTTAGATCGCTTTCTCACAAAAGGTGGACTATTTGATATGTAATGCGGCCCGCTATCATGGCAGAACAATACATGGCTGAGTCGGCAGACCTCGACTTGCACATTTAGGACATTGTGACCAGAACTTCTTGTCGCAGGAAATTTAACTTGTAATACATTGGGATTAATCAGATGAATCATGATCTAAAAGTGTGATTCATCTGATTGATTAATCGATTGACAGACTAGTTTAGACACACTCTGCGATTGTTACACTGTTTTTGTTAGCCTGCAAACGGATTTAATCAAATTTAACTCATTTAATAAAACTCTTGTGATCTGGCCGTTTCACTGGCTGCAGAGCATTTAGTGCACTAAACTGACAAAGAAAAGACAGGAGTTTGATCCAGTGCTTCCATTTGATTCATCCTGCAAACTCACAGCTGCAGCTCCATGATATTTGAAGACTTCTAAATACGGCCTTCAGCCTGGATTATGAGAGCAGAAGATGAAGGCTGCAGGTGAGAAGACCTGTGCATGGAGACATGCACAGGAAACCTGACTAACTTCATGTCTGTGTGCAGCACTGAAAGAAAACCACTTTTCGAGATGTGACATCACTGATCATGCAGCACATGCCTGCACAAACATGTGACCCTGTTGATTATTTAAAAACTGATTTTGCACAGGAGTTTTGCATCAACTTTTCCTTCAACATACTCTTCAAATAAATTATTTTTGCTTTCCAAATCCTGTTCTTTTGTCATACAAAGATCTCCAGCAGTCGTGCTGAAGCAGGAAACAAACCAGAAAATCAGTAACCATCAGTAATATTTCATCATTGGTCATTTGTCTTTGCAGCTTTACTCAGACGTTCCGTTGTTCCAAACTTCATGCTGCGCCCACTCTGTCCCCACTTCTCCTTTTAGAGACTTCATCAGAATGATCCGAGACAGAAACGAAGATGACAGAACAGGCCTGATCAAGCAGAAAGACACCTCACAGCTTTCTTTAACTACCTTGAACTCACGTTTATTAGTAAAGGGCTTCTTTTCCTGCCCAAACACTCATTTATGGAATGCAGTTTCCTTAAACTGCTCCTCCCATTTCAGGCTCCCCTTCTCCTCATTTAGGATCCTTGCTTGAAGGAGAAAGAAGTCTGCACCATTTACCATTTTGTTAGAGTCTAGGCAGTGTTTCTGCATGCAGACTGTGGACTTGATCCTCCTAAACACAACCAAACAAAAACACCAAACAACTGGTCTTCTAGTGGAAACAGGCTTCAAACAGGAGCCGGCTGGGACTGATGCAGTCAGCTCAGAAAAGTGACAGATTCTTTAATGGAGACAAAATTCAGAAGATTTTCCTTCAAATGAACTTTTTTTGGCAACTACAACCCTCCATTTATTTTCTCTCCCCCTTCTAACTCTATACTGGTTGTAACTCCACCCTTTCATGTGAAAAGGTGGTCTTTCTACCACCCCCTGCGTGCTCGTCTCCAGAGGGTATGCCCTCATTGTTGCACTCTTTGCTCTGTCAATCTCCCACAGGACCAATTAAGAGTCTGGCTTTGACATCCAGACTGTCCAACCACAAGACAACGCACATGAGCAGAGCAATGGCGCTCGCTTTCACACATGTCCAGATTAAAAAGGAAATCACTACCTCAAATCGTAAATGGCGTATACTTTTACTACGGAGTGAGGGCTTTTGCCTTCGCTGGCACCTCCACATGGAACACGTGAACAGAAGGACTACAGAAGGACTGGAAAATCACACCACTCTTTCCTTCAAATGATTTTAAATCCAAGTTGAGAGCATGAGAGAAAGATTCTTTTGGTTGTAACGGTTTTTAAATGAACGGTTTTATTTTTGAACTGTCATTAATATCTGTCTTTTTGTCGCCTCTTGGCCAGAACTCCGTCGTAATGAATATGAATT
This sequence comes from Oryzias celebensis, assembly GCA_014656515.1. Taxonomy (NCBI): domain Eukaryota; kingdom Metazoa; phylum Chordata; class Actinopteri; order Beloniformes; family Adrianichthyidae; genus Oryzias; species Oryzias celebensis. Next base: position 297,417 of record BNCR01000026.1, on the reverse strand, counting down.
TTCTTTCATTTGAATATGATTTGTCTTGAATATGAATTTCTCCTGTTAAATCGCTGTCAAAAATACGTCACAGGGTCACAGGCATAAACACAGAGTCCCGGAGCATCGATTCAAATCTGCAGATCAGTGAACGCTGATCGACTGTGCCGAAAGGTGAACAGCTTTAAAGGATTGTGAATTGAAGAGTTTTTCTGCAAAGACTTTGCAGGTGTTGCTATAGAAGAGCAGCGGTCAAACTTTTCATTTCTTGGCATAATCAAACTATTAGTGGGTCTGTCTAATAGAAACTGATACCTGCATGAAGACATTCCTGCAACAAACTGGAAGGAGCTTTGAAATGCAGTGTGAAGAACAAGCAGAACAATCATGAAGACAGACAGACATGTCCAATTACAGAGTGTCAGCCGCCGCGATGCCTGTGAACTTTCTATCGCTCATTAACGCTTCCAAAATAGCTGGAAACAGATGGACTCTAATTTCAGGATCAACTTAGCTGCTGTGCTGTTGAGACGGAAACGCTCAGCGACTCGTCTGCGCTGAAAGAACAATCGGCTAATTGGCTCACTTAACTTCAGCACAATTAGAATGTAAAGCCAACAAGGTGTCCATGCAGAATGAGCCTGTTACAAGTGTGTGCAATGTTTTCTGCCGCCTTCGTTAGAAAAACAACTCCTAACTAATTACATGGTTTTCAGAGGGAGGTTTCAATAATGTATCAAGCCCATTAGAGATTCTGAAGACATCTGCCAAAGCAGCTCTTCCTTTCATTCACTGTCCGCCGGAGTTTAACCACGAGCCAGGCACGCCGACCTCCTGACAGCCACGTTCAGAGCAACGACAGTCAGAGACAACCTCCAGAAGCGCCGCAACAATTAAATCCAGCCTCGACGCAGAAAGAAAACAGCAAAGCCTTAGAGGAAAACCAAACAAAGGCAAACCAACAACACACTCCAGGGATCCTCTTCGCTAGCTCACTTCATCAAGTACAGAATGATCTGTCTGGATTCCCTCTCAAAATTATTTCCTAAAAAACACAACCAAGCTGAGCACCCCCCCCCAGTCCAACCCAGCAAAGACTGGTAATGAGAAGAGGAGAGGAAAAGCGTGCACAGCCAGAGATGTTCCTTCATCTTAGAGGCCATAGCTGTTTGCATTTGTAAGCAAAGCCAGCGCTTCAGCAATCAGATTTTAATTGATGCACATAAATAATTCCTTGTGTGTATTTGCACTTGAGTCAGACTTTCTGTTTATTTTACAACTGAAATTAGTCATTTTGAAGATTCCTGTTGACGCTCAAGACTTTACTTATTAATCCAGCGCCCACTTAATATCCTCTGATCCGTTCCCAATTAGTGATGTCAAAATCCAAACTCCAGCTCGCATGCAGACGGCGCTCCTTCTGTGCTTTCTGTTTTTCACAACATCACTTTAAGTTACTGCAGCTTTTCCTGTTTCCAGTCCTGGATTGAGGTGATTTCAACAGGAAGCTTTTCTGAAGTCCAGTTTCCTTGTAAAGGGACGTTTTTCTCTCTATACTTGCTAGCAGTGATCCCCGACCTTTCTCTGACAGTCTGATTTGGTCGTTTTAGCCTCCAATTTCCCTTCAGTTTCGAGGGTTAAGTCCATCTTCATCCTCTGTAAAATATCTGCAGCTGCTTTAGGCTTTATTTGATTATTAGATTTCATGTAGGAGCCATGTGATCTCGATTTTTCTTCAACCCATAACTGTTAAAGTGGAAGATGGACACAAAAAAAAGCCTTTCACTGAAACTGGTATTATCTAAATACAGCATCCTTGTAACATCAGACAGCTGGTTGATAAATGTTATGAATCATTATTATGTCATGTGGGAATAACTGTCTCAATAAATCCATTTTTGGAGTAAAAACTCCTTGTTTTTACCTGTTGAAACCAGATTTCTTTTATTTTAAAGTCGAAGGCTCTTCTTGTTTCCTTACTGGAACTTTTCTATTAAATGAAAACGTTTGTTTTTTGCTTGTTTTGTTAGCTTGGAGCGATGGGAGCAGCCGCTTTAAGAAAGCAGTGGACTGATTTTTGGCACGTGAGCGAAGTGAGATCAAAAATGAGTGGTGGGAAGAATCCAGTCGTTTTTCGAAATAAAACTTCAGATTATACGTGAAACAGGAAAAAAAATCCAGATCAAGGTTGTTTAGTCTGCAGCCCGACTGTCCCACAAACTGGAATATACAGAAGCCTCGACTCCCTTATGAAAGGGGAAAAAGCTAGAAAATAACTGAGGTCACATTGGCTGACAGGTCTGAGACAGAAGAGAAGGCTGTGAAACTTCTGTAGTCACACTGCAGTGAACCGCACCAGAGTTCATCTGCATGTCAAGGGTGAACCTCGGTCAGTAGAGGCCTAAACTCAAATCAGAATTTGAAAAATGCAGGACAGAGTTTTGTAAACTGAGGGGGAAAAGTGTCCACAGATGTAACGCAAACACATAATTAGAAAAGAAAAATGAGTGTGTGTGTGTGTGTGTGTGTGTGTGCTTGTGTGTGTGTGTGTGTGTGTGTGTGTGTGTGTTAATCGCTGTCTCCCCACAGCAGAATCAGACATTTAAGAAGACAAACTAATATTTTATGCGACACAGACATGACTTCACATCTGTCAACACTTCAGCTGTGATTGATTTGACAGAACAAGCAGACACATCTCTATTAGTGAATATGCTGTAATCTGTTCTGTTACAAGCAAAGCTCTCAGAGGTTCAGAGCCATAAAGGAGGTGAAGGAGGTCACCACTAAAAAGATCTGGTTCTGTCTGAGCTGAGGCTCAGAGCTCAACCTCACTCGGAGACCTGCTGATTTCCTCACTGACGTTTCCACGATGGATTTGATCGCTTCACCAAAGCTGCAGAAGAAGGTTTTTCCATTCATTTCTCATTTGCATGGACTCTCCATTGATAAATGATGAGGAGGACGCCATGTTCACGAGCATTTACACACACAGCTGATGAGAGGTAGATGCTTAAAAAGAGAAAACCTGAACCGCACACTTTTACATTTCAGTTCTAGAAGAAATGTTTTGATGTACTAATAAAGGCCATAGCTTTTCCACTCATTACTTGAGAACTTTCTGCAGAAAAACAAAAGGAAACAGGAACCAGCATGAAGCAGAAGAATGACCGACGGACACTCACTAGAAAGCTGCTCAAACTCTGGGTGGTCTGGACTCGTGTTTGCAGTCAGATCCTGTAGGAAATGTTTATACCTGCAGAAAAACACAAACAAAAACAATATTTACTAAACTTGAAATTTGGCCTTGAAGTGCACATCAACAACAACAATTTAAGAAAGCAAAACAAATAAATAAAAACACAAGATTACATTTGAGAAATGAAAACAAACTTCCACAAACCAAAACACAAGTCTAACGCAATTAAACAAAATAAAAATGAAACATTCTGAAAAACAAAAGTAGAAAACGAAATGAAATATTAAAAAACCAGAAGATAACAAGAAACCAGAAAAAGTATGATGGGCTGATTGGATGATGAGGTTATTTTCAAATGTGTCTTTAATGTCTTTGTTTCTCTCCTGTCCAGGTTGGTAATGTTAACAGCATCACAACATCCACGTGTTCAACTTTTGATGCTGCGTCTCCTCATAAGAAAAGAATGATAAACCTGATGAGACCGCGGTGGTCCGACTCAGCTGGAAACATCCAGAACCACTCATACCCAACGTCATAACCTAGACCACATGTTATACAGCCCCCCCCTCCATCAACAATTAACCTACAAAAGAGTTGTGGAATGGAGTCGCAGGTCAGCCCATTTACACACCAAATAACATTTGAAATCATCTGGAATCAAACATGCATACCCCAAAAGAAGAATCTTAAGTGAATACATTACGACAGTAATGCAAGGACCACATTGTTTTTGCAGCTGTAAAAATGTCTGCGCCTTTGAGTCGAAACTTGACCCCCGCCACATGCCACCAAAGTCACCAAAGTTTGCACATACCTGGAGAAAATGCAAAATGAACTTTTGGCAGTTATTTCTCATATGCATTCTGGATCAACAAAGTCACAACAATGAAACCTTAGTTCTGATGCAAAGACAAACTGCAGATTTCAGACCAATTGTTTTGAAAATCATTGACGTGGTCATGAATGTCGGGCATGACGCCATTACAAAAATCAAGCAACAGCTGGGCGGTGGCAGCCAGAATGCCAGCAAACAGCAGCTCTGACTGGACGGTGCGTAAATCAGGTCTCTGAGTCACTGTGGGGCTTTCAGCGCCACAATGAGTGTTGTGCAGCGTCAATGCCAGCTCCCCATTTGGACCCACAGTGGCCGAGATCACCAGATTGACATTATTGAGTTCCCACGCTGCTACTGTACAATTTCTAAAAAACAAAATTACACGCTGGCAGGGGGACAGGGGGACAGGGGGGCAGGGGGACAGGGGGACAGGAGGTGGCAGGGGGACAGGGGTGGCAGGAGGTGGCAGGGGGTGGCAGGGAGACAGGGGACAGGGGGACAGGAGGGGACAGGAGGGGACAGGAGGTGGCAGGGAGACAGGGGGACAGGAGGGGACAGGAGGTGGCAGGGGACAAGGGGACAGGGGGTGGCAGGGGGACAGGAGGTGGCAGGGGGACAAGGGGACAGGAGGTGGCAGGGGGACAGGGGGTGGCAGGGGGGCAGGAAGACAGGGGGTGGCTGGACCGGACTGCCACAGCGCTACCTCCAAATGTGCCCACGCGGCCACTGACCAATTTCAGAAAGTTGTCTGTTCACTGTTTAATTAGAACTTTTTCTTACAACCTTCACGGCCACATCGTGTTGTGTAAAAGGGAACTGCCGTCTTCTGATTACAAATGGCACCGTGTGGCCAGCTGCCGATTTTGCTGAAAAAAACACCTTGCATTTAGGTCACCGAGCGGGGGCATCTTGGTAAATGTGACCGTGGTCTAACTTGGGTTAAAAGTCTGACAGTTTTTGACTGACTATTAAAAGCAGGAATTGTCCTTCCAGACAAAAACTATCAAAGCCTGAAGCAGAGCAACGGCTAAACCGCCACAGATGATCCATAAACATACAAAGTTCTAAATTGTACCGTTGTGTTTGTGTTCACATTTCACAGAGAAAGAAAGCATAAACATTAGCAAGTACAACAAAACAGATCCATACACAAAGTGTGACCTGGTGCCTGGTTTTTATCTTCTGCTTCCAAAAAGTCTCACCTCCTGTCGTCTGGACAAAGTGACCCTGAAGTCCATCGACAGCTGACATTGATTTCCAGTGTCTGTCTCAGTCTTCAGTCCTGCCTGGCTCTAATCTGAGCTGCTTTTACAGACGACAGGAGCTGCAGAAACAGGCCACTCATGGCGCCTGCACGACCCTCAGCCCGGCTGTGGCTTGGTTGAACGGATAAGAAGTTGTACGTAACAGATCTGTATGGTAAAATACTCATGAATTCCTTAAAAAGGCGTAAGAAGCAACGACATTTAAAAACGGAAGATTGCTTTAATGTTGCTTTTTTTAACGTGCAAAAAAAGCTGCAGCTTTGAGCTCATTAAGGAACGTTTTTACTATTCCTTTGTTATCAGTTGCATGTATCTTAACACACTTCTTCATACATTCACAGCTACAGTTGCTCTTGGATGGGCGGATTTTCCACTTTTTAATCTGGAGTATTTTCTTCTGTGTGGTAAAACATTAATGCTGCAGAGTCTCTGGTTAAAACAGTTTTCAAGAAGAACCAAACAGCAAGGCCAAAGTTCCAGTCCAGACCTGCTGAATTTATCAACTGAAATGTATAAAAAGCTCCATGAATTTACACCTAAGCTCACACGCCCGGCAGAGAATGTGCAGTTCTGTCCAACATTAGCACTTATGTACACGGTAGAGGTCAAATACACACAACACATGTGCGTGCCCTGACACACAAACACAAACACAAACCTCGAGCTTCAAAATGGACAAAAACATCAGAACAAAAATGATATAAATTGGTAACAATCAGACAGTTCACGTTCTTGTGGCGTTTTACTAATGTAGAAAACATATAAAGAAAACTAATATTTGTTGTGAATCAGGAACAGACGGGAAAACGGCGTTATGAAAAGAGCTTCTCTGTGACGTAGAAAACGCCGTCAGTCAAACAGAGCTACATAAGTCTTCATTGTCCTCGTCTGAGCTGGCATAGAGCTCAAAACTCTACGGCTGGCCGGCATCCTCTGGTCTTTGAGGTGTGGCAGATTAATCCAGCCAAAAATCATCATAACAACGAACACTGTTTAAATATAAGTGGAAATGTTAGGAGTGTCCTCTGAGCATTAGAGACCCGGTTGGTGGATACGATGTGAGCAGGCTGGTGGTGGATGGAGGGAAGTCCCGATCAGGTTCAAAGTCAGTGGATTTTGACTGATCTTAATTTCCTTTATACGTGTTCTCCATAATGAGAAAAATGCTACTAGATATGCAGATTCTAGTGCAGTATTTATCCACAATAATAAGCTAGAAATATAAAGCGCTGATCATAAGAAGAATAAAATAAATATCTGATCACTTTGGTAGAACTGGACAATATGGTCAAGAAGTAAAATCTGAAAATTTTTTCACACCAAATTCAATTTAAAGCCAGTTTTTGTCTCTCCTTTTACTTTCTTTGAAAAATAATTACAAATATATTTACAAAGACTGTTGTTGTTTTAATAATGAAAACATCAGATAAAAACTGTTTTCAGTGACTCAGATTTCTAATCAGTCTTTGCTCTCTGCTTTTGGCATATGAAGTGTTTAGTTTTCGATCACAAACGTGTTTCTTTCCTTTAGCACAGATAAAAAGTGACCCTATGAGGAGAGCTGTCAGTCACCTTTAGTCTGAACCATAGACGTATATAGAGAATGAAAGTTATGTTATATAAACGGTATTTACACGTCTTTACTGCGATTCCTTTTGATATGAAATCCTAACAAAAACCAGCCTAAAAGCATTCTAATGTTTGGGATTTTTCTCATTACGTTTTGGACAGTTGAGATGCGGCGCTCAGCTCAACATTGCCTCTGTAATGTTAGAAATTGTTGATGAAGTTTCATTCAAAGTGGATTCACGCCTGTTATTGTATTTAGAAAATACCGTTTCAATGAATGTCCCTTGAGTTAAGTTTGCTGGGTTTATCCGCCACGTCTTAAAGTCCGCTCGGTGAAAATATTCTCTGACATTAAATCAGCAACAAAGTGAAACAGCTCGTTAGCATAGCGTTATAAGAGACTTTTATTAAACTCCCTGTTGCTGCAGTGAGTCCAGACGGTTTTTCCTCCATTTCTGTTCTGATCCTGCTAAAAAACCACCTCGTCCTGCTGCTCCATCAGCCTAAGCTAACCGCCACAGAGAGAAGTGTACAGGAGCTACTGGAGTGGGGCGTTTACGTGTCGTGTGCGTTTGTAAATAACCAGCTTTCTTTTTTTCTTTTCTCAGCCGAGCGGAAGAGACTCATCTTTGCTCGTTTCCGTTTTCATGTCTGTCAACAACCAAAGCCCAAGAAAGCAGAGAGCTGGGAAAATAACGTCTCGATGTTCCCAAAACGAAATCGTCTAAAACAAAAAATTCAAATGAATCCATTATATTGATATATCGCCCAGCCCTACTAATTGAGATACAACATCCAATTTGATGCAGTCATCAATCACCTGATCCGGCCCGATTTCCGATTGTGTGATCAGATCCAGACGTCCATAGTGGGAACAAATGTTATCTGAAGTAAGACTTCTGTCCAGTCTACTAAAAGCAGATTCCCCAGCTTTGTTTGCTTTTATCAACAGACAAACTTCCAAAGACCTTCGTTTGTGTTACTTTTGCTAGTTCTGAGGTTTTAATTCATTAAAGTAAAGCATTATTAGGTAAGGTGGTGGATGAAGGTGAGACGAGTCATCGAGATCATGACAAATGTGGAGGAAAGAATCTGGCAGTTTTCTAATCTAAAATATCATACGGAATCAGACAGTAAATAAGACAAAAATGTAAATGATGAACTCCTTCTGTGTGGCCCGGCACCGATGCGTTTACGGTCCAACACTGGACCTTAAACCGTAGTATCTCAGTTTATGTTTATAGAACAACTGAAAGGGCAGCTGTGAAGCTTCCTCATAACTTGAAAGAAATTCTTGAAATCTGCTTAAAATCCTAAGAAATGAGTTAAAGCTACTTTCAAAATTCTCTCTGGAATTTGAAATTTGAGCACGAAAACTGAAAAGGCAAAGAAAAAACGGACTATTTAATATCGAGATCTGTTTTTCTGTATTGAGATGAACACTATTGAGAAATGAGTTACAGCCCTACTAACCTATATGAAATGGTGGGTTAGGGTTTAAGTGGAGGAAAGTCCTTAAAGTTGACCTGCTCACATGTTCATGCATGAGCTCAGCTTGTACAGAGATGACAAAAAGACAAACACAATCTGCTTTGGCCTACTTCACTTAACCGGAGCTTCTTGTCCAATCTTGTAATAACAAATACATTACAGGCTTCATTAGAGCAGAGCCCTTTGTTTTAATTATGGAGAGGAGAAGAAAATGTAATTAAAGCAGCTGTGGAACAAAAAGGAGAGCTCTAATGAGGACTGTTCTGAAAAATGTGTACCAATCCACACTAAGCTTCGCTGTTCCGGCCGTTATGAGCAAAGCAAAGACAGAGAGACAATTAAAAAGTAGGATTCAGCTCCAACGCTGCAAGCTAGGAGAACCTCAGCTGCAGAAAGCTCTGTGGCTGAGTCCAAACCTTTAACCGCTCCGGCTGCCACGCCCCAGAATGCACACCTTTAAACCAGAGAGTTCAATCAAATCATACTGAACAGAAAAGAATCCATCTCTGCTGTCTGCAGATGATGGGATCCTTCTGGAGAATCACAAGCTTCTCAATCGGAAATAAAAATCTTCCAGGTATTCCAGGTTTCAAATAGGTCCCTCCCCAAGAGGGAGGAGTCTAAGTATTTGAACATTCTGTTCACACGTGAAAGAAAGATGGAGACTGACAGTAGTATCTGCAGTAATGGAACATGACCAGCAACACATGGCTCAGAAAACTGACAAAAACCTCTTGTGTGGTCGGACTAGACTGAGACCCTCAAAGCTGCAGCTGCTCATGAATGACATTGTAGATACACATTTAAAGACGTAATCTGTCTCTGGTTTACCATGCTGCCCTGTCACGAGTTCCAGAGAAGACCAAAACACCCAAAGATCCCGTGATGAGGTCAGGGGAGAGGCCGCTCACATTCATCATGTGCTCTACAGATCCACCTGGAGGATGTGTGGGGTTTGAACGCAGCACCGCTCAGACGGATGAAGCGACACGGAGAAGTGGTGAAACATTTCAAGAAAGAAAACCTCAAGTCAACCTCAGAAGAACTTCCCCCTTGATAAATGAGAGCCTTCATTAAAGGACGAAGAGCCAAACATGACAGGTCAGGCAACAAGTCTGAAGGACACTTGACTGATTTGTGGTCCGTCAGCTGTATTTTCTACATCACTGCTACAGGCTTTTTCAAACTGCATTTTTTATCTGTTGCTGTTTGAAGGTCTGGAGATGTTTTCAGCTACAAATCTAGAAAAAGAGGCTCAAAAATGTTTGGGGTTTTTTTACATTTGATCCTGCCTCTGTTCTTCTGAAGTTCCACTAAAGCGTAACGTCCTTCAGTTGCATTATTATAATGATCGTTTCCTTCTTTTATGCTTGACTTTTTATTTATTCATAAATTTACTTTTAGTTTGTTTGTTCTCATTCTTGTATGCAAGTGTTTTAAGTAAGGATCTTTTCTGATCTCCTCATATACTGACGCTTCTTCTGTTCTTTTTAAATCATCTCAGATAAAGTGAAATCCTGAGAATCCACCAGGTTCTTCAGACCCAACAGCTGAATATTGACAGCTGCAATCTAAGACAATATCTGACTTTTGTTGAAAAAGTTATATCAGGAATATCATTTATCACAAATGAAACTAAAGGAAAAGAAAGAGATGAGGTTTGTGAGAGAAAATGTAACTAATTAAAATAGTTCGTTTTAAGGCTGACCCGAAGTTTAAATGAACTGAAATTGAGGAAGGTTTTGATTCCAAGACATTAAACGTTTTTAGTAATATGTGTTCTCCAAAAACTCTGCAACGATTCATGAAACATCTTCCAGAACGGAGCAATGAAACTCCTGATCTCAACACGTCTGACGCTTCAGCTCAGCTGGTCACTGAAAGTGCATTTCAAAAGAAAAAAGATGGTTTCTTTGCCTTATCATGAGAAGTGTTCTCTTCGAGCTGCAGATGGAGACACTGCAGAGAGACGGCTGCCAAGGGAGCGTCTACAAAGTGCAAACGTCAAGTAAAATAATCCCTGTTGTAGTAAAGCAATAAGGTCATGATTGTCTAGTACAGAAAATAATTCATCATTCTTTGTGTTGAGGTGCATACTCCCAGCTAGTTGCGCCGTCACGTTCGCTGGAGCAACTTGGATCGTACGAAGTGATCTTTCTGCCACCGTATTGCAAGCAAAATTCAGTTTTGAGGTCAAATTTTCTAAATTGCAAGCAAAATGTAAAGTTTTAGGAATAAAACTTCATCATTTGCAAATAAAAAACACAAAATATTTGCTTTCAAAAAATCTTTTTTTTTTTCGCCTTCAGAAAATATTTTTGCTTTTGCAACAATTTTTTTCAGATGCGTAGTATGTCATTTCACTTTCGTCCTATTTTTTTGATTTTGCATTCTTAAGTGTCTGTTTTGTGTGATATTTGTGCCACTAAACAGCCAATCACAGACAAGAGCGTTCATGCTTTTTGGTCTAGATTCTATCCAATCAAGCGTGTCTGCCTCGCATGGACGGTGCTTGGAAGCAGACATGACTAATTTAATATCTGTAATCAGGTTTATCACAATTTAATGATCTTTATATATGTTGGCGACATATTTATTGGTCGAGTGTCTGATTGCACACGACCATATGTATTTATTTAGTTATGAACAGTTTGGTCTCCATTTGATTTTGCAGTTGCTGAAGATGTTTGTCATTTCAGAGCCTCTTTGCTGTCGTCAGCCGTCATCCTCCTCTTCTTTAGAGCACATTATTTTATTCCCAACCATATCAGTGGCTGCTGTCAGTGTAATGCTTAAACAAAGGCAAAAGACCTGAGTTCACAACATCAAATGTTATTTTCACACAAAACAATTTCTTTTCTTGCAGAAATATGCTTTGCTGTTGGGTTTAGATGTAAATTTGTTCAGTTTTCATTACTAGTGATGCGAAAAACTGGGAGAACATTAAAAAGCAAAGTGATATTGAACCAAACGGGATCGTGAATAGAACCAGGTCCTTGTAGATGGGAACCAAATGGATTCAGGAAGCAGGCAGCGATGCCCGGTTGCAATGGAAGCTACTGAACGTTTTACCGCGGGGACATTTTCCCCGTTTGCGGCGCTCCTACCTCACAAACAATGCAATATTTAAAGCACACTTTCACTGACTCAAACAACAACGGATGTGTGCTTTAAAAGACTGTTCTGAAAGATCTACCTTTAGTGCGCATTTCCTTTCAAACATCCTGATGGACTAAAGGATAACTGACGAATTACAGGGACTCCAAACTAAAACATAGACCAGCACGGATCAGCGAAAGATGATGGAGGAAAGACACAAAGCAGCCCGTCCACAGTTCCACCTTAACCAGGAAAGAGCAGGATGGAGAGCGGTTCCCGCGGTTACACAGCTGCCCGCCTCTGAACACTAAGCACATAATGACCTTGGGACCTGAACAGTTGCACAGCCTTCCCATAAAGCATGCTGCCTCTTTACAATGAGCTGCCCGCTGGGCCATTCTCTCGCGGAACCAAACACGGTGTTAGAGCAGATACCCAAGGCCTTCAATTACTGCCATTTCCAGCACCTCCACCTCTATTATTTAACAAACACGGCCAATAAAAGCAGAGAGGGCTACTATTCACAGTCACAATCAGCTCCAGACCCCAAGGATGTCGTAGCGACCTTGGCAGGGAGGACGCTAACGACTGCTGGAGCCGGCTCTGCTGACTGCCACTAAATACAAGCGACGAGTCGATTCCTCCGACAGCTCCCTGCCAGTTCCAGCACAGACAGCAGCACATGCACGGCAGCAGAGGGTTCTCCTTTGGTGTCAATAAAGTTATCACACAGCAGACCGATAAAAACACACCGAGGTGTGAAAACAACATCTATGGCAAAGAGCGGGAGCTTTTCAGACACGAATGACGCGATGGAAAAACTACGAGTGAAAGAAATGTTCCCCCAAAAAATAAAAACAAAGACAAGGAGAATTGTGGGAAATCCGAGATGCCTGGGCCTGAGGACGCCTGTCCTGTTTACTTCCTGACATGTGGACCCTCACACATTGTCCAACTCCAGGCCTCGAGGCCCATCTCCTGCTGGTTTTCCAGAAATCCGGACTTTTCTGCTGCTGATTAGCTTGATCTGGTGTTTAATTCAATTCAGTTTTAATTACATTTCTGAATTTTACAACACAGTTGTCTGGTGAATAAGGAGCTTCAATGCCATGTAGGACACCGGCCCTCGAGGCCTGGATTTGGACTCCCCTGCACAGACCACTGACTGTGAATGAGAACTGGACTGAGGGACCCCTCCCCCATAGACGTCTTTACAGAAATAAACAGCTGTCACTCGGGATCCGATCAGGGTCTGCTTGGGTGTATTCAGAGTGAAAATTTGATCCAGATCATCAGCGGTTCTGTACTCTGTACTCAGCGGTACTCTGGTACCGCAAACCTCATGTGTCCAGTCTGAATAGCCCCTTAGTTTTGTCTTTTATCATCAGATGTAATAAACCAGAAACTAGACAAAAACACTTGTTGGGATTTTGCGATGTTGTTGATACCACAACTGGGAAGGAGTACAACGAATTTGTTCCAACACCTGAAACAGAAGGCGTGTCAGACTGGACACGTGTTTCGCTTGAAATGAACCACAGTCAATGTCCCACAATAATCTGGAACATCTTTCCAATCTGACTGAGTTCTGGTTCACTCTGAGTTTCCTCAGTCTGAACAGGCTCAGAGTGGAACAACTGGATGTATGGGATGTATTATGGGATGTAAACGGCGCTGGACTGTAGTAACCATGAGCAGCGGACAAATGTGGAGCATCGATGAGACACAGCAACTCACTGAAATGTGTTGGGATGAATGCAGGCTCTTTATAACAACTTTTACATGATCCGCATCGCTTTTCACACCGTTTTGAGAGGGGAAAAACATTCTTTTTTTTGGCCAGTAATTGTGTAAATTCTGTCTAAACTTTACAGGATAACTAACATCTGTAATAACATCTGCTCGGTCAACAAGACTTCTTACTGATGGATCCGCTGAACGGGTAACTGAAGTAAGTCTTCCAGTTTGTGGCTGTTGAACTCTGGCCGAGCCTCCTGCAGCTTCTTGAACCGTTTGAAGGCCTTGTTCTTCTTCAGCTGAATCTAAGACACAAGTTGAGCAAATGTGAAGTTGTTCTCAGTCTGGTTGGATACGACACGTCAGTTCACATCAAAATGAGGCCTTCAAAGTCTTAAATCACTTCTTAATTGGAACAACTACAGGAAGTTTTCACACCGACAGGCCTGGTTTCTGTACATTCGATGTGTCGATCTGCGCCACTTCTACCTAGTGTAAGCGTTGCAGCAAAAAGGTGTCCAATCACATGAACTAAAGGATATTAACGAGAACACAAACATCTGTTTGTCTGAGAGGAAGACGAGCCCACATCCGCCTGACGGGAAGTTTGACAGGAAGGAGTCTGTTCTCACCACAAGCACTTTGTTGGCACTGAAAATGTTGTCCACGTATAGAATGTAGTGATGCAAATGAGTGCAGAACTGAGCCCAGCCTTTTCCCAAGTATCCATTCTCCAAATGGACAAGCAGGGATCTGCAAGGAAAACAAACAATTCAGGATCAACAAAGACAAGTTTCAGGTATTTATGTAACGTCTTGAAATCTGTAGATGAACTAAAGACGAGCTTTGCATGAAGGAGAGGACATCGTTACAGTCCAAAGACATGACAAACCCCAACTGAAAACTGGCAGATTATTTAACAAGCATCCCTCTCTTATGTTTAGTTTTATATCTAATACCATAAAAGTTGACCAGTGCACCATCGACCTGCTGGTTTCCCCACATTTTACCGCTGTGGAGTTTGTGGTTTGTGTTTTTGCATTAAACTCTACATTGTTGCTTTTACAGTGGGTACAGAGTCTCAACCTCTTTAGAGACCCACTCCAATGAAAATGGTGTTTTTAACATGTTCTTGCAGCATTTTCACATGATGGGGGACATGATAACATAATTCAAGATTAAAACTGCATTTCTGTGCATTTCTTTATTCAAATGATGTTGGATCAGCTGATTTAAACCAGCGGTTAGAAAAAGCTTGGATTTGTGAAGCGGCAACTGCACTGAGCAGTCCAGTCTCCTTTATCTGCTACAATCCTAATGCATCCACTGGCAGACAGATCCATATTTCCCTGATCTGAACTGGAATCTGGATCCAAACTGTACAGCTGGATGGCTCTAATACTGCTCACTGAAGGAGAGAGAGTAAACAAAAGGCATGCTGGGAAATGAGTGCAGCCAACTTTCACACCAACAGTCTCAAACCAGAATTGTATTTCTAACGAGCTCCTGCTGCGCTGCAGAAACTAAGTCTTAAAAAAACAGGTTTTTTGATTCTGGCCAGCAAGTATTTGTAGATTTAACTCCTAATTAAAATACCGCTGGGAATGCTTTATAATTGAAAAGATCCAGCAGGAGGGGGACTTTAAATGTTTCACTATCAGTGCAGCCAATTACCAAAGTCAGGAATAATCCTTTTACATGTGAAAGTCCACTGAGTGAAAAAGAAGACATTTCTGCAAATTAGAAATGAGAAAAACTGAATCAGTGTCTGGATCGGATCCATTCAGGTAAAAGAACTGAACTGTGTCGTATCTCTGTGTGAATAATTGTTGAATTGTGATTGACTAAATGACATTTCAAGCCGTTGTAAACATGTGGTAACACCGTCACGCGCCCCGTTGACACTACACATCATTACTTCAAATCAAACAGTGATCCATTTACTATGCATTCTTAGGGAGACTGAGTCCCAAGAACCTGGACAGTCCCGGACTGCAAACACCACAACCATCTACTCTAAACAGGCATTTCTCCCCAGAATGGATTTAGTTCAACAGAATGGCGTCGCTTCTAAAGCGCCGTTTTCAGAAAAGGCCTGAAGAGAGCAAAGAGGCGGAGCAAAGTTCTGAGGATTTCTTCTCTGTCAATTAACAGCGTGGCAAACGAGGATGAGTGGGGTTATTAGGAGGCCTCTCACTCCGGGTGATGTGTTTACCGGGACCCAAACGGGGCGATACCTTCAGGGAACCTGGGCCCACTTTGTAGAAACAGCACGCCTGCTGTAGTCAGGAACAAAACAAGAGCATCAAGGCTCAGGAAAAGCAGCCGTTCAGCCTGTCAGGCACATTTCAGTAACACGGCTTCAGCAGGTTGAGGGTGTTGACACCTGGGAAGGAGCTCGTTATCTAAACTTAAAGCCTCCCCCACTCCCCCCAATACACACTCCCAATCCCGCTCTCTAATGATGTTCCCAGAGACTTCTAACAGCGCGTTCTGTTCCTGCATCCTGGAAGAAGCAGCACTCTGCCATTGAAGTTGATTTAAATAGATTTTAATGAAGTTGCATGCTAAGGTAGACTCTTCAGATAATCAGGAGATGCAGGAGCAGCCGAGAGGGTTCTAACGAGGGCAAAGGGCGGGAAAAATAGAGTTTCCGTGTCTTCCCCTTCTCTTTGCCGTAGGCCATTATGATAAATATCATATTAGGGATTACATTTTTATACTTTTTCCACAGCAATCAAAATGTCTGGCTATCAGCAGGTGGATGAAGGTGACATTAGTATTCCTAACGCGGCTGAAAAGTTTCCAAATATTTCCAAGCAGGCATCTACACCCTATACAACCTCAAGCTAGAGATCCAGGTCCTCTATGGGGGAACAGAAATGATTCATCAACCAAACACATCAAGAAAAGTCGAACATAATCAAACTCCACAACAGACACGAGGTAGTGAACTTCAGATTTAAGACACAGCAGTATTTATGCCCACTGCAGATCAAGTATTTTTGTACTCAGTCACTTCTTTCTAAAACTGTACTTTAAAGACCAGTTTTATGAACCGCACTTTTTTACCTTAAAAGTCAATGTCAAAGGAAAACACGGAAATCTTCCTCTGTTACAATGAGCCGTACTCAAATCAACGACTGTTTAAACTGCTGGAAAATGTGTGCGATTCATTCTGACGATGAGCGGCGAAGATCCTCATTCATCCAAGTGACGTCTTAAAGTGGAGTTAAACTCACTGTTATCACTTCCTGAAATGTTACTCGTCCAAGTATCCATCCATCCAAGTACAGAGTTCCCTTGCTGATCGCGGGTCACTTTCTGAGGTCTCGCAGATCTTTTCCTGTGCAGTCTGACTTTTGTTTTTAACACCCCAGTGAGCTCTGCATCACTGTATTTACGTAAATCTTTCATCGCGAACTTTGTTTTTGTTCTATGTTACTGGACTCCATTTTCTATGAAGATCTGAACTTTGAGAGTTTAAAACAAGAGAGAAAAGTGTGAAAATGTTCATGTCTGTCTGAGAAAGGTGGATAAAGTGTGTATTCAGGAGTTTTACTGCATTAAAACATCTGTAATCCGATTTTGTGGATTTACTTATTGCAGGATTTTTTTTAATAATGTGACCTCTGCCAGAAAAACGAGCGAACACTAAAAAGATCCAGGATGCCTCCTATTTCATTTTATCATTTTACACGTAATACTATCCATGCATCCATCCATCCACCAACCCATGCAAGGATCCATCCAAATATTTATCCATCCATCATATCTTCATCCAGTTTGTGCCTGTTGACGTTAGACAAACGTCAAAGCCAGAGAAACATCACGGTTATGTGGAATGTCTCAGCCGTTAGCAGCTGTCAGGACTGAAGACGTTGCGTCCTCTCCTGATCAGAGGAACTAAGACTCCAGGTTCAGCAGTGAGGAAGGACGTCCCACTGTGCAGAAAGCCCGGTTTTCTCTCCAGCAGTTCTAACAGTTCCATCTACTACAGATGGGAGGGATTTTGTTAAAAAAAGAAGTATCGGAGAACACTTACTGGTTTGCTGATTGAATGTCTTTGATAGAACTGAAGATGGCTTCTCTGACGTTCTGCTTCAGGGTTCCTTTGGCCTTCAAGATCTCCACAAAAAACTGAGAGAAGGGTCAACACAAAGGGAGGTTAGCATGAGCTCCAGTAAAAGTCCGGCTTGTGTTTGGATAAGATTAACAAAGATGGAAAGTTTCGTGTAATTTTGGTGCCACCAAACAGCCAATCACTGACAAGAGGGTTGATGCTGATTGGTCTAGATTCTATCCAATCAAGTGTCTCGGCCTCGCATGGATGCTGCTTGGAGGAAGACACGGACTTGGCGTCAGTTCTGTTCAACCTGGATTCTGCAGTCTTCAACCATTCTGGCCCGTTTCTCTCTGAGCAGAATTCAGAAGGAGCAGAAAAGCCCAAAAATACAACAGGGTTCTGAATTTATTTATGTTAGTGCAGAGACCAGTGTGTTTCAAATGTCTTCAGCAGATGAACCGTCTTAGCTCCGCCTCCGTCCAGCCGGATGTTACGATCATGACTTGTATAAACTGGAAATGGTTTATTTCAAGCCATCAGGCAAGAATAAGACAGAAGCAACACAATCATCAGATAAATCCATAAAAACATGTCAAACTAGGCATCGAATGATAGATTACTTCAAAGGGAAGTGGGAGGAAGTGACCCGACTTGACCACAACATTTACTTTCGTTTGTTATCAATATCCGGTTTGTAACTTATGATCAGATATTAATCCTGTTCCAACATTGATTTAGGTCATTTAGCTTCCTTAAGTAACAATGAATCACATTCTAAGTATGTAGATATAACACTGCTTTAAACTTGTTAGGATCAGTGAGGTAAGTTTCAAACGTTCTCTAATAATGTCCATTATTTCTCATGAGCGAAACTCAGCAATATAGAGCAGGTTTCCAACATCTGACAAAATCATTTACAAGGTCAGTAAAAAAATGTAAAAAATATGCAGATTATTTTCATCAGAAAAGCCAATTAATGAAATCAGGTGTAAAAATATTTGCCTTCGTCCAAACAATAAAAAAAGTTTGCAAACGCAAAAATAGCTTTTGAAAGCAAATATTCAATATTTTCATTTTCACATTATGAAATGTTATTCTTAAAACTTTACTTTTTCGTTTGCAGTTTAGAAAGTTTTGAGCTCAAAACTGTGACTTTTGCTTGCAATATGGTGGCACAAAAATCACTCCATACTTTTTGCTCCCCTGACCAAACTGAAACGGCTCAAGTGTTCGAAGGTTTAGCTGAGAGAATCCAGTTATTTTTCAAAATAAAAGATTTTCGGGAGATTCAAAACTAAATAGTTTAATATTTCTTTCACGGCTTTTCTATATAAAAGACACCTGTTTGAGACAACCTCAAACCTAGTGAAAGGCCTGCAGAGAGCTGGGACCAAAGTAACAAAGGTCACCGACAGTAACTCACGACGCAGCCAGGGACTCAAACCCTGCAGAGCCAGACGTGTTCCCATGTGCAGGCATGTCTAAAGTTTGCTAGAAAGCGTTCGGATGATCCAGAAGAGGATTGGGAGAATGTCCTATGATCAGATGAAACCAAAATAGAACTCTACTCACCATGTTTGGAGGAGAAAGAATGTCGAGTTGAATCTAAAGCTACTGTAAAGCATGGGGGTGAAAACATCATGCTTTGGGGCTATCAAACTTTTGTTTTTGACCAAAAATGTGTTTTCCACCATCATTTAGAAAAAGATTATTTAAATATCAGACAATGCGACGGTATGGATTTTGTTCTCATTTTATCTCTCATAGTTAAGGTAAACTGATGATGAAAACTGCAGGCCTCTTCTTTTTAAGTGGGAGAACTTGCACAGCTGGTGGCTGACTGCATACTTCTCTGTTTATGCCAAAATAAAACGTCATTAAAAAACCCTATGAGAGGCTAGTCCTGCAACTAACATCAAGTTTTGTTTCTTTTTTGCCCGTTTGTCTGTTGCACACAGTTGTTGTTTGCTGCTGTTGTGTTCATGAACTGTGGATGTTTATGGTTCTTGAGCAAGCTCACAGTTAGCACGTCAATGCTAATGTTTTAGCCTGATGCTAACGGTCTAATGCTTCTGCAAGTTTATTGAAATGAAAATGAACATTTGAAAGGAGTTTCCGACAGACTTCATACATTCATACTCACAAAAATAAGAATACGTAGACACAAATCACAAATAAATTTTGTTTAAAAAAAAACTGTAGCTAGCTAACCATAAATATTTGTAGACGTGTCCACAAATTGTCAGTTAACTTTATTGATACAGTGATGGGAGTCCAAGCTCTCACCGATAAGGAAAACAAAAATGTTTGCAATGATTTAAACCAAAAATGTCATCTTGTGTTCATTTCTACATCAATTGTGTCAGAAGAGTTCTTTTTAGAACTAATTAAGTTGAAAAACAAAAGAATCCTGGTCAGAGCTGCACGAGACAAACTCCTAATCACTTCTTCAAAATGGCAGCTTTGCTGTTGGTTTGGTCTCCATAGCAACCACTTTATGTCTTGGTCACCTGGGGTGACGAGCAGGTCTATATAACCTTTAGAAGGATCTGAAAAAGTAAACTTTTAGATTTCCTGGGCAGCTGAGGTTTTCGTTAACCGCGCCCGCATTCCTCACGTCATTGTGCTCGAGCCAAGGATTCGTTACTGAAATGTTAACAATGTGCCAGCAACAGGGAACCCCACTTTTGCGAGCTCGCCACACTGATGCCGTGAGAATTTTTTGTCACGATTGCTTAAAGAAGCGTTTTGTTTTCCCATATCGCCCAACATTTCACACCGTCATAAAATAAGGTCCAGTGGCCATCCCATCGTAATAATAAAAAATAAAACTCTTGAGATGTCCGACATGTCTGGACTTTGAAATATTTTGGAGTCCCATTAAATATTTTGTCCCCATTCATTTTTTGATTGTTTCTCCCATTGTGATGTCATCATTTGTTCTGAGCGGAGGCAGTCGTTCACCACGGCCAGAGCTCATTTTCACGGGTACGAGGTGTGAGCAAACTTTGGTGATTTTTGTGAGCAGTATGTGTTGCTCAAAGGCGCAGCACGACGGAAAGCAGAACTGTGAAAACAATCTGGTCCTTGCCGTCCAGGTTTTGTCCTGTGTTGGTAACAGGACAGGTTTTTTGGGGATTTGTTTGGAGCACAGGAACATAGAAACACAAAGGTACCGTAGTTATAAGCTGCAGCTGCTGGCAGTAGCGCTGCTCCGTCTGGACCAGCTCTCTGGCTGTCCTGCTGCGTTTCCGCTGCCAGCGCTCCCTCTGCTCCCGGATGCTGCAGCCTGACGGACACCCCAACACATCTGGAGAGAAGCTCATGGTCGCCACGACGCTGAGGTTATTCCTGGATTTTCCTGCAAGCCAGAAAACGGTCACAAATAGGGTCTCATGGTTACATCATAGCGTATGGGACCTTGTTTGACATCTGTCCAGCAGCAGCACGGACAGGTGTGTGTCACACTCCCTCAGGTGTCTCATCCACCTCCTATGCTAACCTGTGTGGATCAGACGTCCTTCCAGGAGGTGGAGTCAAATCCCTTCTGCTTAATAATATGTTTAAAACTAAAAGCACATCTTTAGTCCATAGCTACTTCACTTGGGATGCTGTGATCTAATGGACACATATCCAGGAATTTCACGTCTGCACCGTCTAGACGAAGACGTACAACCTTTCTGAGATTAAACGCCAACAGGACGTGATAAACTCGGAGAACGTTTGGCCCTTATGGCTTCTCTTACCGTCAGCCTGAACACGCGCTACCGGGCATGAACTGCCGCGGTGGACGGGACGCTCCGAGCGTCGGTGAAAGCTCTCAAAAGCAGACCTTATGCTTGGAGTTTGCTGAAAAGCGACGCCGTGAATCCTTCCTTCGGTTTGAGGAGAGTCCGGAGTCTCTCTCTAACGTCTCCGTTTTGAACTGCGGCGCTCTTTTCTTACACAGCTGCTTCCTGTTGACGCGCGCGGTGATTGGCTGCTACACGTCACATGACCCACACAGTGTCCAATGGCTGACGGTGTTCAAACACAGAGCGAGTAAAAGCCCCGCCCAGAGAAAAATCCATCAAAATTAGATGAATTTAACCAATTGATTTGGAATCAACCATTCTTCAAGCTTCGACGTAGTTTTATTACTGTGTAGTTTCAATTCTAACGGGATTAAACAGGGATTTCAACTTAGACAACTGAATCTGTGATAATATACTAGTTTTTTTTATGTGGAGGGTTTAAAATCTTAAATATATGTATTTTGCTCTAAATTAGCAGAAATATAATAAACATTCTCATAATTGTTAGTAACTTGATTGAGTTAATCACAAAGCATATTGTACATATAACATAATAAAACGATAAAGTGAAGGTTGATGAAATTGATAGTAAATTATATAATGGCATTACATTGAAGACAAAAGGTTTTTTATATCCTATCCTAGAAGCGATACTATTAGTATTTCATGATATAATAGGTGATGTATAACACACACAATAGTAGAATCCAGTTGTTTAGATGGGCTTAATTCAGTATTTCTTGGCCTGTTAAACAGCTTTTTCAACTACAGCTCTTTTCAAATTGAATGTAAAAAAAAAAGAAGATTAAATGACTGATTAAATCTAACTTGAATCAAGGACTGACACAGAAAACTGTAGGACTCGGATCTGAACTGTGCGGCTAGGTAGCTCTGATATTTTACTCGCCATTTTTGTTGAAGCGCTAATTGTAGCTTGGAGCTTGTGAGGGGCTGTAAGCTAGCAGGAGAGCATGTAAACAGAGGGCTCTCAGCGACAGCGGGAAATGTTGGTCCTCAGAGGTGAATTTCTGATTAACTCCTGCCGCTCTGCAGAAGCTATGTCCTGGAAAACGACACAGGTATTTCGATTTTGCCTAAAAACGGCAGAATCATATTTAAAAGACGACTGGGAAGGCTTAGAAAATAGATCAAAAGATGATCGGAGTGGGAATTTCACATTGTTACTCGGAGGAAGAATATTCATCACTGAGAAAAAAACCCAAAAGAGCCACCTAAACCAAAGAAGTTCTTTAGCAGATTGATATAAATCAGTGACTGGCCTGTTTCCATGCTTTCATGTCCTGTCGACTGAGTCTCACCCACAGAAACCAGACAGCTGATTCATCCAGACTCAGGTTTTTCCACAAACCCTCTGCTGGGATTGAGGTCAGGAGGATCCTGTCATGATGAGGATCTCACAAATTTCTCAAGAGCCCAGATGCATTTATCTGCTCCTCTACACCTGCAACAACATGTCATTGTGCTCAACCCTCTGGACTGACTGAACTCTGTCTGTGGCACTGCCGGACGGCGCTCCACACGCTCCCCCTTCCATCGTGCGGTCTGCTAGTGCAGACATGGCAGCTTCTCTGCTGGACAGGTGTGAAGAATTGCCTTTCTAACGCCGCTCGGCAGCAGAGTAACTGACTGTGAACGAGTTCAGGTGACACAAAAGCTGGAGTCTGACTTTACAAACAACACGAGCAACACACCAACACATCACCAACCAGGGACTTCAGGACGACAGAGCTGTGGTGGGTTGAACTTAGCACCCCACATCAAACATTCCCTTTATTTCATTTGTGGTTTTATTGGCTGATTATTTACGGCGCATGTTTTAATGCCTTGTTTCCAGAAGGTTTGTTCCTGTTCAAATGGTTAAAGTGGGCCAACAAAGTGGATCTGAGGCCTCCCAGGTTTTTGACATCTGTCATGGTTTCTGACCCTGTTGAGGTCCTCCTCCCAGCAGTCAGGCCATGCTGATCCATTCTAGATCCGAGTCTTCATCCGCCCAGACTTCTCCCTGTGCAGCCTCCCGAGCTTCACAGAAATCCAGACCTGAATGCCTTTCAGACAGGAGGTGGCTGTGGGCCCTCTCTTCATTATTCTAGACTACGGTCACACATCCCAGAAGGCCTCAGCGCGACAAACCTAATTTAAGTTTTCCAGAAACTTCGGCGGGTGTTTGTAATCAGTTGCATTTTTACACGCCGTGAGGTGACCGCTTAGGTTTTACCAGCTACCACACGATGTGGAAACGTCTCAGGACAGCAGCCACTGGCCGCCCGGTAGCCCGGGGGACAGCATGTAAACGTCATTCTGAACACCTGACGGCCGCCTGACTGCCAGCATCTACATTCATAACCACGCCAACGATTTTCAAAACAAATTGGGTGGCGGCATGAAATCTGGAAGATTCTTCCGATGCAGATGCTTTTATTCACCTCATTCATTCATAAACAGTCCTGGTGATTCTTTTTACAGGAAAATTGTTGTTGTAGGTGGAAAACCAAAGTCCCAGCTCACATTTTGGCAACTCCAGGGTTTCCTGGTATTTCATAGCTGGCAAAATGCCTGCCCCCCACCCCCCACCCCCAGCTGTCAGTTAGATTTCGGTTTGTTGCGTCGATGCAAAACCGTTTTGAAGGAAGCACTACATGTAATGTAACAGGTGGAACAAGCAGACTTCACATGCTTTCCTCATGTGATCAGGGCTGCCCGCTACTGCTGCTGGTTCAGGCTTCAAGGGCCTTTGCTTTTACAAAAGAGAACTTTAAATAAAGACAGAATAGAAACTGAAGAAGAGAATGTGTTGATTTATCTTATCTGTTGCTGACATTAAACAGTCAAACAAAGAGAACTTGGCGCCTGGTTTGTGAACCTGTAGGGAATCCAGTGCAGAACACGCCTGCTATCCTGCGTCTTTGTCGAAACACCAACCTGCGGTCAGGTGTGTGTTCTTGTTTGAAATATTCTCCTTTTCATTCGTTTGAATCAGTTTACTAAAATGCATAGCGTCAAACACGTGATGAAACGTGAGCATAATGAGCCACAAGGCTATTTTTGACCTGTAGTGTTCAGATCTTGATGTTACAAAAGCAGGAAAAAGCATGAATAGGACGGACTTGGTGTGAAATGTCAAAGCGGTGCAAATCTGGCTTCTGCTTTCATGGCTTTATTACAATATCTAAGACTTGGTGGATGTTTCACTTCCATGAATTGAAAGGAATATCATCCATACGTTACTACGGTAGGTCAAGGGGCATCAGGATGAAGGACAAGACAGTAAACTGGAGTAAGGAACTAAAATTCTCTGAGTAACAAAAAGCGCCACTCTATGTGGGAAAAATCCACGAACAAGACGTGACCAGAAACAAACTAAACCGAAGCAACACTCCGACTCCGAGTCCAGAAACACAGACACCTAAAAACAGAGCAAACAAATGATTCTAAAGTGTAGAATCACTTGTGTGTCAATCCATGGAGAGCCACTGGAGAGAGGGCGGAGCCTTCCAGGAGAAGCCAACCTGCACAGAAAAACACTAAAATGACCGACTGTGTCACACTGCCATATCTGAGTCACTCACTGGTTATAAATGGTATAAATTTCATCGTCTGCTTCATGGTTGTGCGTGTTGTCCATGGAGCCCGGAAAGTGATGTTAAAACTTTCCAAGACTCTGCTGGATGTGGTCATGTGAACGTTGCCGAGCCCGGTGTGAACGCAGTGTGAGAGCTATAACACTTAGTTAGTTTCTGCAGACGGGGTCACGGAAGGTCATTGTGAGCCCACGCAGGCCGTTCCTCTGCAGACGGTCGCTTATCTTTGTTAAAGGAAGAGTTTCATTTCACCCGATGTGCTTTTCTCCTCTTTAGCAGATAATCTGGCAGAAATCAAGGTGAACAAGGCAAAAGTCTACAAACTGCTGAACAGATAAAATTCATTTTTAATGAGAAGATTATTAAAATGCAGCACTTTGGAAGCTCTTTATTGTTTTCAATTTGATTGTGTTTTCAGCACATTTAGTATTATAATAATTGGCCCCAATAGAGTCTGGTGCAAATTAGGCCCCTTTTGCCTGGAGCGATAGAAACAAAAGCGTGCAGAGTCCACTCTTTACCTGAGGATAGGAAGAAAAAACAGAACAGGCGTCAATAATGTACACAAGGTGGGCAAGTCTCTCAAGGATTTGGAGCCTTTCAGTGTTTTATTCATGCCAGTTATTGCCAGAGGAGTCATAATTGACTTCTGCACTTTGTGGAAAAAAAGAGAAAACTTTATGAGATGAAACAGTATGATGGTTTGTAATTCAACTTTGCAGTCCCTCCATCCCCAGTCCACCAGTATTGGATTGGAAGGCATGAATTATTCAACAAGCAGGAGGCCAAACAACAGTAGCTGGAAGACGTGAATCAAGGTTGGAGGACTAAATGAGAGCAAATGAGTCGGTCCAGAAGGAAAAACAATCAACAAATAAAAGTCACCTGAAAGTAAATAAAGTCTCTGCTGGGAGGAAGCCTGTCCACACTTGTGCAAAAGGCTGGCGCGAGATGAAAAACATTCTGCTCAGAGTTTGTCGATGTTGACGAGGATCTTTTAATTGAAGGGGATGGAGGCTTCATTTCTATTCCAGAGCCTCTTCTCGTCAGTGTTTGAGTTGTAATTAACAATGTTTTTGTCAAATGGTAATCACAGAGTCAAGTGTTGCTGTTAGGCTGCACACAAGTACATAATTATATCTGTTAATGTGTTCGGAGATGTTCTGCATTTGATGAATCACCATTCAAGCAGGTTTCATCTCACCTTCTGCAACGACAGCCTCACATTTCTGAATCCTCTTCTGGGAATTCCACTTTAGGGTTTATGAAGGTCTTAGGTCATTATCATCTGAGTGCTCTCCTCTTAATGCATGAAGGCCTCAGGTCCAGAGACTCTACCCGACCATGCAGAAAGGCACCGTCGACACACAGGTCTGGTCAGTTTTTGTCTGTGTGTCTCGGTTAGACGCTTCCATCAGTGGCGACATTACTGAATGCAAAAAGAGACCTTCAGACCCTCATTTTTCATGATAGCCAATTAGAGCCAATTAGCATCGTCTTAAACACAAGTCAGTACACACCCATAGACTCAGAAAACAGGTTGCAAAGAGTTGCAGAAATGGTTACAGCAATGCTGCCCAATGAAGAAATTGCATTTTATAGGTGGAGTTGTAAGAGCTATGTCCAAAATATTGTCTCAGGTTGTGACAGTTTGATGTCTTTAAAGAGCCTGCATCATGCAAAATCAACCTTTTGAGTTTTTAAGTGTATTACAATGTTACTTCCTCATGAAAAACAACCCCAAAGCGGTATTTTACCTAATTCACGCATCTCTGAGCACCAGCCCATCCCAATCCCCAAGAACGAGCAGGTGCTCACATTGTGACGTAAGAGAGTGGGGAACAGCCCCTTCCAGGAAGAGTCTGTGCTGCCAGTACCGCCCCCAGGCAAACACACACAGACACACACTTTCCCCGCGCAGCTAAAAATGCTTTCATTTTATATGCACAATACACACATCTATCTTTGCAAAAGTTTGTTTATTTTTGTGGGTGAAAGGCAGACATGCTGCCAATGCCGGCTCTAGGATGATGTCATGAAACGGGCGGCGCCCACACGAAGAGAAAGGCGGAGCCTCAGAGATCGAGGCGTTTTACTTCTGGGCAGGAAAAGAGCTCACAAAAATAACTCATTTTTTATAAATAATTTATCTTTAGTGTGCCAAAGGTAATATAATATCATATAAATGGATTTGGCTTCCTCTGAAAGACTTAAGAATAGCATCAAATATGTGTGTATTCAGACTGGAAAGTCCGTTGGGCCGGACTAAATCTACTTAATTTGGTCTGGATCAAGTCCAGAACCTTGGAATTGATCTGTATTCAGAATGCTCTAACGGACATAATGATCTCTTCAGTCACTGGTCAGGAATTACGAGGGCGGGGCAAAGCAACAAGAGAAAGAATTATGGAAGTCCTGTGCTTTGCAGTCCGTGTCAGGACAGTTTATGTATTCAGTCTTTATATTTCGCTGATTCATTTTGAATGTCTTTATCAACGTCAGTGTAACGATGACACTGAGACGTTTGGATCCATATGCGAAGGGAGTTTTAATGAAGACCAAAACAGACAAGGGCAAAGCAGGACGAAGTCAAAAGGCAGGCGGGAGTCAGACGTGGAGCGAGGCAGGAGGCTTTCTGGAATTAAAAACACTCGGGTACATTTAGGGGGTGACGCTGGGAGAGTACGGCTTCAACCCCTGAGCTAGAGGCGTCCACCTCCACGATGAACCGTGCCGACAAATCTGGATGACACAGGATTGATGATTGAGAGAAGTTCGAGGGTTCGGAAGGCTGAAGCAGCCTCCGGGGTCCATTAAAGGCGTTTGGGTGCTCTTTTCAGAAGGGAGGTGAGTGGAGATGCCACAGAACCGAGGCCCCAAATGAAGCGACGGTAGAAGTTGGCACAGCCGAGGAACCGCTGAAGCAACAAGCAATTGTTGATTTGAAAATCTGCCCCAAACATTTCTGCGTGGTCCTCCACTCTTTCCATCAATCAGAAGCCAGAGCAGCACCTGCTGTCCCTTTGGTGCGGCGTCTGTGATCAACTCGATCAAAAAGGCACAAGTGGAACGTAAAAAACAACCCGAGCTGATGAATGACATGGCAAAAGAAACATGAATGTAGTGACAGCAAAGGTGGAGAAAGAAACTTTCATCACATTCTCTTTTCCATGAAACCTTTATGGATTTGTCATAAAAAAATTACACAAATATTTTGAATGCACTAAAGAAGCAGAGAAACAGGTTTGAAATGATTGTTTGTAATTATCCGAGTTCTACTTTTAGCAGCCTTGGTTTAGAATCTCTCCATCCGCCTCTGAAAGCTCTCACTTCAAAGC
Organism: Oryzias celebensis; assembly: GCA_014656515.1. Classification (NCBI taxonomy): domain Eukaryota; kingdom Metazoa; phylum Chordata; class Actinopteri; order Beloniformes; family Adrianichthyidae; genus Oryzias; species Oryzias celebensis. Next base: position 269,446 of record BNCR01000026.1, on the reverse strand, counting down.
ACAATGTGCACTTAGATTTGGTTCAGGACCAAACTTATTAAAGCAAAATGACCTTTTGGCTGCAGAAAAGGAAAAATAATCACGAGAACTAAACTGAATGGCGCTCAAGTGTTGAAGGACCATCAAAACATCCAGGTTTTAATAAATGCAGCAATTTTCAAGGACAGCCATGAAGTGTCGTGCATGTAATTACTGACGGCGCTGGATGGCAGTTCATGATGTTCTTTATGTGTCAACAAGGTTTGGTCCTAATTGGCTTTCAGGGACGCTGGAAAACTGTCAGTCGAGTGTCAAAGTGAAAAATGGGCCAGTATGGAATCATCGGAGCAACAAAGAAAGCATTAATGACATCTTCTCTATGACTCATTCCTCCGGGTACGACCACACCAAAGGGGTCTGTAGCAGGTCCCAGAAGAAAGATCTTTCTCATTTGTAGCCTCAAAGGGTTCTGTTTGTATGTTGGCATGCCCTCGGTTGTACAGTTTTATGGTGGGTGAGATTCTATTTTCAGTCTCTGACAGCTGATTGATTGATTGACGGATCATAAACACTGGGTTCATTTCTGTATGATTCACACCAAAGAACGCCTGAATGTTTCCAAACAAATACAGAGCTTGATCCAAGTCAGATGGTGATGAATAAAGGGGTTTTCTGAAATGTTCCTGACTCGGGTGAACAGAGATGCTCACAAGTCTCTCTTGGCATGTTTTTCAAAATAATAATTTATACTGATGCATTTTCATTCAACTATTTGAACACCGCACCACAGGAAGTTGGTGTTTCTGCACCACCAACATCAAAGCATTGTGAAGAGAAATTTTACACCTGACAATGACTTCCTGTGGCTTAAAACAAATGAATGAACTTTGATCACAAATCCCAAACCTCAAGTCCCACATATTTGTGAGTGGTTCTCATATCTAATTTCAAGTCTCTGCTTGTGAAGCTTTAATAGGCATTGAGTGGAGTCTCAAGTCCAAGTCACCATCTCTGTTGGTGTCCTGCTGCTTCCTGTCATGGCGGCAAAGCGGCAGGATTTGGCAGCATTCATGAACTCGCAGCTTTATCTGCTGTCAAAAGTTTTTCTGTAAATCCTCCTGATGCTCAGTCTGGGTTTGAAAGTTGTATCGGTAAAGACCATGTCCATGATCTTCAAGGCAGGTCTGGGCAGTAAATGACTCAAAGTCCGCCCTGTATCTCCTGATTGGGCAGGTAATCAGAAATGGGTGGAGCAAGGACACCTGAAAAACTGTGTATGAGAGCTGGACTGAGCCATCACCCCCACCCCCGGCATTCCAAACAGGAAGTACCTGCAGATTCCAACATGCCAAAATTCCATAGACATCTATAGAGAAATAAACATCTATTTAATTTGTCAGAATAAACATTGTTCCATCTTTTTAACATGCTCTAGATAATCCTACATTTTTTTCATGATAACTTTGCTGTAGCGCATGTTATCTGAGTTATCAATGGACCAATCAGATGCCTCCATAAAATTAGGTGAACGTTCCAAGCGTTTACTTGTCAGAATCTCTTACTGGCTTACTGAGGCTGTCTGGTTCCAACATGGCGACCGGCACATGGCAGAAATATGGCGATTGAACTGACTTTACTTGTTTGGAACAATTCCTCTGTCCAGTCAATGGTTGGGGTGGCTGGGATTTGGATAAATGTAACCTTATTATCTCTATTTTTAAGTAAGTAAATAAGTAAATAAGCAAACGTTTATTTCTAAAGCACCTTTCTCAAATGAAAATCACAAAGTGCTTCACAATAGTAAAAATAACATAAATTTGGAACCAATCATACACATGTTACAGAAAAACATAATAAAAGACAGTAAAAGCAAGGAAAAGCAAAAGAGGAACTAAAAGCTCTTCTGAAGAAAAACATCTTGACCAGACTTTTAAAACACTCAACTGAGTGGATCTGTTACACTAACAGAGGTCGAGGTCGAGGAGCCACAGCCTAAAAGGCAACGTCTCCTGTGGTTTCATAGCAGGTTTTGTGACTTAGTAATAGAAATGATAGAATAGTAATATTAGTTATAATCATCTCCTACTCAGGTCTAGATAAGAAGCTTTTTACTTTTGCCACATTCCTCAGATGTAACATGACATTTTTGACAATTTGTTTAGCGAGTCCTTCCAAAGATAAAGATTTGTTACCCAACAACCCAAGGTTCCTGACAAGGAACAAGGCTCGGCTGGACAGAGGAGCTCATGGAACCAAGGTGTTGTTTGATGGAATGGATCTGGATTTCACTGTCCCTGTATTTGGAGCATTTAAGTGTAAATGGTTTTTAAATGACCACAAGTGGTCAGATTCTGCTGCCATGAGCACATCGTTAGAGACCTTTAGAGCTGTTTCTGTTGAATGATTCTCCTTAAAACCTGACGGAAAAACATCTAGAGAGATATTTGGTTCCAAATACAAATTTAGTTGCTTCATAACTACCTTCTCCAAAGTTTTAGAGACAAAGGAGGCTTTAAAATAGGTCTAAGGTGATGTTCAGAGGAATCCAGCTTGACCATGGACAGGCTGCTCATGGGGATGTTGTCCGTAAATACAAAACACTTCCTGTATGGCCCAGGAGATGCTCCCTGAATTTTTCGATCATCGCCTACTTCAGAACCAGTATTTATCCAACTACCCTCTGGGGGTCGTAAACCTCGACTGGCATAACCAATCCCTTCTGTCATCATCCTACATTTTCCCTCCTTTTTCCCCCTTTTCTTTTGTGCCCTAACATCCCTCTCTCTTTTTCTGAATTTCAAAAGGGGTTTATACAAATACACACCTTGTGTGTCAGAAGATTTTTAACCCCCTATTGCAACAGTAACATCTGTCCGACATAAAAGGCCTTCAGCTCTGACCTGTTTGCTCAGCTGTTGGACAGGACAAGTAAAAAACAAACAAACAAATTTCTGTGGAAAATCTCTTCAGTTTGAGAAAAAAATCAGTGTTTTGATGATTTTCAAACTTACCTGAATCGAGTTCTCAATTGCAAAACTTTAGAAAAAGAGACAGTTTTGTTAAAAGTCATATTCTTGGCCAAATGTCTATTTCTGTGTGTTTAGTCACATTTTTTGGAAAAACGTTTTGAAAAGTTTTTTATCGTGAATTGATGTGTCTTTATTTTTGTAAATCAAATTCAAAACAGCCTTTCAAATTCAGACCTGTTCATTTTCATTGTCTCACTGAAAGCTCCTTTCCCTTCAAATGCAGACGGCTGTGGTGCTCAGATTTGGCACATGGATGTTTGAACATCCTCTGTTGTCAGAAGGACTGAAAGTTTTGACGGGCAGGTCCAGTGCGGCCTCGTCTTTCTTCCCCACTGCAGCTCCGGCTGTGAAGCTGACCTCGCTGACCCCATGCAGACGGCTCAGAGGGTTATAATTTGCCTCTTGGATTGCAGCTTTAATGACTGTTGAAGGAAGATCAGGCATTAGTCTAATGATGTTTTAATTGTAAGTGGAAGAATGCATTAACCGTGACCTAAAGGCTTTTTGTGACAGCCTCAATTCAATAAGTGCTTGTGTTCAGGCACCTTGGGGTGGGAAAGGTTGATGGATCCTCGCTGTTAGGACCTCTCTTTCAATTAGCACATCTTTGTTCATTCGTTTACTTCCTAACCTCTGACGCTTTGACTGCGGCTGAAGTTCCAGATCTCTTCTCACTCAAACCGCGTTTCTCAGAAAACAAGAACTAAATGTGCTAAATCAGTACGCTATAATTAGCCTGAAGTTTTTAGAAATATTACAAATTGCATTTGAAGTGGAAGGCCTCACACAGGAAGCCTCCCAGCAGCCTTCATTCCTCTGTCAGCTGATCCAACCAGGGACCGGCTGATAACGTGAAAAAGACCTTTGAGACACATTTTGGTTTTGCAGTACTGCAACATGCGTTTTGCACCACTATCTCAAACTTTGTTAGATTTACTTTGATTTTTAACAGTTCCATGGTTTGTAAAATGATAGAAATAGAAAAATACCAAAACCATGAAAAGTTTTAGCAGCCAAGTAAAAGATCAAAGTGTCTTCCTGACTATTAAAGGTTTAAAAGCTCTCTTAAGTTCGCAGCTCTCTAATGCACATTCACACTGAACGCCATTCTCCTGGCCAATTCTCGTGTCCTCTTTTGTGTGTTTGTGTTTGAAAGAGCTCTACAGAAACATCATGATCACGTCTCCATGTAGATCACAGGCCATCAAAACCAATACAGAAAGAGAGTACCACATTTATCGTTTACTATAGTAAAAGAAATCAAAAACTTCCCTCCGTTTGCTGGTTCTCCGTGACCCCCGTTAACAATTGGCAGGATCTGGCAACGCTGATGCTCTGACGTGACGTCAGACTCGGAGTCATTCGGTAGCCAATGAGCTGCTGGATTGACATGCCGCTAATTTGAGTGTTTGACAGGTTTTAGAATCACAGTCATAAGAAATAAAAGCGCAACTAATTTCAGAATGACGTCAAAAGAAATCGGCAAAAATGATGGGTTTTGGTCCCCAGTTTCAGCATTTTGATTTGTGGATCTGAGGTTTTGACGAGCAATATTTGATCCTCTATTTTGACACCATACAGGCTGTCTCTCCATCCCGCAGTGGATCTCTGTCTGGCCGCCAGCTCGTCCCTCTGTAGCAGGCATAGTGAGCTCCATGGGCCCCTGAGTGAAGATCTCTGCAGTCATTGGTCAGGAATTTAGAGGGCGGAGCAAAGCAAAAAGAGAACGAATAAAAGTTCTACGTGTAACTCAGTGAATAAAAAGCAAAATTATTTTATGAATGAAAAGAAATAAAATAAAATAATTGTTTTTAAACTGATCAATATATATCAATATTCAAATTCCTGTTTTTTGTTTTGTTTGACATAAAAAAGGGAAATTGTAAACACATAACTATTTGTTTTACATACTGATAAACTTTTATTTTGAAAAGGCACAAAATTCCTGTTGCTATGACCCGTGTGACTCATGACAACCAACCGTTTTCTGTCTATTAGAACACAATATTATCTGGACAATATTATCATGAGACCACTTTTTTCAGTTAATGCCAAAAATGTTTCAAAAAACTATTTGACCTTCTGCTTTATGTATTGGAAATGTTTTAGTATTTCTTTGGTTTAGAGTTTGCATTACAGTGGGCTGGTGTAGGACTGTCTCGCAGAACATTTGGGTGCACTTCCCACGGCGGCAATGAGCTAAAAAAATCCAGTGTTGGTTCTTATAGGCAAGAGCCTTCATCCTGCGCCTTAAAAGTAGAAAGTTGTGTGAGGAAGGGCAGCTGGTGTCAAAACTCCCAAACTGCCAAACCACTTGTGTGAATCAGTGAAAGCTGATTCACTGTGGATCTCTAACGGGATACGCCGAGAGGTGAAGAACAACAAGAGTTGTGATTATAGCTGGTGATGGCACAGTCATCATCATTGGTGCATTCAACTACAATGAAACACTAAAGGTAAAATCTGATGGTAAAATAAATAGTGGGAAAAGTTTTCCTTTTGTATCCCGGTACCAGAAGACCCACAGATCAGTGCCATCTTTACCAGTCAGGACAAAGTGCCATGTTCAGCATGTCAGCACAGGGCTCTTTAAAGTCTCACTCCAATCACATTCTGGTCTGTCAATTATAACACTTTTTTTAGTCAAAATCCAAAAGTCTGTGTCATTTTCTAGGTCCGTTTCTGCAGAGCAGCAGGAGTTCATAAAAAAATAACCTCTGAGTTATGGGTGGGACCGTTGGTGCTGAGCATTGACTGTATATAGAGAACTGGACTGAGCGACTGAGACGTCACCCATAAAAAATGACTTACTTCCAGTTCCAGTTCCTCCCCCTTCCAGAGGGAGGGCTGCTGTTCTGGCTGGGCTTGGGTTTCCACCCCCCCCCCCCCCCCTTCACCCTCCCCCCTTTCCCCTGTCTTTTGTGCCATTACCACCCCCCCCACCCCCCCCAATCCCTCTCTTTTCTTCTCCCTTCTTCTTTTATGTCCGGTTCAACAAAAAAATGTATACAAAGATAATTAATATAAATAAAGTTTAGTTCAAAATACAAAAGGGGTTTATACAAATATACACCTGGTGTGTCCAAAAATGTATAACCTGCGATTGTAACAGTAAAATCTGTCCGACACGAGAGGCTCCCAGCTCACATCTGATTGCTCAGCTGTTGGACATAAAAAATAAATAAAAAACCTGTTTTTCAAACTGTTTACTAGACTTTTCACTGCAAACTGTCTGCTCTTGATTCACAACAGCTTGAATCAAGCAGCACACAGAAATGCTGTTTTTAATCTATTTCTTTAATTAATAAAAAAAAATGCAACAACATGTTCAAAACAGCAAAAGCAGCATTTTTAAACTTTTAATGCAGAGTTCCTGTCGTTCTCTCTTGATCCTGTCTGTCTCTCTGTTATCCCCGTCTTCCCATTCATCTTTAACCCATTTCTCAGCCCTTCTCCTTCCCTCAAATACAAAAACATTTGATGCAAGCAGTTAAAAAGCAGGACCATCCACAGGGTGAAATGGGTCTGAAAGCTGAAATCCACAGGCGGGGGCTCCAGCTTCTACTGATCCCCGGGTGCTGCTGTTCTTCCACCTGCTGAAAGCATTTGTCACTGTGGTGACAGACTCCTCCTGAAAACAGGGTTGTGTCATTAGTTCAGTCTTAGGTCTGCTCTAAAGGCTTTTGTTCTGGGTTTCTCTCTGTTTCTGCCTCTTCGTGTCCTGGCAGCTGTTGCCAGCTCTTCTGGAGCCTTTGGCAGCTCATAAATAACCTGGTCAGACCCGAAGCTGAGGATACAAGTAAAGGGTAAATGTAAGGTGTAAATACTACACGTGGCCTTTAAAACAATGTTAAGGAGAGGGCAGTGGTTGTTCTCTGAGGTAAGACAGTAAAGGTTGCAGACCTGACAGTCCCTCAATGTTCTGCTCCACTACAAGTAAACCAAACACGCAAAAGCTTTAGGAACTTTAAAAATGACCTTTTCCTATACAAACTGTGTGTTTTGGTGTGTGTGAACTGTATGTGTGTGGTTGTTGCTTCTTTATGTGTGCAGTTGTATCTGTATACCTGTACCAGTTTGCGCATCTACATTCATGTACACTCATGTACATTCAAGTACACTCATGTACACTCATCTACATTCATGTACACTCATGTACATTCAAGTACACTCATGTACACTCATCTACATTCAAGTACACTCATGTACACTCATCTACATTCAAGTACACTCATGTACACTCATGTACACTCATGTACATTCATGTACACTCATCTACATTCATGTACACTCATCTACATTCAAGTACACTCATGTACACTCATCTACATTCATGTACACTCATGTACACTCATGTACAGTCATGTACAATCTTATACACTCATGTACATTCATGTACAATCTTATACACTCATGTACATTCATGTACACTCATGTACAATCTTGTACACTCATGTACATTCATGTACACTCATGTACACTCATGTACACTCATCTACATTCATGTACACTCTTGTACACTCATGTACACTCATGTACACTCATCTACATTCATGTACACTCTTGTACACTCATGTACACTCATGTACAGTCATGTACATTCATTTACACTCATGTACACTCATGTACACTCTTGTACACTCTTGTACACTCTTGTACATTCATTTACACTCATGTACACTCATGTACACTCTTGTACACTCTTGTACACTCTTGTACACTCATGGACACTCATGTACACTCTTGTACACTCATGTACACTCATGTACACTCATGTACACTCATGTACACTCATGTACAGTCATGTACATTCATGTACACTCATGTACACTCATGTACAGTCATCTACATTCATGTACACTCATCTACATTCAAGTACACTCATGTACACTCATCTACATTCATGTACACTCTTGTACACTCATGTACAGTCATCTACATTCATGTACACTCATCTACATTCAAGTACACTCATGTACACTCATCTACATTCATGTACACTCATCTACATTCATGTACACTCATCTACATTCAAGTACACTCATGTACACTCATCTACATTCATGTACACTCATGTACACTCATGTACAGTCATGTACAATCTTATACACTCATGTACATTCATGTACAATCTTATACACTCATGTACATTCATGTACACTCATGTACAATCTTGTACACTCATGTACATTCATGTACACTCATGTACACTCATGTACACTCATCTACATTCATGTACACTCTTGTACACTCATGTACACTCATGTACACTCATCTACATTCATGTACACTCTTGTACACTCATGTACACTCATGTACAGTCATGTACATTCATTTACACTCATGTACACTCATGTACACTCTTGTACACTCTTGTACACTCTTGTACATTCATTTACACTCATGTACACTCATGTACACTCTTGTACACTCTTGTACACTCTTGTACACTCATGGACACTCATGTACACTCTTGTACACTCATGTACACTCATGTACACTCATGTACACTCATGTACACTCATGTACAGTCATGTACATTCATGTACACTCATGTACACTCATGTACAGTCATCTACATTCATGTACACTCATCTACATTCAAGTACACTCATGTACAGTCATGTACATTCATGTACACTCATGTACACTCATGTACAGTCATCTACATTCATGTACACTCATCTACATTCAAGTACACTCATGTACACTCATCTACATTCATGTACACTCTTGTACACTCATGTACAGTCATGTATAGTCATGTACATTCATTTACACTCATGTACACTCATGTACACTCTTGTACACTCTTGTACACTCATGGACACTCATGTACACTCTTGTACACTCTTGTACACTCATGGACACTCATGTACACTCTTGTACACTCTTGTACACTCATGTACACTCATGTACACTCTTGTACACTCTTGTACACTCATGTACACTCATTTACACTCATGTACACTCAGGGGTCATTTCATTAGGCACACCCCGCTGGGACAAAGTGCTATTGTACCGGGTTGGACCCCTTTTACCTTCAGAACTGCCTTAATCCTTGGTGTCATCGATTCAACAAGTTACTGGAAACATTCCTCAGAGAGTTTGGTCCATGTCAGCCACACATCCATGCCGATCTCCCGTTCCACCACAGTGAAGCCTGAACCGTTGATACAAAGGTTGGATGGATCCATGCTTTCATGACCCTACCGTCCAAATGTTGCTGCAGAAATGGAGACTCATCAGACCAGACAACGTTTTTCCAGTCTTCTATTGTCCAGTTCTGGTCATCCTGTGTGAACTGTAGCCTCACTTTCCTGTTCTTAGCTGACAGGAGTGATACCTGGCGTGATCTTCTGCTGCTGTGGACCATCTGCAACAAAGTTGGATGTGTTGTGCGTTCAAAGATGCTCTTCTGAGACCTCGGTTGGAACCAGTGGTTACCTGAGTTACTGTTGCCTTTCTTTTTGTTGAATTTGCAGTTGAAAGACACAGAGTTTACATTCCTTCAGGTTTGAACCACAGCAGATCATCTTGACCATGTCTACATGACTAAATGCGTTGAGGTACTGTCATGTGATTGGCTGATTCTGTTAATGTGTTTGTTTTTTCTGGGATAGCAAGCGGAATGTCTGGATAACTAGCAAAGTGGTAAATCTCAAGGACCGGGTTTGGAGATAGACGTGACGTGTGAAGTACAGACTGACAACCCAGAAGGAACCCAGACACAGCTGGAGTTAGCTCACGACAAACTCGTCTGAACTCTCGTGTTCGGAGATTCTGAGGTGCAAGGAACTCTAAAGGTCATCAGAGCTTCCAGAAGTCACTCTGAGAACCAATGCAGATTTTATTTGTCAATTACTTTGGGGCTTGAATCTCTTATTCTGCGCAGCAGTAAGGTTGGCAGTGGTTGAGCAGGCGGCACCTGAAAGTATGGAGGGAGACAGTGACTGAAGCTACTTTCTTCCTCTTTCTGCAACTGACCCGCAGCGGACAACAGAGGGAACCGTCGCCAAATAAGAGATTGAAGTTTTTCTTGGGGCAGCAGTGGGGCAGAGGTAGACCTCTGATTGGACAATCGCAGGTTCAATCCCTGCTCTGCCCGCCCATGTGTTAGAGTGTCCTTGGGCAAGGCAGTGAACACCACATTGGTTGTAGGTTGGTGCTGGTGTAAGTTAGCGGTGCCGTCGTCAGTGTGTGTGGGTGAATGGGACTGTAAAGAACTTTGGGCCTTTTAAGAAGGTAGTAAAGCGCTTCATGCTTTACTGAAAACTTGCATTCCAAACATAAAGTTTTGATAAATTAACCGTCCCAATGAGGACTTTAAAGGGCAACGACTTTCTCTCGTTGTTTTGACTCCCCTCGTACTTCCTGGCCAATGACTGGAGAGATCTTTAGTCACATGGTTTTGTTTACAAGCTTTAGTCCGAAACAGAGATCTCCCGCAGACGCCAAACGCAATCTTTAGGCCTCAGTCAGAAACAAATTAGTGGACTCAGTCTGAATACACCTTAAGAAGAAGGCTGTCATGTTTACAGAAATTCAGCATTTGCCAACCTCTTCAGAACAAGTTTGTCTCCTGGATAAAAGGTCATATGAGATGGTCAAAATCCACTGCTCTCATTTTTCCCAGAGCCACAGAAATCTAAACCCGATCATAGATTTTGTGTTTACTGAAATGAAATGCTTACAGGAAAGACACGACTGATCCTTTTTTCAATATGCACCCCATTTCTAATGAACATATTGGCAGTGTTTTAACCTTCATTTGATTTTGTTCTTTGATCACGCTCACAGATGGCAGTGTCTCTGTGCGGCTGAGGAAGAGGAGGAAAGTTCCCATCAGACAAATGCAGAGAGAGTGAAATTACAGAGCTGCTGCTAAAATGACAACTTAAAGGTTCTTGAACCTACTGGTGTCTCTGGAAGCTTGGAGCTGTGCATAAAGACGCCATTGGGTCGTCCATAGCCAGTGCTTACCAGCAGAAACAACGGCAGTGCTAGTGGAAGTACAACCAGACTTCTTTTCAACCACAGGGTGGTTTCTGTGTAACCCAGATGGTCCAGATAGATGGAATAGAGGATGGCTGGTGGGTGGTCATCAAATTCTCACCTCATATTCTGCGCTTTAACTGGAGGTCAACCAAAGCAGTGCTCTGCTTTGTGTTTTGAATGGTGGTGGACACAACACGGCTGTTTCTGTGATGCTTCAACCCTCAGAAGCCCAGAGGAGAATCGGTCATTTTTGTTTATCTTATTATTTCCATCTTAAACACTGTTTACCCGGCCTGGTGAGGTGTCTCTTTTTTTAGCAGAATTTGGTAATTATTTTTTGACATTGCATTAAAGTCACACTTTTGTATATTTTTGTATCACATGTATGTTTTGTCCATGACCACAACAAATATATCCAGAGATACTTTTATTTTGTTTTTCCAGTATGCTTAATGATTGTGTTTTATAGTAATAATGTACAATAATAATGATGTAATTCTTAATTCTGTTTAATGATAATCCTGTCATTATAAATAACTGTGTTTTATTATAATAACATATATTATATATTAATTCTGTAATTCTTAATAATTCTGTTTTATAATAATAATTCACAATAATAATTCTGTGATTCTTAATAATTCTGTTTTTTTATAATAATATATAATAATAATTCTGTTATTCTTAATAATTCTGTTTTATAATAATAATTTTGTAATTCTTAATATTTGTGTTTTGGAAGGAACACATCTTTTCATGCATTCCTTCAAAAATGTGATTCTCTGCCAACGATGCTCAGGATGAAGAGAACTCGTTTTGTGATTCTTAACTGCCTGTTCAGTATAACTACATCTTTCTTTGTCTGCTGTCAGGATGGTAATTGTTCCATAGGACTTTCCTCTGTTTGACGCTATGGCTGGAGTGTGAAGGTTGTGTACTGGAGTCTGCAGCAGGTATCTGGTCTTGGTGAACTGCTGTCTCAGTAGTTGTGGTGAAGTCTACTTGCTTCAGTGTAACAGAAAAGTTGAAGCCTTTGGCTAAAACTTCTCCGTTTGGAGGCCATATAAGACTCTGCAAACACACTAAAATCTCCATATTCTTAAATGAGCACCATGTCATCTAAAAGCTTAAAAGAAACCCCACCAGCGGCTTCAACAACAATGTTTTAGATTTATTTCAACATTTGATCCTGAAACCGAGGACAAAAATGGTGTTTTCACACACAAGGTTTTTTTTTCCAATTTACAGCCCATTCCTGTCAACACTCCATCAGTCAGACCAGCTCACACAGCCAATGGACAGGAATCCTTTTTGATAAATGATGCGCTGCTTTTAAAGAGGACAGCTTTTATTCTCTTCAGGGAATAATGTTGTTAAAGGAGTATAAAAGAAGGTTGCCAGACCAATTCGTGATTTGACTCTTTTACTTAGGTAGCAGTGATGACTATTTTGGACCAGCAAACTTTCAGCTGAAAGCTGCTAGGCAGCCAGATTTGATCAAATTCATCAACTTGAAAGAAAACAGAGAATATTTTTTCTGTTTTTGTAAAGAAAATGTGGGATGAATCCCGTAAAATGTTTTCCGCTTTTCTGAGGCAGCAGGAAGTGCATGGTTCTTCCAGAGATGGGAGAGAGCGATCGATAATCTTCTGGGCTGTCGAGGTGACCCTCTGGAGCGCGTTCCTGTCTCTGCTGAGCCTTCTTCACCAGAGCAGTGGGGTTAGCGCTCGCTATCATCAGCAAACTTGAAGATGGCGTTCCTGGTGTGAGTGGAGGTGGAGTCGTGGGTGTAGAGGGTGTACAGAGGAGGCACACAGCTGTGGACATGTGGCCGCTTCTCGCACCCTCTGAGAGCGGACTGTCAGGAAGTCCAGGATCCAGAAGCAGATAGAACCTCCCGTTTGGACATCAGTCTGTGTGGCAGGATAGTGTTCAAAGCAATGATCAGTCTAGCGTGGCTCCCTGACTGCTCCAGGTGTGACAGAGCAGTGTGGAGAGTGACGGTGACCCGTATGACTGTCCAGTGTTGGTGGGAGGCAGGAGACAATGTTTCTGCGTACTCGTTTTTCAAAGCACTTCATGATGGCATGATGAGTGAAACTGATCTGTAGTCATTTCAGCTGCTGATTGTGGACTTTTTGGGCAGAGACATGATAATTTAGGACTTCAGACAGGGTGGTAGGGGGAGAGTGAGGTAAGTTGAACCATATAACTTAAAATGTAAACATCAGCATATTGTGCTGACAAACCTTTTTAACAATTTCAGGTTTCTAAGTACAAAACAGTTATTTTTCAAACGAAACATTAATTCAACAAAAATCATTGGACCATTCAATCAAAACAACTATTTCATAGTCCAGCTGTCTCAACGTTACAGGACAATATACACTGTCGCTCGCTCCTCTCCAGCCTGTTGAGGTTGAGGTAGCGTCTTCAGAACATGACTGCGTGAGAAAACTGCTTTGAAAGCAAAGGTGTGTTTCTGGCAAATTCCGTAGGTTTCTGACTGCCCAGAATTTCTCTGATTCCTAAGAGATCTCTAGAGGTCCAAAAAGGTCTCTAACACTGTCAACTAGGCCAATGTAAAGATGGCTCCTGAAGTTGGACATGCATTTTACAACGACAGTGACCTTCCATCAAATTTGGTTCATTTTCTTCATCACAGGAAGTCTCATTATCAGAAGCAAGAAAGGTTGAAACTACTTCAGCCAGAGGCTGCTGCTGCAGGACAGGCCTGTTTGACAACATGGATGACAAACTCAGAATCAGAAGACATCCCAGTGGCTCTCCGTCCTAAATGCTCAGCAAGCTCCTTCTCTACCTCCTCTAAGAAAACTCTCTTGGCTTCTGCAATACCACAGTCCCTCTTGTTACCTTTGTTTGATCTCTTTTTCATGTACCTCATCAATGTTAACCTGTCAATATTTATTTTCTTTGCCACTAATCTGATGGACTTCACCGGCTTCCTGGCTGCTGTTGGACACAAGCGGAGTACACCCTGGACCAGAGGAGTGGACTCGAGTCATCCTATTTTAAACTGTAAATGATGCTCTGTAAGTCACAGGTGAACAGAAGAGACAGAAAGACGTAGAGGGAGGTGTCTGGTGAGGCTTTTCTACCATATTGGATGTGAACATCACTAAAAATCTGCTCTTCACAGTTCTGCAAGAGTCGAAATGAATCAAAGAACCAAAAAGTTTCTCATAATGTCTTTGATTTTCACCAGTTGAAACATTTATAAGACAAACCTGTGGAAATACGGGCAGACTTTTGTTGCTCTGCGCATTTTGGATCTCTGTTAGCCGTCCAGGTCATTGTGCATTGTGACTGGACACGTCAATACACACCTCAGTTTGAACAAACTTATGCAAACCCCATGAGTTTCCTGTCATAACAGGAGCCTCCTGCAACAAGAGAACCATAAAAAAGATTTGAGCTTTGATAGATTGAGTAAAAGGGGAGAAAAGAACGAGGTTTCATTTATAGCAGGGAAGTCTGAATTTGCACTGAAGTTGGTGCTGAAAGAGCAGCCAAGGAGAGAAGAACGGAGACAGCAGATCCTGGGGACAAAGCCGTGTGAGACAGGGTTGCAGCTGGTATCGATAATTTGGGAAATGCGATCACTTTTAGTCTGTGCTTTTCAAAGACAGAGGGGCAGGGAACCAGAGGGAGATGTAAGGGAGCCTGCTTGTCTCCTTGAATCCAGTTGGATCCTGTTGCAGTCTGCTCCTGTAATCAGTGAATCAGCGGCAGTCATCCTGTCTAAGCAGCCTGGATGACACTTCAATGCCCGGCAATTGGATTTTAGGGCATCTCACCGCTGGAGTCGGGCCGTCTGAGCAGTTTCTTTTGAAATACAGGACACAGCAACATCAACATGAGACGACTACAGTACAAAAGCTGATGTAAGGACGTTTTTGGATTAGAATACATGCTTTGAAGCCTGTTTTTGAAGCAGGACAGAACTTCTTTCTGCAAAGAATCAGATGAAGACCTTGAAACCAGTCATTCAGTTTTAGAAAACTTTTGTTTGCTTTAATGTGCCTGTTAAGTTACCTTTACACCACCTTCAGCAACACACCGACCACTGTCAAGTCTGTGTGAACGCGGGTACATGTTTGAGGCTTCAGCAATCAAAACGTTACTCTGTAAAATCTGTATGCAGGTTTCCAGGACCGTTTGACCACTGAACGCACCTTGAAGGTTAAACCGGGTTGAACTTTGACCAGTCAGGGTTTCTGATTTGGTAATGACATATGGATGGCGTTCTTTTAAGTCACCGAAGTCCCAATCATTGGGAAATTGATCATGGAGGATCATGGAGGAATATTTGGGTTTTACATCGGAAGTGTAAACTCATGTTGCTTTTCTTTTTTCATTGTTGCTGTATGGTTTGAACACAACTCCTTGCACTATTTGTGTATTCGCTTTGTGTATTTCTTGTACGGTGGCCCTAAAGTCACTGAACGAAAGGACACATCGACAAAACAAATACTGAAAAAGCATCACATTTTAGAAATCAAAAGAAACTTCCAGAAAACTGAAGCAAAGTAAAAATGAAATGTTTCAGAAAACAAAAGTTACTTCCAGACACCAGAATGAAATGTTAAAAAAGGAAAGCAGAAAAGGTAGGAGCACACTGATTGGATTGATTTTTGAGTTTTTTCAGATGTGTCTTTCATGTTTGCACACTAATGAAAACGGTAGGATTAGTACGGCGCATGTCCAGTTTCGCTTCATGACAAATGACGTTCAGTTGAAGTGATGGACAAACATGATCAACCGTTCAGCGATGTCCCGTAGTACCGACCTGTCCTGCCTTCTGTTGTTTCATTTTATCAACATTTCATTTTGATTTCTGGCAGTTACTTTTGTTTCCTGAAATGTTTTCTTTTTGAAAATAGAACGGCAGAGAACAGGAATGTTGGGAAGGTTCTTGTGGAAGAAACTTCCTTTTCTGTCTCTTCCTGTTTGGTACTTTTTCACTTTGTCTGCTCCTACGTTTAATAAGGCCCAATTTGATTCAATTAGGTGCCGCTTACATTGATGGCTATTGAGTGCTGGTGCGACTGGCCGTCCCCCCCGGGACCCCGTTGGGCCTCAGTGTGGATAATTAGAGTTCATGTTGGGGGGGGTTAACCTGTCTCTGTGGGCGCCAGAACCAGGCAGCTCTGCTTTGATGTCGGACCTGGTCTCTGAGCTCGAGCTCCACCTGAGCGTCAATCAGTTAGTGGGGGGTGGGGGGCTGCAAGTGATCATTATGTGTATTTTGACGTTATTTTTCCAGCTGATCGATCGGCTGCCATCTTGCTTCTGGGGTCAACTGTCTCTTCTACTTAGGGACTGACCAGTGGGTATCATTAAGGGTGAGATGGGCTGCTGGGGGGAGGAGGCTTTGTTATGTGGAGGGGGCTGAAGGAGGCGAGCCTTTTTCTTTTGGCGTCGCAGACTTAGTTGACCTTTCACTTAGGGAGCAGCTGGAGCTGAGAGATATTTAATTGAATGGAGTCTTCAGATGTATTTTGGAGGGAGCAGAGAAGATATCTGCAGCACAAGATCAGTGAGGAGTGGGGAGGCGCGGGGGGGTGGGGGTGGGGGTTTGCTTGACCTTCAAAGCCTAATTGATAGGCTTCTCATAGACCTTGTTTGAGATGTACGTGGTCCCTGTTGTTCGCCAGACCCTTACAACTCCAGCACAAGTACAAAGTCAACCACAGGTAGGGAGCCCCCAGCGGCCCACCACAATCAATAGCAGCCGGCTCAGCTAACGAGAGCTGCAGTTGCTCTCCAGCTTTCACAGCCCCCATTAAGAGGCAGCAACCAGCCTAATTCCACTCCCTCCCTCATTAATGTGGAGAAATAAGGGGCAACAGCATCATTATGAAGCAGCCTGGAGAATAACTGATGCTCCGATTTGGCAGCAGAAGTCAAAACAGAACGGCAAAATCATGTCTGCTCCTTGATAGATTTGGGGAAGGGGGTGCATCAAAACACAGGCAGCACCCCCCCCCCCCAAAAAAATGATTTTTCTCTTTATTTAAGCTCCGTTTAAATATTTGATAAAACAAGGTGATGTCAGAACCTGGAACGAAGGAAAACCCACAAACTTTGGGGGGGGAGGAGCTGCTTTAATTGAAGCTTCCCTGCCAGCCTGTACGGCGTGGGGGTGGGGGGTGGGGGGGGTTCTCAGGCAAAACGGCAAAGCTTTGGATGGACACAAAAGGTTTAGTGAGGGATAATGTACGGAGATCATTTGATTAATTTGTGTTCATTCTGAAGAAATAATAGTGTACCCCCCATCCCCCCCAGCATTCCTTCAGCGGCGAGGATGAAAGCGAGGAGCGCAGCGCAGATCTGAGGCCATTCCAGCCGTTAATGCTGATCTCCAAAATTAAAGATTTATACCACTTGATGGAGCTCTCCTTTCTGTCCGTTAAGGCTTTCTTTAGAGTATTTGAATGGGGGGGCGGGGGCGGGGGCGGGTTGAGTGATGTTTAATTTGGGAAACGACTGATCTCACCGACACTTTGATGGGAAATTAAAAGATAGGAGCTTTCAGCGTTTGTGGAGCAGGTTTCCTCTTCAGCTCCATCCGCTCACATGAAAGACTGCAGCGTAGAGATCAGCCCGAGCAAAAGTTTAGAGCTTTGCGTGTTTACTAACCATCAGCAAACACCAAATCAATAACAAATGGGTTTTAAGAGCAAAAAGCCTCACAAAGTGGCTGTGTGGATGTGCAGAAACTCTCACTTCTGATGGTTTCTCAAACCTTCCGATCATCTCAGCTCATTCACTCACTGCAGGGTCAGAAGGTCCGTCCACAGAGCGCTGCTTGGAGTTTCCATTTTATCTCAATTTGACGGTCTTTCATTTATCGGAACAGAGCTGCGAGCAGAGCTGCAGAATTCACAAGATTTGAACCCCTTTGACTTTTTGCGACAAACAGCAACAAACAAGTGCTCGTAAAGAGGAAAATGCCGCTCCTTACTCGTCCAGTGCTGGTCCAGTGTGAACACCGTAGAGTTATTCACAAAAAGTTCTTGAAAGTGCCACACATGCCCGGTGTGAATGTAGCATCCAGCTGGGTTCGCACCAAACGCAGTTTGCCCAGCAGAGGCGTCCATTTTTTAAATGTCTTTTTACTTTTCCTGTCCAGCAGCTGAGCAGACAGATCAGAGCTGAAGCCCTCTTGTGTTGGACAGATTTTACTGTTACAATAGGGCAGCGGAGTCAAACACTGGGCCTCGAGGGCCGGCCTCCTGCTGGTTTTCAAGAAACCTTACCGTATCTGGTGTTGATCACCAGACTGTGACTGTGAAGCGCTTTGCGCCGTCAAGGAAGGTAGAAAAGCGCTACATAAGTAAACGCCATTTCCCATCAGACCACATTTCAGTTCGTTACTGTTGTATCGCTGCTCCACAGGTGATGATGGTTCTCTGTTTCCATCACGTTAAGCCCGGCTACGGTGGTCGTTTTGGTTCAGTTATTCCGCTCTCAGCAGGAAACGGATTCAGACTGAGGAATGTGAAAGTGAACTAAACTTCAGTCTGATTGGAAACGTTGAAAAACGGATCAGAGAGCAACTCCTGGTCCTGGACCAGGGTCCAGAGTGTCTTTAGACTGAACACTTGTTCCAGACTATTGGAGGAAACGAACTCTGGTTCACTTTGAGCAAAACATATGTATCCAGTTTGAATACACCTTAATTTGGTTCTTATTGTTATTTATTTGTTTTTCCCTCCTCGGACTAATGCGCAAGGCGTCAAACCAGGTCACAGAGAGTTGGAAGTACCGCTGGAAGCATCCATCATTCAGATACAGCTCTTGCAGTAGATGATGAACTTCATTGTACTGGGAGAATCTCTGAATGATCTCATGGTGATTATCGATGCTTTTGTAGAGCTCTTTCAAATGAATACATCTGATCTCTGCACATCAATCGTGTCTTGCATGCATTGTAAATTAGATAAACCCAAACTCTGCTCCATGTAGCAATCAGGCTTAATCTTTGTGGAAGCCCCTCCCACTTGCCTCTGGGGCATCAAGGTTATGAAAACATTTTGAACAAGCAGAAAACTCACCACACATCCAAATAGAAATGGCTGATGCGAATGTGACACGCAGCTGTAGGACTGATTTGAGTTTGCAATGGATTTCTGCAATGCTTGAGCACCTGCCCCTCTTTGCCTTGGATCAAAAAGGGTTTTTTGGAGCCTTTTAGAAAGTGACAATTCGCACATCATTTTCTAGATACATACAGCCAGCGCTGAATTTTTATTCTTGGCTGCGCAAACTCGGAGGAAGAGTTAGGGACCAGTTACGGTTAGGTTTAATGCACCACATGGTTCTTGCTGTGTCTGCATCTCACCACTCCCCCAGGGATGGGTCATCTGTGGAGAACAAATCTCACAACATGAATTTCAATCCGTTTGTGTGCTGGTTGCACAGAAATATGTGCAAATAACATTAGCCTTTGCACTAACATTGATACATTCCTGTTAAAGGCGCATAAAAAGTGTCAGTATCTGAGTATTTTTCTATTAGTACTTTAAAATTTCACTGGATTGTTTGAAGAAAAAAAAGGTGTTTTTGCTGCCCTTCTCCAACATTCAACCTCTGCTCCTCTAACATCCCGTGCACGCCCCTGGGTGTGGTCTTCTAATAAGCTCACTCCTGATTGGTGAGAGTCATCACATAAACACTGACTGAGACTGATTTAGACCAATCAGTGCTTACTGACGTCGTCTGGCTCTAACATGGCGGCATCTGTCTTCTGACACAATGGCGACTGAGTTGACTTAAGGAAGGGTTAGGGTTTTTGATTGATTGATCTGGTTTATTTCAAGCATTAATTGTGGACAATACAAGACAAAAAACCTACACAGATTTATCAAACTTATTACAGATATAATGAAATGCATTGATGAAAGAAAAAAAACAAATACACAGGTAAGTTACATTTGATTCTTTACATAAATTGATTAATAACTCAAGTTGAGCTTGATTTTTTAAACAAATTAAGGTGCACATCGATCATTAATTAGTTAATCACCTTCTTCATCCGTCATATCTATTTCATCCCAATCTGCTGAGTTTTTACTCTTGAATTTGTCAAAAACGGATGTCAGCTCACATCAGAGAGAAAGACTGAGTGTGGGATCCTTGCCAGATTTTCTTTGCAGGTTTTGCATTTTGGAATTTCCAACATCAACTCTGGACCGGCATTTACGAAATAGTTGTTGAGGCCGTTTGCTGCTTCATTAATAGTTTCGTTTTGACCCCGCTCATCTGTTAAGTAATCTACAGCTGATTAGTAAATCCTTTTCCATTGTCACTCAGTCCTCTGATACAGTTCTCTGATCCGAATGGAAGATTCAAACACTGCAAGCCTGTGTTTTTCTTTCTTGCTCTTCCAAACTCCTTTTCAGCTGGTCTGTCTTTGTGAAAATATTAGCTTGGCTTGTTCTGACTGTTAGCGACACTGTGTTATCCTGACTGTACTAACTATGACAAAAACAAATGTCTACAGCAGTAAAGTTGGAGGGATTTATGCCACAGAGACTGAAAGATTTAAGGGACGTTTAGTTGCACAGTAGGGTTCATCTCTCCATCCTCATCACAGCCTGTGCCCTTATAGCTGTCCTATATCAGGTGTGATCTGTTGTGAGACGAAGCAGACGCACACCGACACACACCGACACACACGACACACACCGACACACACCGACACACACGACACACACCGACACACACGACACACACCGACATACACCAACACACACCGACACACACGACACACACCGACACACACCGACACACACGACACACACGACACACACCGACACACACCGACACACACGACACACACCGACACACACGACACACACCGACATACACCAACACACACCGACACACACGACACACACGACACACACCGACACACACCGACACACACGACACACACCGACATACACCGACACACACCGACACACACGACACACACCGACACACACCGACACACACCGACACACACGACGCACACCGACATACACCGACACACACGACGCACACCGACACACACCGACACACACGACACACACCGACACACACGACACACACCGACACACACGACACACACCGACACACACCGACACACACGACACACACGACACACACCGACACACACCGACATACACCGACACACACCGACACACACGACACACACCGACACACACGACACACACCGACACACACGACACACACCGACACACACGACACACACCGACACACCGACACACACCGACACACACCGACACACACGACACACACACGACACACACCGACATACACCGACACACACCGACACACACCGACACACACGACACACACCGACACACACCGACACACACGACACACACGACACACACACGACACACACCGACACACACGACACACACCGACACACACGACACACACCGACACACACCGACACACACCGACACACACCGACACACACGACACACACCGACACACACGACACACACCGACACACACGACACACACGACACACACCGACACACACCGACGTTCCATTTGCTGCTTGGTGTTACGGTGGGTTTTACAAACTAATTTTGAAGCACTTTGAGTGAAATGATTTGGTTAAATATTCCCCTTTTGTGTGATTCTTTCAGGAGTCATCCACTGCTACTGGTTTGAAGTCATGAAATCCCATCTTTACTCCACTACACCTATAAAAAGACTTATTCATTGCTCAGGCTAAAATGTCAGTTCTTTCTGTTCTTAATATTCCCTTTCTAAAAGGAAATGGTCTGTGAGGATTCTCTGGGCTCCAGGATTTGTTATCACAGGATTACTGTGCTTCAAAGCAGCTGCACTTTATGAGTCCAAATAATAAAAACACTTGATGAATGAATGTAATGCAGTCCTCCAATATTTCAATGCAAAGTGTGGCTCTCTAGAAGGAAATATTTGAACCATTTTAGGACGGCAGTGAAGACCCTCGTTCAGAGGAAGGCGGAGACAGATTCATGAAAGACACGCATGATGATGAACGAGAAACAACTGAGACAAAAAGAGAACTCCACAGATCTCCCAAAATCCTCCAAGATCTGAACATGTGTGTCCGTCGTTTAATTAGGGCAAAAAAAAAAAAAATCCAAAATGTAGAAACTGTTATTATGACCACCATCTTGTCCATCATCACAAACTAGATCGTGTCATGTTGTTCGGCCTGGACAATAACAACAACAAAAAACTAGCAATAAATAATTCAAAGCTCAGACATTGGCATTAACTTTTATAAAAAGTATTTGTTTTTCATCATCTGCAGCTGTAAGGAGTCAAGGGAACATGGCTATCACATAAATCCAGGCTGGGTTCTTTCTGTGGGGTTTGCATGTTTTCCTCATTTGTGCGTTGGTTTTCTCCAGGAACTTCAGTTTATTTCCCAGAGTCCTTTGCTTCATAGGTCATTAGGTGATTCTAAATTGTCACTAAGTGTGAATGTGAATGCGGACATCCCTGAGGTTTCTTAGGTTTTCTTACCTGGAATCTGCTTTTTTAGGAGTTTTTCTTCACAGAGAAGGAGGGTCTGAGAGCAGGGATGCCAATTCAGCTTAGTCTGGTTAGTTTAGTTTAACAACCAGCTATTGTTTATATTTTATGACTGACTTCATGTTTTAGTACAATTACAGCCCATACAGACAACTGTGTTGTGATATGGAGCTATGTGAATAAAATTGAAATGGTGGTGACTCCATTTTTGGCTGAGTTTGTCAGAATTTTGTTTTCCTCGTTTGTTTCGCTGATTTTCTCTGGCGTCGCTTTGTATCAAACTTGGCAACCCAGAATTTAAGCTCAGTTTTTGAGAGATGGCCTTGTGACGAAAAATCCCCAAACACAACGTAACTGGAATACTTTGTGTGTATTAATATAGCATTTTATTTTGGGGCCAAAAGAATCAACCAAAATGAGTTTTTATGAAATATTTCACGAGGTCATCGAAAACCTTTTTCATATTCGTCTGCTAAGTGTTGCTGTTGTGCACCAGAAAGAACTTCTGAAACCTAATCCAACACGTGATGCGCTGGTCTTTCGTGTAAAACTTGATCCTGCCGTGGAAGAACAGCAGAAAGGCCTGTGACAGTTTGGGTCAGTCTGCTTCCCTCCTTTAAACACAGGCACTAGGAGTTTGGCTGTGTGAACATTGGTGATATACGAGGGATTGCAGTTTTACAATAGAAAAGGTCCGGCTCACCTGAACTTTTTGGGGGGCAGTGAGGACGGGTAGCACCTGCAGCTTCAATTTTGATTGCTTTTTGACATTTGGAGAGCTGCTTCTGCAGCATCTCTTTGGCCTGCCATTATTTAATTGCACATCCTAATAATAGGACAAGTCCTTTGTTTTCTTTTTCATTTTTCTTTGTCACATGGCTGTGTCGCCTCTAACAAGTCGTGAGGTTGGAGCCGGTCGCGCGCTGAGGGCTTTTGTGAGGACCGCAGCAACAGAATACAAAGACGGCCTGTTGTTTGACTGCACTGAAACTGTAAATGTTTCATACGTGAGCGATGACAGGTCTGACCGGCTTCATGCAGGAGCCTCAGCAGCAGCAAAATATGTTGGTTTCTACATGAAAAGCCACTAACTGGGCAGGTTTGCTTGTGTGAACTGCCATCGTGGTTTGCACAGCTCACTGTAGCCGCCTCTAACTGCTTCTTGTTCAGTTTGTTGTGTATTTTCTGGGGAACACGTCTGTCTCCCACACAGTTTTAATCACTTGCAAACTTTTCTCTTCAGAATGATAAATCACAGCACTTCGCCTCATGCTAATTGACATGTGACAACGTCATTTGCATAATGATTAAGAACAGCTCCAGGGGAGATGCTGCGGAGAAGGGATATATTATGGATTTGCTAATTAGTCATAGTCAGTTCTTCTGTATTGTTGTTTTCACTAGTCTAGCAAACTGACTGGATCAGACAACCATGGCTTTATGACAGATGTCATGGCTGTTCAGTCATTGCTGTTGATGCTTTTTTCTGGCAGCTGAAGAGATCCTGCTTTTATGAGTTTGTCAAAATGTCTTGCTGAAGTTTTCAATCAGATCACGGATCACTGTCCCGCTGAGGTTTGGCAGGCTTAGTCTCAGGTGACGTCGAACAAGCGTCAGAAGGATTTCACATGGATCCTCCAGCATGCAGTTTCAGTGCAGATCAAACGTCTTCATTTGGCTGCAGCACATTTTCTCTGTTCACTTGCAGTTCAGTGCCAGTGTTGGGCTGCAACTAACAGTTCATGTGGTTGTCTACTCATATCCCAGGTTTTTTAGGAACCTAGTTTGGTTTTTAAAGCATCTTTTGCTGCTTTCAAACTTCCAGAAAGAGTGACCAGAGCAGCTGATTCTGCGAGGACAGAAAAAACAAACACAAAAACACTGGAACATGTTACATTCCAGTTTACAGCTAAAAACTGCAATAAGACCCACAATATGATTCAGCTAATGATTATTTAGCCTGTCTAAAATCTACTGATTGTTGATTATCAGACAGAAACATCTGATTATTGCTTCTATCCAAACACACGAATTTAAATCTTAATCCTAAATTAACCAAATCCATCAGTTTTCTATTCTTATTCAACCAGTAAGATGTATCCATTTAGGTAGTTTAATTTGAAAATGTTTTTATCCTGAGGGTTATTAGTTATTTTTATCTCATGTTTTTGCCCCTTTCAGCAAAGAGCTTTGATAGTTTTCTAGTGCAGCTTCCAAGTATTTTGTTACAACAGAGTTACAGGATTAGAGAGATCAGCAAAAACCTTCAAATTTGCATATGTAGAAGATCATTGCAATAGTTGGCTAAAAGGGACACAAGTGTCCAGTAGGAATATGAAAGACTCTCTCTGATGAAAATGGTGTTTGTAACATGTTCTTGTGGCATTTATTTGATGATGAAAGACATTTATAATGAAAATGGAGCTCAAAACTGCATTTTTGAGTATTTCTTTATTCAAATGGTTATAATTTAGTTACAATTTGACAGTGACAATATTTCTCTAAGTTGACGTCGGTCAGTGGCACATTTCTGAGGTCCCCATCCCGCAGTGGCAGTTCATGACTGTAGATGAGGGGAGAATGGAAATCCACCATTTGACTTATTACAGATGTTTTTGCCCCATCCGGCAGGAGGTTAGTGCTTGTTACTGCTCAAGGTATGACACTGAATCTTCATCAAGCTTTCCATTCCTTTCTCCATTGAAGCAGCAGCATCAGGGTTTTTGCTGTACTCAAAACCTTTGAAGAAGCTCCAACTTTGATGCTTTTTTCACTGAACTTGTGGTAAAAGATGGAATATCCTTTTGAAAAGTTATTACACTGAATATTGGATGGAGAAATAAAGACTTTTTTAATAACCTAACATGAGTTATTTGGGGAAACAATGACCTGGTGGCTGTGGAGGGAGAAAAGTCTGTGTTGCCTAGCAACAGCCCAAAAACAACACAGTTCTAGAGCAGATCCACACAGAAAAATGCACCTAAATAGCAGCTACAGTTTGTGTGAACCCGGAGAAAACCCACAGGACATGTTTGACCTCTGTCATTGACAACTATACTGTAGCATCAGTACACCTAAGCTACATGGAGAACTCAGAAGCAGCTGGGAAGGATGGATCAGTTCTCATGCTAATGTGTGGATTCCTGGTTGGGATAAAACATTTGCTTCTCTCTTTCTCAAGAAGCTGTAATAACACACACCATTCGCCAGGTAACCCCGCTGCCAATGGAGGAAACAACATTCTTCGTTCTTCACTGTAGGGAGTTCGAGTCTGTTTAAGGTCCGGCGCTGAGAGACAGAAGTTAACCTCAACCTCCAAAGACCAAAGCTAATGCTTGAGCTAACCCTCTACACATGTAGCCACAGGGCCTCAGTTAAGCAGAATTGACTACTGTGGTAATATAAGCCGCAGTGTGATGTCCACGCGTGTGGACGCCAGGTCCTCAGAGGTTAAGGCTTTGTGAAACGAAAAACCTACTTCCTGTGAAAGCTTGCTTCTGAACCAGCACTGGAGCAACATCTGTCAAAGGGCTACCAGACAGCTCTCCGTCACACGCTCCCCCTCTCACATCCCTTCCTCTGCAGAACGGTTCAGTCTTTGAACTTCACTACAGTATGCATGTGGACATCGGGTTCACACACAGAGACGACAGGCGGGGCAAAGATAAGAATTTTAACACATATATTTTACATCAAAAGTTTAATTCGAGAAGAAATAAGACTAAACAGGGAAAGACATTATGCTGCAGCAATAAATGAAGTCCAACTATTCCAGGCCTGAAGAAAATTCCCCTCCCACAAGTGTCCTGCCTAATACACGCTCAACTAAATCTACTTACAATCACACAGCAATCCCCATGGGCACCAAAGAAAGACAATGAGCAGGACAACCATGCTTCCCTCGTATGGAGGTTCAGGAGGGACAAAATTCAATGAAGATAATCCACATGAAATTATGAAATAAAATTGTCATTAAGTATTTAAAATTGGAAATCAATAAATAAATGTTTAAATATATGTGGCATTAAAATATTAAAATTGTCCTTAAAAGCACAGTAAAACATTTAATGACATATTTATTTATTTCATTGTCCAGTGTGGGCTGAAAGAGACACATTGAAATATTTTTAATATGAAAAAAATAAATGAGTGTCGTTAATTATTTAAAATTGTCATTAAAATTACATTTTTAATGATGTAATGATACATTTATTTATTTTATGATTTTATGTCACATGTCACGATTTGGGTCACACCATTTTATCTGTCAAACTGTCCCATCAAACTCAGTGGGCGTGGCTAGCTCAGATCATCTGTGCTCCATTTCTCTGGTCTGGTCTAAAACTTATCATGGAGGCTTCAGTGACGGGAACTTTGGGGATCTTTTTTAGCGGCATAGAGAGAATGCACCATCAGTTTATCTCCTTTTACGTCCAGTAAAGCAGGAGTGTTCCTGCAGCAGGAGATGGAGCATCGTCATGCATGAAGAGGATTTTGTTACAGAAAGAACGGATCTTCTTTTTTGGACCACAGAAGAAAGTGGTCAGTCAGAAGCTCCGCCTACTTTGTAGAGGTCACACCTTCAGGGACCCTAAAGGACCGACCAGCTCTCTCCTCATGATTCTGTTCCAAACCATGACACCACCACCTCCTTGCTGACGTCACAGCCTTGTTCGGACATGGTGACCATCCACCAACCCCCCACTACTCCATCCATCTGGAGCGTCATCAGTGAAGAACTGTTTGAATGTGAGTCTCCATGTATGTCTGGACCCCTGCAGCCGTTTGTGCTTGTTAATGTTGTTTTGGGGGCCAATAGAAGGTTGACGTAGAACTTCAGCCTCTGGAGGATCAACATCTTCATGTTGGTGGGACTCCAGAGGCAGCAGCAGCTTCAAACATGGGCTGCTGCTGCGTTGTAATGGTGTTTTAGCAGCTGCTCTCTTAATCCCATGCATTTGTCTGGCAGAAACCTTCCTCGTTCTGCCTTTATCTGCACCGTGTGTGCTCTGAATCAGACACTAATCCATTCATAGTACGATAATCACACTCAGGTTTTCAAGAAATATCCAAGGTTTTCCTTCCTTGTCCATGACATTTAACTGTTTCACAATTTTCAGCAGCAGAGATCTTTTTTCTTTTCTTTTCCGTAGTGTTTGAAATTGTTGGTCTGCTTACTAATTTTTCAGAAGGTTTTCCTTTACTAGAACTCACCTGGAAAACTCATGATCACAGGTGTCTGAGATTGATTTCAGGGATCTAAAGAGTCCCAAGACACAATATCATCCATGAGTTTCATAATAAACAAAGAATTTCATCTTTTTGACACTTTAATCAAATTTGCATAAAAATTGTGGAACGAGCTGTAGTTATTCCTGCAATTACGTCTGATTTCAGAGATTAATCCAGCTGTCAAGTCCTCCTGCCAACACATCACAACTTTATTCACAAAAACTCTCAACATTAAATAAAATAACAACAATTCTTTCACTTTTTCACTTCGTTATGTTGCAGCCTGGTTTGCATCTCTGCCAGGCTCTTAACTATAGTTGTCAGGCGGTTCAGTTCATCGTTTTACAGTCAGTTTGACAGATTTTTGAGCGCTATGTACCACAGAAAACCGGTTCCAGGTCAGGAGACACAAGGCACACTATTAATTTCAGAGAAAATGAAAGAATTTTAAGTATGTTCTGTTGTCCGAGAAAATCCCACTCCAGTCATCTTTGTCAAAGTGTTCCCACTGGTCTTTTAATCACGATGAGGCTGTCGTCTGTAATCCTGTCGTTTTCTAGGACTTAGTTTCTGCAGAGCAGCAGGAGTTCATTAGAAAGTCACCCCTGACTTGTAGGCAGGACTGTTGGCACAGAATTAAGCCTCCCCTGATATCCCATCATCCCTCTGTTTACTCTCTCTCCCACTACTTTACAGCTCCTTAAAACCCCCAACCTAACATTAGCGGTGCAACAAAAAGAGAGAGCAGCACTGGAATCCAAAGGAAAACAAAGACAAGTGGATGCATCAGAATGGAGCGGAGCCGCGGGACTTTGGCTGCTCGTTTCACTTGTTGCATCACAACACAAAGAGAGCTTTTCAACCTCATTTTTTCATCTGTTTCTGACCCTGATTAAAATAAAGAAATACTCGGAAATGCAGTTTTGATCTGAAATTATTTCACACATCATCATCAGAAAAACATATTAAAAACACAATTTTCATCGGAGCGGGAATTTCACAAAAAGAGAGATGAAATAAAAATTTGAGCAGATGAAGAAAATAAAACAACATCAGAATAAAATGACAGCAAGCAACAAAAGACAGAGAAGAATTCAATAACGTGATGCCACCAACTACGGAGCTTTAAAAGCCATTTTTCATTGACATTTGAAACTCTTAAGGTCTGATGTCATGTGCAGTCTGCAGAAATATGAAAAAGCTGGATTGTTTCTGGCGTGACTTGGGCACGTGATTCAGAGACAGGTTGGCATAAACTCTAGAAGGGCCACAAACAGTCAAAAATACAGTTTTATATAAAGTGAGGCACGTCTGCCATCTTGGTTGACTTCTTTCAGCAAAGACTAGACTAGACTGACTGGAACATGTCTGCCATCATGCTGCAAAACCTCCATTTTAAGTCAGATTTTCCATTTCAGGGGATAATTAGACATGGATCCTGCTTTGCTAAATGAAGTGAAGAAGTTAAGAGTTCCTCTGCCGTCACAGTTCGAGTCTGGAGAAATGAATCACATCACTGCACTTCTCTGAATCTCTCCACTTTGTCAGCATTCACCCTTCATCACTTCGTGCTGCAGCGCTGCACCGATCTATTAGCACTGTTGAAAGCGTCTATTTGAAATGTCTGTGCGAGCGCCGGATGGAAACACGGGTCTGGGGGCTGCGCAGCGATGCCCCCATTATTGCTCTCTGGTAGAGCTGTCACAGCGCTGCGCCGGACACAGCTCTCTGTCAGAAAAGTGCGGCTCAATTATTGGTATGGAAATACACACAAAAGCTCACAATGGCCCGCAGACCCGGATACATATGCTGTCTATGAAATAACCTTGATAAAAGTAATTGAATTTGGTGCTGATAAGATTAAATTGTGGAGCAGACGAAGGCCTGGCCTTCTCACAAAAGAATCGTTCTGGATGACAGCTGGAAAAAACGGCCCTGCTCTTTTCCTCTCAAGAAAATCTGCTCATGAAGAAAGCAGCAATGAGGGAAGAGGCGGAGAAACGTGCCTCTCAGCAGCCAACACACCTTCTGAAACAGCTGCATCCTAATTAGCATTCACATTCCCACAGTTCTTTTAAATGTGCTGAGATTAGCTTTAAACAAGATCCAAGGCTTTAAACCCCAGCAGACTTAATTAAGGGTGGGACCCAGCACACGCACACTTAAGAGGGGGCTGGATCTGGGGAAGAAAGCGCCTTGAGGTGACTTGTTGTGAATTAGCACTTTCAAAGTAAACTGGTGGGGAGATTGTGTAGGTGTTTGGCTGCAGGGCCTTGATGGGACGCTGCAGAGCAGAGCAGCCGGCTCCACCTGAGGCCGGTAGCCAAGCTCTTTCCATGTTTCCGGAACATTCTCACAGCTCCCAGCTTTGCAGGTCATTGCAGAAAAACATGGCTGAGAAGACGATCCTCATTTGCGCTTCAAAATCCAAATAGTTAAAACGAAAATGAATCTACCAGAAATAAACTCTGTTTTTTTTTGGCCATGTTTACAATGAAGAATTTACACGACCTTTATGGCTTAGTTTTAGAGTTTGAGGACGTCTGTTCACTGATTTCTCACCCTGCTGTTCCAGAATGCTGTCAGGATTTCTTGAGCATAAAGTTTACACTGAGTGAACAGGGTGGTTGCAGTGGGATCTCCCAGCTTCAGCTCCTTGCTTTGGTTCTGAGGGATCCTGCCGTAGCATCCTCCCTGAACATGAGTCGGGGGGCTCACAGATGTGGACAGATTCCTGAAACATAATTTCCCCACTTAAGCATCAAGCCAGATTTCTATTTTGCATCATGTCAATACATCGTTATCCTTTATCATGTTGTTGTTGCAGCTATTGGTCAAGACAGAAACCAAGGAGCAGGAAGGACTCAAATCCAAAACTCTCCTTGTATTTTGACTCCTGCCTGGTTTTTGACTTTGTGCTGCCTTGCCCTTGTTTGTCTGATATCACTTATAAACTAGTTGAAAATGGATCCAAACACCTCTGCCTCATCGTCACAGAGGACGTCACCAGACTCGGATCCTGTCCTTGGAGCTCTAATGAGAAATCACTTGTCGTGACGAGAATCTGGATCAACTAATCGCCTTGAATATTCGGGTGGACAACATCCTGAGAACCTGTAGATCCAGAGTCTCAAGCTCTGTGAGTCTCAACAATGAGCAAACCATGCCGGGTGAACCTATGGAGTTGGGTACCACTCGCCTGACGCCAGAGGATGGAGGAAGAAGCAAAACCTCTGTCTCTACTGCGATCGACCCGGCCACCTGCAAGCATCTTTCCTCAACCGTCCACCAAGACGGTAAGGGTGAGTGAGAACTTTCTTACTTTTGAAATATCTGTCATTTTAAGAAAAGATGACAAGCAAATAATGACTAAGGTCATGACTGATTCAGGGGTAATGGGTAATTTCACTTATTTAGCTTTTGCCCGTGCTAATAGGATTCCTCTGCTTTCCTGCGAGTTGCGTGTGGCAGTTTCTGCCCTGGACGATCATCCTCTGGGTTCAGGCCAGATCAAGTTCCTCACTTTGGATATCCAACTCAACATACTGACTAGCCACCAAATAAATATCTATCTCTTCACCATAGACTCTCATCGCTGTGCCATAATCTTGGGTCTTCCCTGGCTCAAGACCAATGACCCCACTATCATCTGGTTGTCAGGGGAACTCACATTTAAGTCTGCCTCCTGCCAGCTTTAGTGTCTTCAGCCAGGAGGAGAGTGTTTTCCCTGTCACAACCTGAAACTGAAGCCTTGGTTGGTTATGTCATCAGCGCACAAGGAGTAGCTATGGACCAGGGCAAGGTGGAGGCAGTGGTACAGTGGCCTCAACCTACCACAGTGAAGGAGCTGCAGCAGTTTTTTGGCTTCACAAATTTCTACTGGCGCTTCATCCAGGGCTTCAGCTCGGTGGTGGCTTCTCTTACCTCCCTTCTGAAAGGAGCTCCAAAACGACTACTCTGGACTTCAGAGGCCACAAAAGCATTCCAGTCCCTCAAGCAACGCTTCTCCCAGGCACCCATCTCTATAATCCGGATCCATCGGTGCAGTTTATTGTGGAAGTGGTTGCCTCATGCACAGGGGATGGAGCCATGTTGTCAAAGCACCAAGGTCAACTGCCCGAAACATTCCCACATTCATACAATTCCAGGAAGCTTAACCCAGAGAAAAACTATGACAAAGGCAACCAAGAGCTACTCGCTGTGAAGGAGGTGTTCTCAGAGTGGAAGCACTCGCTGGAGGGGGCATCTAAGCCATTCCTGGTTCTGACACATCATAAGAACTTGCAATCCATCAAGTCCACCAAGTGATTGAACCCTGGCCAAACATGATGGTGCCTGTTTTTCTCTTGGTTCAAGTTTTAGGTGGCATACCGGCCGGGGCTCCAAGGATGAGAAGGCTGATGCGTTGTCCCACCGCCACAAAACCTCCATAGACGAGCCAACTGCGTCTGAGTCTGTTGTGCTCGCCTCTTTGATCCTGGCCCCAGTACAGTGGGACATCATGACGGAGCTGTCAGAATGCAAAGCCACTGACCCACCTCCGCCGTCCTGTCTGTCCAGTCGAGCTTATGTCCCCCCTTCTCATCGGAATGGGTTCTCCACATGGTGGGACACCCAGGTTTGACTGGGATACAGACTTTGATGAAGAACTCTTTCTGGTGGCCAACAATGCAGGTGAACGTGGCTTAGTTTGTGATACAATGTGCCTTCTGTCAAATGGCCAAGTCCCCTTGTCAGCTTCCAGTAGGCCCCCTGCAGCCTTTGCCCATACCACAACATCCCTGGTCCCATATTGTGGTGGACTTCATCACAGATCTGCCTCGCTCTCAAAGTAACACCACGATCTTGTCAGTTATTGATCGGATCTCCAAGGCTGTCTCATTTCTCTATCCAAGTTGCCAACAGGTTTAGAAACAGCTTATCAGATGTTCACACACGTCCTTGGAAACTACGGCCTCCCTGAGGATGTTGTATTGGACCATGGTCACCAGCTCACCTCACGAGTGTGGTGGGAGATGTGCAAGGGGCTGGGCATCAATGTGAGTCTCACTTCTGGCTATCACCCCTGGTCCACCAGGAGGACTGGAGCCGGTTCCTGGTCTGGGCAGGATACGCTCAGAACTCCTTAAAATAGGTGGCTCCCGCCCTTCTAGGGCATATTGGGAGTCCAACCACCATTCTTCCCCCGGTTGGGAGGACCTAGGGAACTACTCGCAGTGGATGACTGCTTCCGTTGCAGTAAAGAAAAGTGGGAGGCGGCCCATGTTCAGCTCAGACATGCCATTCACAGGTCAGAAGAGTAAGCTGCCGCAAAGGTCCCAGCCTGACAGCTGGTCAGTGGGTCATGGCTTTCCACCCGAGATCTTCGGCTGAGACTCCCATACAAAAAGCTCAGGCCAGGTTTGTGGGTCCCTTCTTAATATTGAATAAAATCACTCCTGTTTTGTACCGCCTTCGGTTGTCTCCTGAGAATAGTATCTTACCTAGCCACTCACGGGGGTTGGGGGCGGGGGGCTCTGTCAGGGCTCGAACTTCCATCTCTTCCTCCAACCACCAGAGGGAGCCATCCCCTGAATATTGGCATTCTCCTGAGCACCCTCAGCACCATCAGCCTTTGCCCTCTGCTCCCAGGTCTCACCAGCTGCGCCTCATCTTGCAATCACTTCAAACAGTCTTTAGTCTGGCACCGAGCAGAGGTTGGTGCAAATCTTGTTTTTTTTTTTCGTCACATACAGTCTTGAACGTTTCTACTGCTGTCTCTGTGTGCCCTGAACCTTAT
Organism: Oryzias celebensis; assembly: GCA_014656515.1. Lineage (NCBI taxonomy): Eukaryota > Metazoa > Chordata > Actinopteri > Beloniformes > Adrianichthyidae > Oryzias > Oryzias celebensis. The sequence continues at coordinate 235,855 of BNCR01000026.1, read as the reverse complement.
CTGTCTTGAGTGCGTCTTGCCTCTCTCCGTGTATTTTGACTTCTGTCTGGTTTTTGACTTTGTCCTGCCTTGTCCTGTCTGTCTGATCTCGCTAATAAACTAGTTGCACATGGATCCAAAAGCCTTTGCCTCTAGTCACAACATCAAAGCATTGTTTTTACATACAAACCATTAGTTTTTGCAAAGTTATGGTAAAATAATGGCCCACCAAAAATCTTTTGTAAAGAATCAAGATTTGAAAGAGCTGATTCTTTTACGAGAGTTGAATTGGCTCTCAAGAAAGACTCAAAGTGCCCATCACTACCACTTAATGTCTTTTAGCACTGAACAAGTAAATGCTATATTGCAACAGCTTTGCAGTGTCATGCCTAGAAGTAAACCACTAACTTGTGGTGCAACAAACACTAACAAAACCAACCTTTAATTCCCATAATGCATTCCTGCAGTGAGCAGAGTCATTACCACGTTAAAACTCTAAAAGGATTTCACTGCTCATCAAAAATTTTAAGCTCTGCCCTTAAATGCGGCCCAAAACTGCTCGCATTACCCAGCAGCCATTTTTAAAAACTTTTTCATGGTTCCTGCTGTGACTTTTTTTTCTTCACCAAACACACAGAGCTTACAGTATTTCCTCCTTTTCGTTCTCCCGCTGGAAAGTCCATACTGAAGTGGTCCACACCAGTGTTCATTTGCAAGTCAACAGCGACCATCTTTGTTCAAGAGAACGGTTCTACTTTTTTGTCCAAACTAAAGTTCCAACAAAGCTTCTACAATGGAAACCAAACCTAAAATAAAACCGTACTAACTGGTCCAGTGTGAACAATCCTTAAAATATTTTCAACATGACATAAGAGTAGTTGGAGAACTTGATCTGAACTGTATCCAAAATGTAACATAATAAAGTAGAAAACAGGGGACTTCAACTAATTTAACCTGGACTAAAATGTGCTGCAAATTCACATTTTTGTGACAAAAACAAACTTCATCAACACAAATGTTTGGTTAGTTGCAGCCTAAATGGTCTGGAAAATGTTTGATAGACTGCTGTGGGGGGAGTGGGGCAGCAGTGTGGGAATGTGTGGCTTCAGCTGCACACACACACAAAGCAGAAGCTAACTTCACTCTGAGAACAAGACACACCGACCGGAGGGCTGAAAAAACCTACCCGTTACCAGATTAAATTATGTTTATCTTCAAGAAACCATAAATTCACAAATAAGAACAGATTAATGCTGCATTCATGGTGCTGGACAGCTCAGGGGGAGGGATGGGGTGGTTCTGACTGCTGACCAGCGCAGAAATTTCAGGTATTTGTGGGTCAAAAAATAACAGTTTTGCTCCCTATTGAATCCAGCTGGGAGAAATGCAACCTGCAAAAGATAAAGACCTGATGGAATCTGTCTTTTCTCTTTCTGAGCCAGAATGGTCCACATGAGGGTCAAAACTGGGGTCATATTGATATTTCAAATCAAACAGTGCTTCCATTCCCCGCTTGTCCCCACTAGATTGCATTTTCATGCACAAAAGACCTTTTTTTGTTGCAAAGACCAGTACATTTACGCAGACAATAATAAGGTCTAGGAATGTGGAAGGAGATTCCATACAGGACAAAACAGGAACAGTAGGAAACAGGTTTCCACATTCACAAAAAATATCTGCTTTTTGTTACATTTTGGAGACAAGTTTGAAATAGAAAAAAAAAACCCAAAGTGACTTAATTTCCATCCGTTGCTTCAATGTGGCTTTTTCTCCCTTCAGCTCTTCCCTTTAGGGGGCACCAGCCTCCATCTAACCCTCTCCTCTGCATCCTCCTCACTCACACCAACAACCCTCATGTCCTGCTTCTAAACATCCATGAACCTCCTCTTTGGTTTTCCTCTTTCCTGAAAACTCCAACCTCATCATCCTTTTTACCAACATCCTCATTCCTTCTCTCAATGTGTCCAATCCGTCTCCATCTGCATTTATCTCCAGAACATCTACTGTGATCTATTCTTCTGATGGATTCATTGATGATCCATCCTGGTCACTCCTAAAGAGAACCTCAACATCTTCATCTCTGCTACCTCCAGCTCTGCCTCCTGTCTCTGCATCAGAGTCTCTAAAAAGAGGTTCAACTGATTTCTCTTTTTTTAAGACAAGCAATACTCAGAGTTTGTGACAGATCCAAGAGTGGAGCCCCGCCAGTGACAGATCAGAACCAGGACCAGAACGTAAGGATCTCTGCACTCAGACATGGTTTAGGAAATGCCACACAGCTGCAGGCCCGTTAAGACTAGAGTCCCATATCCCTAAATGCCACCGCATGGTGACCTAAATACAAGTTGTTTTTTTAGCAAATTCATCAGGTAGCATTTGTAATAAGGAGGTGGCAGTCACATTTCAACATGCCCAGTGGTGGCCACAACAGTTTTAAGAAAAGGTTACAGTTTTATAGTAACTGGACGGTTTTTTGACATAGGTCAGTTGCCACCCAGGAACATTTGGAGGTTGCACGGTGGCAGTCCAGTGACAGGCAGGTGGCAGGAAGGCAACAGTGTTATAATTGATTGATTGATTGATAGGAGGATCTCCAAGGCCCCCAAAATCGTCTGATGATTGGCCGATTTCAGACTGCCACCCTCTTGCCCCTGTGCTGCCGTCCCACTGCCACCGTCAGGTTGTTAGAAACCGTCCGGTAGCAGCGTGGTCACTCAACAAGGGCTATTGACATGGTCAGTGTTTGGTATCTTTATTCCTGTCTTCATTTTGATATGTTTGGTATGTAGATGTGAATCCATCACACAGGCAAAGAGTGCCTGTGCTATTAACCAGCAATGTTGAACATTTGAGGTTTCTTTTGTTCAAATCTTTGCATTTCATGATCGTTTTGCTGCAAATTCTCATTTTCACCACTGTTGAAGAGAAATGACTTGTGATCTCTAGAATCTTTATTACAAGGCTCTAACTCTTAGATTCAGTCCCCCCCCCCACACACACACACATAAAGACACAGTGGTGTCTCTACATAATTTATATTTAACTTCAACCTGTCAATTAAGCAGGGAGAGGGCAGCTGAGAAGAAAGAAAGAATGAAAGGAGAGAGGGACAGCGAAAAGCAGAGAACTAATTAGGCAACTGTGTAATTTTAATTAGCTGTTTTGATAATTAAACTAATTAGTTCCCTTGTGTTTCCACGATGTGCAGCTGACTGGAGGCTCTTTATTTATTTATTTATATGAAGGCCTCAGAGCCCCACTCGGTTGGTTAATTAGTCACTTTTGCATCAGAAAGCTGTATTGATAGCCTTAATTTGCAGTTGAAATGAGAAATCTGCTGTCAATAATTTGGATAATTGCCCACCGTTTGATTGCAGACAACAAAAGCAAGCGGCCTCAGTTTGACACGATCACAAATCCCACGAGCCGCTTCCTGAATACTTAGGCTCAATGATCTACATATCAGCAGATCCGCTGCTTTTCCTCCTGACCTCATCAACCAGAAGAGAATCCAGCTAGAAACAACAGATTGATCAACCACACCCTCTGCCATCCTTATTCCCCAAGCACGCCCTGGAAACCCACCCAGAGGACTGCTGGTGACCCCCCCACCACCACATGTTTGCTAACTTTAAGTGCTCTGCATGTGCATTAATTGGAAAAGCAGGCAGGGGAGGAAAAAAAGAGAAGAAAAGTTACTGCTTGCTTTGTAGCTAATTAGTGTCCTTGGAATTAAATGAGTAGCTGGCTGTGCACCTCCAGCTCCTGCGGCCGTGTTTGTGAATTGAATAATTGATTCTCCTCCACTAATCAGAGAGCAACATAATGAGCCAGTTTAATTAAATGGGGAACTAACCTGGCGAACACTGGGAAAATATTTGCTCATTTACGGTTAATCAGGAACAGCACAGAGAAGGGGGAGGGACTGTGAAGGATGGGGAAGAAAATTGGCCTGTAAGTGTGCACGCTGCTGCTGCAGAAGGGTGTGCTTCACTGAGGCCCCCACAATGCAAAAAGACAGTACAGAACATCCAGCCGATGCACAAAGCTGTGTGACTGCTCTGCTCCTCTACTCGTTTGCTCTTTAGTCCAAATGCAGATTCAAAACTGAGTTGGATTCATATCTGCCGAGGTCCCAGTTCATCCAATGTTAAGTCAATCTGACCTCAAAGGTCCAACAGTGCAGCATAAACCTGAGAAACCCCCTCAGAACAAGTCACTTTGTGATGCTTTTTATAAACCCCAGGCAGCTGGTGGAAAATTGATATGCACGCTCACCGTCCGGAGACATTTACACATCATCCAGTCTGTGCTGCTGCCGGCCGGCGATTCTGGTGGCCAGATTTTCTCATGCTGTCACCCCTGCCTGTCACTGCACTGCAAAAGTGCGACCTCGAAATGTGCCTGGGCGGCCACTGACCGGTGTCATCTTTTAGAGAAAAATTGCCCAGCCGCTTTAAAATGTAAACTTTTTCTGAAAACCATTGCACAGCATGTAAAAACCCTGTTTCCTGGTTATAAATGAATTACAAGCTGAATTCTCTGAAAACTTGCATTTAGGTCACAGCGCGCTGGTATTTTGGAATATGTAGAATATGTATATTACAATAGGGGTTGTTAATCTTCAGACACACAAGGTGTATATTTGTATAAACTCCTTTTGTAATTCAAACTTAACTTTAATTATATTTATTATGTTTGTATTCTTTTCTGGTTGGAAGTTTAAAATCATTACAGTCAAGTATGTCAAGTTATTTCTACATAAATAACCGTTTTCCCTCAAATATTGTTCACAAATCTGTCTGTTTAGAGAATGTAAGAACATGGGAGCTTGTCTCACGACAAATTTGAGCCAAAAAAAAGTGTTGCTTTTCCATTTTTGTTCAGTGGACTTGGATTTGAAATCCACCTCGGGGTCTGTTGGTGGCGTACGTGACTCTTGGGGCGGAGCAAACTCCATCACTGATGAGAACTTTGAGCAGCAAGCTTGTAACCCGATTCAGCATATTTTCTACATCACTAATAAGCTCACTTGCCTGCTCCTGACTGACAACTATTTCAATGTAAAATAAAAACCTGAAATATGCTTTTGAGCTTAATTTTCTTTCCCATGTCCTCCATCATCAGAAAAAGGCCACAGGAATATGTCAAAAACACCATTTTCATCAGAGTGGGTCTTTAAGCTCAGCAGATTCTGATTTACTTTCTCCTGCTACTATCTTTGTTTTTGCAGCAGATCAGATTTCATTCTGCGTCTTTGCAACCTTTCTGCTCTCTTTCTAAGCTCTGGTATTAGTGGAGCAACAGGCAGCCGTTGGCTTCTTGTATTTGGATGAAAATCTGTGGATAAATGAGCGTTTCTTCAACACAAACTGAAGCTGGTTTTGCTGCACCTGTTTAATTCTCCATTACATCGGTTGATGAGATGATTTCCAAACAACATTCGCAGTGTCCAGGTTTTGTTCAATATGAATCTGATCTTGAACTCACCATGTCTCATAATGAACACATCATTTATTTGGAATCCTGTTTCTTTTGCTTTTGTTTGATAACATTTAACTGCATCAGCCGATCTTCAAGTGATTTCAGACGGTTCAGGAGGCTTTCATAAATGAATTATTCAGGATTTGCCTCAGTTAACAGATTCATTTTTACAGTCAGTCAGTGTCGAAGAAAATTCAATCTTTTATCCAGAGCAGAGTTTCCAATGAAGCATAAAAACGTTAAATGATGCACACTGAAATAAATCCTTTTTAACGCCGTCTCAGTTTGACCTTAATCTGTTCACTGAGCACACCTTTACAGCCAGACGTGGACGCTGGCAAAGTAAAGGAAGTACTTCAGTACCGTTTTCAGTGTTAGAACTTCACTCACAACTTGTACTTCACTGCATTCTGCTGGGTGGCCCAGAAGAAAGCTGTGTCATGTGACCATGGAAACCAGACGGGGTTGGTTCCGTTTTAGTTCTATTGTCCCATTCGAGTTGAAGCTGCAGCAACAGACCAATTTGAGCATTGAGTAAATTCAGTTTGGCAAACTTTAACACCAGATGAGTGGAGTCAGAATGTGTGATGCAGAGGCCTGTGCAGAAAGGAAACACGCTCCTCCTCCACCTCCTTTCCCTGGGTCTCCTCCTCCAACAGTGGCTGCAGACTTAAATGGATCTGAAAACATCCCATTGTGTGTGCTGCGTTAGTGTATCTGTGTCAGGCAGAAATGTCTCTAATGCAAATATATAGAACGCAAGCACCAACAAAAATGCATTGTGCATGTAATAATAACCAGCTAACACCACATCCAGGCAGGGAATCCGTTAGAAAACCTTTCAGACACCAGCAGCACCTAAATATTTGGAGAATCTTAAACAAATAATTCACAGTAGAGGAAACAGGTTTTTGATTGATTTAAAAAGAAACGGACAGACGGCCATCCTAATTGTAGGTTCATTTTAACAGTGAGAGATAGAAAATCAAAAAGAAAGATAAGAAATCCACTTGAAAGAGTTGATATACGTTTATTGCTTTTCATTGTTGGGAAATAAGAATTTGTGCCCCTTGTAACCACAGAGGGTTCTGGTTCACACAGACCAGTTAGACTCTCCGACTCCTGTGCACAGAATCAGACTCCACACTCTCCAACATGGAAAGACGAAAGAGCTTTCAGTGAATTTAAGGGAGAAGATTGAACTGTTGGTGCAATTGTGCCAAAATACAAGAACATGACCGTCAATCCACCTATGGGTCTGAGGCTCCAAACCAGATCTGACCTGGTGGGGTTTCCATGATCATGACAACAGTAAGAAATCGTCCTGAAATAACACGGTAGATGTTAGTGGATGATCTCAGAGTAGCTGGAACCACAATCACCAAGAAAACCATTGGGAATACTTTATGGTTTAACATCTATCAGTGCTAGCAAAGTACCCCCGCTAAAGACGGCCCATGTGCAGGCCCAACTGAAGTTTGTCAATGAACACCTTCATGATTTAGAACTGAAGTTTGTCAATGAACACCTTCATGATTTAGAACTGAAGTTTGTCAATGAACACCTTCATGATTTAGAGAGTGATTGGGAGAAACTGCTTCGGTCAGATCAGACCAAAGTTCTTTGCTCTTTAGCATCAACTCAACCTGTCATGTTTGGAGAAAGAGAAATTCTGCCTGTGACCCCAAGAACACCACCCCCACTGTCAAGCATGGCGGTGGAAACATTATGGTTTGAGGGTGTTTTTCACCGTGAGGATGGGAGGATGAGTGGAGCCATGCACCATCAAATCCTGAGTGAGAACCTCCTTCTCTCCTTAAGCCAGGAGGCTTAATCGGGCAGTGGACAGGTCTTCCAACAGGGTCATGACCTACAGCCAAGGTAACCACAGAATGTCTGAAGAAGAAACATCCAGGTCATGGAGGGGTCCAGCCTGTGGACCTCAATTCTATAGAAACCTGTGGAGAGAGCTGAAGCTCAAAGTCACCAAGCGGCAGCCACCAATATTTAGAAATCCTTTGCAAAAACGGTGGAGCAAAAGTCCTCCTGATCCAGGCAGGAACCTGCTCATCGACTACCGTACAAGAAACATCTGACCGCTGATTACAGGAGTTTGGCCGCAAAGTACAGTCTTCCTGGTGAGAAGGTTCTAATACTCGATTCCCTCAACAAAATGCAAATAAATGTATATGAATTCTTTCAAGTGGATTTCCTTGTGATTTTCTATCTCTCACTGTTTAAATGAACCTACAATTAGGATGACAGACTGTCCGTTTCATTTAAAGTGAGAGAACCTACAAAATCAGTAAAGGGTTCAAGTACTTATTTACCCCTGCTGGATGTCCTCACCAGTTTTTAGAAATGTTTTTTTTAATAAAAAATGTTGAACTTAAAGCAAGCAGGAATGACAGTGGACGGCTGTGCTGTAACAGTGAACCAACACACACGTGCATGTTTACTGTGCAAATATGTGCACAAACAGACAGTATTTCATGTGAAACCAGTGTGCTGTGACAGCTCCACGCACAAGACTAAGGTCAAAGAGAATGCTGGTCACTGTCGTGACTCACGTGTTCGGCCTGCTTGGTCGTGGCGGGAACGTCGGCTGCAGTCGACTCCAGCTCTGAGCCACGTCTTCTCTGAGTCAGCCTGTTGCAGCTGGAGTGGAGTAAGTTAACCTGGGAGGGCCGGAATGATTGGTCCCTCTCTGTCTGCAGTGAAGCACAGCGGTTGGAGGGAAAAGCTGAGGAGGGGATTGCAGTCTGGAGGATAACAGGCAGCGGCAGAGCTTCCTCCTCCAGCTTCATTAGAGAGGCGGAGTCCTTAACCTGGAGGGGAGAGGGGCTATTCCCTCTACGCCCATTCACTTTTTAACGAGCACTTGTCTGAGGCGCCGTCCACCACGGGTTTATGCAGTTCCTCCCACTGATATGCTCAGGTAACGTCAGACTGTGAGACTTTCTGACGGCTCTGCTGACCATTTGATCACAAAACCTTAAACGTTTTTTGAAGACAATTTAATTCAAGTTGTATTCTATAGCCCAATATCACAACCATAGGCATCTCTTTGGCCTTACCGGGATTTGCAAAAAATGTAGACACTAGCTGGTTGTTAAACAGACTAGGCTGAACAAACATCTCTGTCCTTACACCCTCCTTCGCGGTGAGGAAAAACTCATAAAAAAAAAACTAAGAAACCTCAGGGTTTCCCACATGAAGGAGAGATCCTCAATCCTGGATGGACAGGTGATGTGCTAGAACTATTAAAGAAAAGTGAGCTTCATTAATTCTTAACTACATGGTTGAATAACAAGTATATGTCTAATAAACAAACACGCTGATGCTGATGGGTGAAATGAGGAAATATAGAATGAACTGTCTTGTACAGACTCTCAGGGCTGACGTGCGGACACAAATGCAGAAGGCAACATTGGATGCAAAGTCTTTCATTTATTCCAATAAAGTTCTCGAAAACCAGAACACAAACTCAGAAAGGTACTTCAAAAAACTAAAAAAATAAACACCTGACAACCAGCGTAAGGGAGACGAGGACTTATAACCAGGAGGAGAGGATCAGGTAAGGACAAACAGGTGTGCCAATTAAGGAGGGAGAGAACACACACCAGGAGGGAAATGCCAAGAGACCTGAAAGAGCAGTAGTGAAACACAGGAAGTACAATCAACAACAAAATAAAACAGGAAGTGACACCAAACACAACAACAACCAATGTCCTGGGTCCACAACCCCACACAGACATATGGAATATGAAGGCAGACAGAATGAAATGTGTTTTGGGAGCAACCCCTAATGTTCTTTCACCAGTGCATGAGTTGATTCAAGCTTTCCTTTAGCTTCTGTTTGGTTATAGTTGTATTTTATCTGCGTCTTTTCTGCAGCTGGTTCTGAGTCGATTTTAGAGTCAGACTCAAGCGGGAGAAGGTAAATGGTTAACTAAAGCTGGGATGAGGAGAATGATGGCACTTTACTAGACCCAGTAAAGGGGAATCTCACAATCTTCTGGCAGCTGGCTAACAGAGTGACAGGTAAGTACATTCAGACAAGTCAAGCGGTTCAGCTGCAGAAGTTTATAAACTTGGTCCAGAAGATCACTGGCTCCTATGCCCAGTCTGGAGGTCATCACCAGTTCTTCTTACCAAAGAACGCCACCACGCTGCGACCCAAACGCAAGTTTTTGGTAAAATCCGTCAGATGGCGGCGCTGCGGCATTTGCAATCGGGAAGCGGCAGTTGCATTTCTGATCACCGCACGGTGGCGGTTTTAAAAAAAATGTTCACATTTGATGGTGACTGGAGGATTTTTCTCTAAAAGTTGACATCAGTCAGAGGCTACTCGGGCACATTTTGAGGTCATGTGGCGGCAGTCCAGTGACAGGCAGGAATGACACCACTCTAAAATCCGGTGACCGCTGGGTGGTGGCAGCCAGAGTCAGCTGTTCATATCAAATGCCACCAGCGCCCTGACGGCTGCCGTCTACATGACAGGAGACAGAAAAGGGGGGAAAACTAACAGCAGAAAACCTGAAGGAAAGGTTCAGGTCACTCAGAGACAGACAGAAGAGGAGAGGCGGCTTTAATGGACCTCTCATGTTTTGAATACATGTGTGCTCTTTTACAGATGATCTAGACATGATGGCGTAAAAACACAGATTATGGCTTTCTATGTTGAAAACTCAGGAGTCTCTCATCACTCTCCAGATGGTCACGATGTGTCTGGAATTGCAAGTTTGATTACTTTCACCTCTTCAAGAAGCAGTCTTTATTGATCGTATCGAAAAGTGCTCTGATCCCCTGCAGGCCCGGCAGCCTGTGAACGAAAGCGGCTTCTGTGGCCTGTAACAACCCTGCAGTGAAAACCGCCGCTAGTTTTAGCTCTGCTGCTAATCAGCAATAAAAGTTGACTGGCACAGAATATTGCTTACGATGAGCTGAAGGTAATTTGCAGCTCAAAATGAACTAAACCAGCTTGTCTGGAGTCCAAAAGTCTAATTAATGCCTGCGGGTAATGACAGTCACTGAATGGAGATTAAGACCAGGCGAAAATGGAAATATGCCATAAAGCTGAAATGAGCTGAGGGTGCTGCCCCCCCTCCCCTCTGTCTGCTGCTGCAGGAAGGCATCAGAGCCGACACTCTGGAGGTGCTCTACGGCTCTTCTGGGCAATTATTTAACCACGAGCAAATGCTTATGGACAAATATTGAACGTTGTCGTGAAAAGGTTTGCTTCCTGTTCAGTCCCACACATGTAAACCAGTCGGTGCGGAGTTTGACAGTAGGGATGCATGAGAACGTCCACGTGCACACCCTGGAGAACGGATGATGGTAGCAGTGATTGTCTCTGCACCCTTATTTTGAAAAACCACAGGTTTTTCTCTCACAAAAGCAGAAACGTGAGTACGCTTTCCTGAAGTCAAACGTCGACATTTGCAAAGTGAAACAACAAGAACGTACAAGAAGATCTTTTAAAAAGAATCCGTAGATGTTTGATAGGAAAAAAAGACTAAATGATGTATGTTCAGAGGTCATGACCCGAGCCATGACCAGGAATAGGACCATGTCCCTGTGCAGCTTCTGATTGGACAAGCAAAGCTCCCTTTTTTTAACCCTTTAGTGCGCCACTCCAATCGTCTCTTGAACTATTTTCAAATCCTGCTCAGAGCTCTTTTAATTATGATCGTGCCATTTCAGCTGAAAGCTGTGTCTTTTTTAGGTCATAGTTTCTGCAGAGCGACAGGAGTTCATTAGAAATTCATCTCTGTGTTGTGGGCAGGACTGTTAGTTCGAAGCAACCCCAACCCCCCTTCCCTTCCCCGTTGCTATGTATATTTTCTACGTCACAAATACACCTGAATTTTTCATCAGCTCCTGATTTACAACAATTTCAACAAAGAAATAAATGCAATTTTAAGCTTAATTTTATTTCTATCTCCTCCATCAACATAAAAAATGCCACAAAAAAGCTAAAAACACAGTTTTTCTGGGAGTTTTCCTTTAACACCAGGGCTGCTGCCGTCCAGCCCTAAACACCAGATGCTATTTGATGTGACGTCACTGATGTTTCTGCAATCAACGGGAATCAGCTGATTCTGACGTGGAGAAAAGCAGTTTTCATCTAGATCTACAGACCCAAACATCGTGGCCCTCACACAGAAACACACACAGGGCTTTCAGCTGCTGTTGGATGCTGTAGTAACGAGCTCAGACTTTTATTTTTGCGGTTCAACATGGATGCATTTCATCAGTCTAGTCTGTCCGAAAACAGACTGAAGAAAATTCTCTTTTGTGTTTGTCGTCATCTCAACAGTCCAATCTGTTCCTGACTGCTTCAGGAACGTGACTCTTTACTGTGTGACCCATGCAAACAAAAGCGCCATCATCGGACCACTGCTGGCGTGCACGTGTGGGCGTGCAAGTCCGTCATCTGCATTTCAAAGACCAGAATGGCTTCGAACCAAAGTGCTCGCCGGCAGCTGTACGCTGAGCAGGTAGGAGGAGGTGTAATTATCTCCAACATTAAACCCCAACGGTTGGATCCCAGTGCCGTCCAATCAATACATGGTTATAGATTATAATCATATGAAGCGCATAACCACCTAACACCTATCAATTATAGACAGAGCGATAGCAAGGGCCTCCAAATCCTGGCCTGCAGTCCTCTTCCTCCTTGGATTAGGATCTGAGATTGGGTCAGGATCACAGGGGCCAGCCAGATATCAGATTAATGACCACTCCAGGGGCGCAGAGTCCAGCCAGCAGTTAGAGTGAGAGGGAGCTGCGAGCTCCAGCCAGATAAATAATACATTATTTGGTCTGGGAGCTGCCATAATGATCACCTAAGACACGGCTCTGTGGTCTGCGCAGAGACCCAGTCTGTTTGGCAATTATAACCCTGATCCATCCAGTCTGACGCAGTAACAGAAGACTTCATTAGCTCCACTCGCTCTTCAGCATCTTGTCTGTGTTGGAACAAATGATTTTGTTGCTCATCAAAACCTGCTTTCATAAATATTACATGCATGCAGCAGGTCAGACAGATGAGCTGCTGCAGTTGTGTGTGCAGCTGCATTCACTGCAGCAGACCGCAAACGTGTGGATTCCAGTCCAGCACACACTCGCCTGTGTCAGCCTGAGGTTCCATTTCCTCACTTTAGCTTGTTGGATCAAATGCGCTTGTTCAGTCCAGCTATGATGACCGCAGCAGGTTTCAGGGATCTTCTAAACTGATGGCAGCCTTCCATACTGTGGCTCCTCAGCTGTTTGGGTCCTGCTCATCAAGTCTATCCATCCTTTCTAAACACGCTCATCTTGTCGTCGGAGCAGTAGAGTACCGACCGCGGCAGGATTCTGGACTCACAGCCCTTAAAGCCACATCGATACTCTGTGTCAATCTTCTCATTTCTGTGTGAAGAAACTCCATCACTCTGATGCAGAAAAGCGTCTTCACGCCTTCGTCTCCTCCACTTCCAGTTGTCTGTAAAATACTCACAGACACATCTGTTTCCCATCAGCCACCTGGGTGGAAAACTCCTCCCTCTCACCTGTTTGCCCACCTCAGTCAGGTAAGGTTTTCTTTTTCTGATGAGATTTGATCAGTTGCCATGGTAAACAGGCTCTAAATGTGGTTCCCGCAGCGAGCATTTCAAGTCCCAGGAAGTCATTTCTGACTCTGCAGTCAGTTCCTCGGGTTCCTTTCATTTCCTGCAGCACCCACAGAAGCAAGTTCCTGCTTCCTAATCGCCACCACTTTTTCTACACCACCTCAGTCTGATGGTTATGATCCAACTTCAAAAACAAATATGTATATTTTCCATTTATCTTGCCTCCCATACCTGTCTGTGCCCCCACACGCCTCGCCCGGCGTCTCTCCAAGCTGCCCCTCCAATTCGGTATTTAAATTCACTTTTCCTAAGCGGATTCTCTCAGTGGAGCCATACTTTTAATCTTCAGCAAAATGAGTGATGACTTCTTTCAATAAAAAAAGGAAGAGAAAAAGCCTGACAGGCTTATAGCCCACACCGGCGGATTAGTTTCCTGTGGAGATGAGGTTTTCCTTTGTGCCGCTGTGTGTCTGTTTGATGGGCTTTAACAGGAAGCGTTGGTGCTGGAATTGGATGCAGCAGGGATCGTGGGTAGATGGCCCAGGTTTGATACAGAGCCACACACCGCAGCACTGCCCTGTGACTTTTCTTTCATTTTCCTTTCCTCTGACTGAGTCTTTCAAAAGTCATGCCACAGTCACAGCGCCTCCACGCAAACATCCACAGCGACACGCAAATGCCCGGAAACATGCACAAGTCTGCAAAGCACTGGCCAGGCTTCCATTTCTTCAGAGCAGAGGCCCTAAAGGAGTCATTGTTCCTTCATAGTGTCTTTGGGTTTGTCTGGAATGAAGCTCGCTCCTGTTCATCCATAGATCGCTCCTGCTTTGAAGAAAAGCATTCTGTCTTCACTGAGCAGATTCATTCAGCCACCTTTCTTCTTGACTGAGTCAACACACCTGCAGCCCCGGATTCGCCGCCCTCACTTCAGCACACATGTTTAAGCAAACAGTCAAAGCTTCTTCTGAGTGTATTTTTCTCAAAACAAGTGCACCGAAACAGCAAACTCTACCTGTGACGGGTAAATCTCTAAACAGCCAGGCCGACAGCCCACATGACCAGTCAGAGCAGCTGCTGGAATGGACACTTCTTTGACCTTTCCTGTGTTTGGGCCGAGGACTTCGTCCCTTTCATTTTGTTACATAAAAGCTTTTTTCTGATCAGTAAAAATGAGACAGATGTCTGAAAAATCAGGACAACCAGTAATAAAAATGTTCCAAACACTTAAATGCATCTGTGAACTCAAACTATGCTTAAAGACAGCAGTTGAACAAAACATAAACAAAAACAAAAAATTCAGATTGAAATGATATTTCGGAGTATTTCTTTATTCAAATGTTTGTGAATCAGTAGCACATGAAACAGATCATAATTGTGACGTAGAAAATGCTGGGTGTGGGTCCCTGCTGCGCTCCATTCTGATGCATCCCCTTACAGACAAACAAATCCATGAACGTCTTTGTTTTCCTCGTCTGAGCTGGAATCTGGATCAGAACTGGACGGCTGGACAGCTCAAATATTGCTCACCATTTTTGTTGCACCGCTAATGTTAAGTAGAGGGGCTGTAAGATAGTGGACAAGTGCATTTAAAGACGGGAAGTGGCGGCGGGGTTGCTTTGCACAAACAGTCCCGCCCACAACTCAGAGGCAAAGTTCTCCTGCCGTCTCCAGAAACTATGTCCTGGAAAACAACGCAGGCTTTTAGATTTTGGCTAAAAACGAACTCATGATAAATGAAAGAACACTGACAGTAGATCAACAGATGATCAGAGTGGGACGATAAACTAATGACGGGGGGGTCCTGTCTTTTAATGTTAATGTTATTGCTCACTTCCAGCATCTAAGAACGTTTACATTGAAGCCATTAACTGTATGGGAGAACTGGAGCAAGTGAGTGTGAGGTCGCCCATAGAAAATGGCTTTATCGGCTCTAGATGAAGTTTACATTATGTCTCCCCCCGCCCCCTGCCCCCCCTTCTCCCAAACTACTAAGAAACTATATAGTGCAGGACTATCTGCTGGTGCCCTGGATTTTAAAACCTGATAAATGTGAACATTTTACAAACATTATTTATGAATCTACTGTTCTGAAGACTAAAACTTAAATTATTTATTGAAGAAACAGTGAAATAAAATGTACAATGCATTCATTGTGGTCTATATTTGCCATTCTAGTGAGCATCGATGCACACTGACTTTACAAAAAAACTTCTGGAAGATTTCTAGGGTACTGGAGTACATGGACAACACTACAAAATGATGAACACGCTATCTAGTGAGCAGCAGTTGGAAGACCACACCCCCACCACTGAAAGCAGAAAATCTGTCAATTTCAAACATTGGACGTGAGACCACATGGTTTGATTGAGGCATCTGATTGGTCGGTTTGTAACTTGAAGAACTTTCACGACAACAAAACTATCAAAACGAAAAATTACGATTAGCAAGAACTTGTTAAAAATAAGGTATCAGAGCAAGAATGGTTCTTCTGACAAATAGAAAGATGTCTATTTTGGCTTCATGGAAACAGCAGGTACTTCCTGTTTGGAATGCCATGGGGGAGGAGTCACTCAGTCCAGTTCTCATATACAGTCAATGACAGTGTCATCCACTCATTACGAAGCATGTCCTCATGCTTGGCGAGCTGATCTCAAAACAGGGGCCGTCCTTCACGGCGAGGTCTGGAGTTTCAGGCAGACATCAAACCTGGAAGAAGCTCCAGGATTCAGTTGAAGAAATGTTCTGCAGATGAGCGTCACCAGCTTCCTCTGCCTTCCAGCAAAGCCCTTCTGAACCTGACCCGGCTGGACTCTAAGCTCATGACACTTTCACCTCACTGTGACATGGGTGGGGGGGCTGTTCAAGAGCATATTTTCCGGTGGACACAGCCATTCCCACAGCCGCTACAATTCCAGAAACCGTAAGCTCCTTTGTTTGCTCATTTGACTGTGTGGCTGCCATATCCTAAAGCTGGGCGCAGGATTAGTCAGGCATTGTGTCAGCGGTGTGTGATGCAGCGGGGGGGCTGGGGTTGTGGGGGGAGGCCTGATCAAACATCATCAGCTTTCATATGAGGAGGATCTGTGAAATCCTGGGGATACCAGGCGTTTAACAAGATGTGTTGACTCATGTTGTGTTGATGGAGCTGCGCTCATCAACAGGGAAACAGCAAGAAAGGGTTCTGGAAGCAGCGCTTTGCATCCCTTCCTTTGATGTGCAACACGAGCCAGAGCCGGTGGGGGGGGGCGCATGCGACATGCAGGGTTCACCTGCCAACGGGGACACTGAAGCAGGACTTCCTGCAACAGCCAAGTTGGTTGATGTTCATGTTCTGGTAGATCAGAGGTAAAGCAGCTTTCTGGCTTCTGTCTGGAAGGACTTGAAGGCGTTGCTGTGTGCACCGGGCGTGCGCCGGGCGTGCGCCGGGCGTGCGCCGGGCGTATACAGGGGTTGACCTTTACAAATGGCTGCAGGTTTTCGGCTCATCCGGGCCCATGGAGGGTCGTAGAGAGGATCTTAAAGGAGGTCTGTCTTTCACCTTAAGGGACGGCGTGAAAATGGAACGTACCATTGTCATGCGTGTGGTACGTGAACGGTGAAGTATTTGTAAAGCTACAATGACATGTTCTTGAATGGCAGGTGATCAAGAACGCACTAAACACACAGTCTTGAATCCACGTTTATCCCATGATGTTCACACTGACCGCTGCTACCCGATTCTAGCGCACTTCCAGGAAGAGGCTCGGTGTAAAACCTCAGAGCGGTGCAAATCTGGTGAAATCTTGCTCCAGGTCTGTTCTTTCATAATACATGACAGACTTGGTGTCGTATCATTCTCAAATCCCATTTAATTCATTGCTTCCCTAACCCTATCTTCAGCCGGCTTCCACTTCTGTGACTTAAAAGGACGCTACCCATTTGTCACTACTAAATCCAAGCTCCTGATTGGTCAAAGTTTGACCTGGTTTACATGGTAAATATTTATACAGTTCTTTACTACCTTCTTAGAAAGCGTTTTACAGTCCCATTGACCTGTGCACATAGACATGCACACACTTTTAACACAAGTTAAAGTATAACGGCTGCTCGTTTTGTACGTAGAGCCAGAAAACAATCGTCGTAACCTCTGCAGCTATGCACTTTTGCAAGAGTTTGGAATGCGGAAGCTGGAAACGTGCAAACACTCCCATTTACATTGACTTTTCATTGGGAGTTGCCGCTGGAACATGGCCAGCGCGTAAATAGCTTTGAGATGATGTACATGGCACGCACTCATGACATTCGGGTGATGCTGTCGGCCTCAGTGGAGAAGGGGACGGTCCTGTTCAAATATCAAAACGTTTGGACAGAAAGTCAAACATTTCTTGTAGAAGAGCATCCTCGTTTCTCAAACCAAGTTCACTGTGTTCCTGGAAAAGGCTGAATACAGAAGCTGGCATCTGTTTTCATACATTACTCATGTGTCTGTGCCTTGGCAGGTAGCAGTGAAGGTTTGGCATTAGTCGTGTGAGCTTAAAGCAAACTGTTCACCGCAGGAAATGCTTTTCTGACTGAACGATGCGAGGGAGCGTGCAGACGCAGCCTTTCCTGGGGAGGCAGCAGACCTTCACACTGTGTCAGCAGCACGTTCACTGCTAAACTCCTTCTTTTTATGTTGCAAAAACCCTCATTGATAAAAGAGGCGATCAGTCATCTATTCTTGACAGACTCCAGCTCAGTTAATAACCAGCAGTTTTCCAGCAAGCAAATGTTGCATCCAAATGTATTTTTAGTCTTGGTAAATTTCCCAAAAATGGGAAACAGATTAAGAAACCTTCATTTCAGTTCCATTTCAATAATAAAAAGCAGAATTTTGTCGCCTTAGGGCCATGTGGAACCGCCCAGGGCGCCATCTCGCCGTGGGTTTGCACAGGAAATCACATAAACCAACACAGTCTCGTTATGCCAGTTCATCGGAATTTACACCTCAAATGTCAATATCTCTGCAGCTTACCTGGTCTGGAGGTGTGAACTATTGAGGTTAAAAATGAGGAGAGAGACGGTCTTCACCTCAGGGATTAAGAGAATGTGTATGACTTCAGGTGAAAGTATTTATTTATTCTAGGATGCAGTCATCAGTGAAGCTTCTGCTCTGGAGTTGGGCTTTCTTTCCTATAATGCTGCTTACATTCTGTCATTTAAAAAAAGGTTGAATCAGTAGAAGCTCAATTTAGGAAGAAAAAGAAAAGAAGGAGAAGTGGGTCCAACATGTGTGCAAATCTAAATTATTCATGTTGGTAAATAAAAGTTAATAATGAAACAAACTAATAAATCTTCATGTGTGTCAGGATTTCAGATTCTACTTACTTTTATTGCTATTTCCCTTTAAGCAACAAACATATATTTTACTGTCTGACTAAACCAAAAAAACACACAAGACAATCAAATAGGAACAGATCTGAAGAGCTGCAGCGTTTGCCTCTCATGGAGGAGAAGAAATCAAGCTTTTCTGCCATCGTACTGATGGAGATGAGACCCTCTGACTGACTGTGGTGAGGTGAAGGTTACGCCTCGTGATCTTTCTGTAATGCAACACTTTTTAAATATAAAATAACAGAGTCATCAGAATGTATGAATGAAAGTTTTAGTTTTCACCTGTGAAAGAGAAAAGAACAGGCTTCCTCTGCAAACCAACATTCATTTTGAAAATGCACACAATTTAACTATATGGTCTTAAAATGATCTGTGTCTTATCGTTAATACTTTGTCATTTACTTCTTCTCTTCAGTTCAAATTTGGCAAATCTTGAAGCAGGATAGATGTGTAGATGTGCTTTCCTCTGCTGGTCCCAAGTCTGGGTAAATGAAGAGGGTTGTGCCAGGAAGGAAAACCAAAACCACGTGCATTATGGAATACAAATCGCCTGTGGTTAACAACAACCTCCACTGGTACCGCTGACCTCCAGGGTTCTGGTGAAATTGGACTACTGAAGGCGTGTTTGGAGACAGAATCAATGAAAGATCGAAGTGAAGGACTTAAAGTAAGAATTCGGAATGTTGAGAATTTGACAGGACAACTGGAGAGTTGTTTGACATGATGGAAAGTGAGAAAGTGGATCTCCTGGGTCCTCAAGAGACCAGAAGGAAAGAAAACTTTGCAGATTGGAAGCAGCTTCAAGATGCTTTATGGTGGCGTGAACGGAAAAGAGGAATAGAGGAGAAGAGATCCTAGAAGAGGAACGTTCTGGAGGTGAAGACAGGATAGAGTATGTACGATGAGTCTGAAGCTGGATACACCCTCGGGACAAATGTGAGCTATAGGAGAAGGAGAAATTCTGGTGGGAGATGGATGAGGAGATCCAGAGTGTCTCTGGAGAGGAGAGAGAGTGCTGATTGGAGCGGACGTGGAGAAGCAAACAGAGGAGATGAGGAAGTGAGGAAGAGGTTTGGTGTTCAGGAAAGGAATGTCGCAGAGGACAGATGGTGGTGGGCTTGGACAAAAGGATGGTAATGACAGTGGTGAAGACATTTTTCCAAAAGGGAGATATCTAAGAGTGGCAGGAGCAGTAAACAAGTTGATCACACCTTTTGCAGAATCTGAAAGACAGGAGTGACGGCAGAGTTTAGCCAAACAGCAGAGGAATGTGGTGTGAGGATGACTCTGGTGGTGAGGAGGATGAAGAGAACAAGAACAGAACAGAGGAACAAGTGGTGGAAGTTGGAAAAGAAAGAGTGTTGTGTGACTTTTAGGAAGGAGATAAACAGACTTTAGGAAATCAGGAGGTTCCTCCAGATGACTGGAGGGCTAAAACTAAAGTGATGATGGAAACGGAGAGGAAGATACGTTCCTCTGGAACGAGGTAAGATCAGAAAAAAGGAGCACGGGAAGATGGAGCTCAAGGTGGAGGCAGTGCAGGCCAAACGAACAGCGTATGATGACTTGTTTGACAGGTTAGACGCAAAGGAGGGAGAGGTGGTTCTGCACAGGCGAGGCAGAGAAACAGAGACAGGGTTTCTGCACCGTGGTGTGGTTACAGACTGACCGAAACGGCAGAGTCCGAACTGACCTGTTCTGATGGTGTGTTGCTCCACCCATGAGACCCCTCCCCCCAAGGTCATGTCTTCACTATCAAAAAGGATGTGTCCTAATGATATTATTGACGGTTGTAAGCACTTCCTGACGCCTCTTCCTTCCTGATTCCGTCTCATGCTCTCTTTCAGTCTCTCATCTTTAATTTGAAGCAGCTTTTAGTCTTTTAACAACACAGAAAGTGGCTTCATTGAAATGCAATGAAAACTGCACAGAGAAGGCAAAGTTAACTAATGGGCTCAAATTTTCAAACGAATGCAAGATTAAAGTCAATTGAATCTCCCATCGGGTTTTGACTGAAACCCTTTGAAAAGAAGCCCCACAGTGGGTTTCAGAGATGAAAAATAGGGCTTGTTCTGAAATATTAATAACATTTTATACCCTCATTACAGAGTGCAATAACATTTGTTCAGAAACTTGCTTCTAGCTTTACCTTTAGGGTGTTTACGTGCTGCAGATTTTGGTCGGGCAGGTGCCTGCGGTGCACAAAGGGGACCTTCACCTGTTAGACCTGCAGGTCCAAACCGGCCCACCTTCCTGCGGTCCAGCTGTGACGCGCACTAAATGGAGGACAGCGGGATCAGGGCATCCTGTCTGACAAAAGTCAGGCAGTGCAGCTAGACTTGAGAGAAGCAGCAATAGAGAAGGAAAGAGGAGAAAAGGTGTCTGAGTCAAAACCTCCGAGACGACGGCACATTCCTTAGAGAGCTTCTTCTTTTTTACATCCTCTGCACCATTATCTAAGGAGCGCACGCAGCATTTGAAGTAAGATGGCCTAGTTTTGCAACTTTACATACCATGAATTAAATATATTTCACTTTTAACACCAGGATTCCTATAAGTGAAGTGTAAAAGGGAAAACACAGAGCACATTAGGGAAAATTGGTTTCATTCTTTGGTGACAGATTCAGCATTTCTTTGTCTCCAGCTCACACTGATGTGCACGCCTCTTCTCTCCGCAAACGTCTTTGGAGGATACAAAATGCGTCAAAACTCATATCCCAGCCCGAGACGAAGAGTAGCAGGCCCACAGGAGTGACAGAAGGAAGATCTGAAACTCTTGTCATCTGTAATGGGCAAGAAGTCATTAAAAACGTCACTGACGGCCTAATTAAGACGGGACATCTGGTCTTTCCTCACAGAATGGATCGCAGCAGAGTACAAATAACTCCTCCATGACAAGTTGAGGGGTGTCATACATCTCAGTGATCGTCAATCAACATGGGACTTGTGGAGCTCTTTCATCATTAATGAGCGACTGCTTTGTTTTTGCTGGATGAGAGAAACAGTTCCACAAAATTTAAGAAATAAAGCCAACCCGCGCAGAGGCTGGTTTGTCATTTTGTGCCGCTCCAGCGCCCTTTCATGTTTCTGCCAATTAGGTGAAAAAAACCTTGGCGACACGACTGTGAAAGTGCTGCAGATGTTGGACGCTGTCCTCGGAGCTGCAGTCGGACAGTTTGGATTAAATGGGTCAAACACTGACTTGCAACATGAAATATGAACAGTTGGAGTAAAAAAAAACATCAAGCAAAAGAGAGAAGCTCATGGATCCTCTGTCATCCAATGAAAACTGTTTGTGATTGATGAGTGGTTGGTCCCAGCACCGCTTCCATGCCTGAAAGATTCCCTCATCTCCGATCAAAGCGTTCCCAGTGGTCTTTTCACCATGATTCTGCCCTTTTTAGCCCAAATCCAAAAGCCTGGGTTGTTTTCTAGGACATAGTTTCTACAGAGCGGCAGGAGTTCATTAGAAGTTCCCCTCTGAGCTGGACTGTTGTCGCAGAGGGAGCCCGCCCCCCTTTCCCCTCCCCGTCGCTGAGAGCTCAGAGCAGGGAGCCCAGCGTTTTTCTCCGTCAAAAATACTCTTTTTCAAATGTGATTTTTTTCATCTGAAATCCTCAGAAAAGCCACTTTAAGCAGAATTTTCTTCTTTTTCCTTCAAATGTCACCGAAACAAATCGACTTCAGATTAAGATCAAAGTGGTTTAGAAGCTTGAACAAAGCAGCTTGAATAAATGACAGAAAACTTTGTGTGCAAATAAAGAACACGTTATTTAAATGGATGACGTTTTCATCAGGTTTGGTTAGTCTGGCTACAGTGATGGAATCAGATTCTCCTCCCTTCTTCATGTGAATGTCATAAACACCCAAATGAATTATTTAGAACTCATAATAAACACCATATGAACCAGAGTCCTGAAAAGGATGAGCTCTAACTGAATAAAGAAGAGAAGCTCTTATTCTGCCAGGCGTTGCAGTGGAAGTTGAAAAGTAAAACCGTCTTTTATTTTGGGCTAAAGCATTTTCCAGGCCCTGATCTTTTCCTGAAAATGTCCCTGATCTTGTTCAGACAGGCTGCACAGATTCCTCAGGTTTCCTCAGATTTCTACAGGTTTCAGATCTGCTTCCAACAGGAGCTTTGAGTCTGTCAGCTCTGCTGTTGTGCTGATGCTTCTTCTGTTTTCCAGGCTCTACGTTTCAGCAAACTTCAGATCCAGAGTTGACGTTTCGGTTTCACGTCCTGCATGGAGTCCACAGCCCTGCGGCCTCACCTCGTAATCACTCGCCTCCTGTTTGCTGTTCACACTCATGATTCCAGCAAAAATATTCTTTTTTTCATCATTAAAAATCATGTATATCTCACACTGAAGCAGCCAATGCATGAAAATAATTGGAACCCAAGGGTGATATTTGTTGTCCTGACATAATTATTTTGCGGTTCTTGTGTGTAAACACAGATCCTGAGAGGGACGGCACAGTCCCACTTCCCGTTTGATCACAGTTCACCTGTCGGTTCTCGTGCACATTTCCAGACAGTTTCTACCACTGAGGATTCATTGAGCAAGCGTGGACCATCTCTCTGATCTGACCCGCGGTTTTTTCACTCCTTTTGAAGCACAACCAAACCATTTCATACTTAAAACAGGTAAGCAGACAAAAATCAACTGTTGAATCAAAATGATCAGAAAATGGAAGACATACAAGACCACTGATGATCTCTCACAATCGGGGGCTCCAATTAAGATCTCACACTTTGAGGTCAAAATAATCTCAAGGCACATATCCCAGAACCACACAAGGGGACCTAGTGAATGACTTGCAGAGATTCAAGTCAGAAAGCAGTAACACACTCTCCTGTCTGTCCATGATGGACTTGATGGACCAGCTCATTCCCCTTTAAAAGTGACGCCATCGCCCCCATTGTAGCAAATCATGTGTTCTAATATGGTGCAGTTGTTTCCTCTCCCTATCACTCTGAGATCCTCTTTCAGAATGTCATCAGACTCTGAAAGCTCATTGATGCTGCACAAATAGTCCATCACCTTTTCTGTTTCCACTGTGAGGGGCGTGTACTGCAGTACCTGCTGGTCTGAGGAGGGTACCGGCCCGTTCCATCCTGGATCCTGATCTCAGACTTCAATTGTCGGCATCAAAGTCAGCCTGGTGAACTGGCCCTTTGCTCCTTTTTGGACCTGCTGGTTACCGTCCAATGGTAAAGCTCCTGCCTTTCCACTAGGATTTTCTTGATGAATCTATTATTGATGAATCCATTTATGTTACTACGACCCAACCAAACTGATCATTCTGAGGCAAACTGTTAATCGAGTCAAATCAAACTATACCATCATTTCAAAAAGGGATAAATTGATCATTGATGTTGGAAAACACCATTTGGATTGAGGAATGGTAGGTTTATATCACAGCGGACAACACAAACGTGATGCAGTAAAAAATGACCAATCCATCATTCCAGTCCAATGTGTGGAAACACTGATGATTTCTAATAATGTTCCATTTGTTTTATGTTGATGTGGAAAGTGGGCTGAACTTTATCAAACTCAAATGTAAATGGATTTAACATTCATTCTCATTTACTTGTTTGTTTGTACACATTTCATTTACACTTGATTATCTTGAAAAAATACACCAAATCTGGAAAACCTCAGATGTACTGTTCACTAGCAGGTAGTTATCTGTGAGTCACACTGTTGAAGTGTTGGAGAAAGATGTTCTGGATCCATTTTAGCTCAGTGAATTGGATCGTTCAAAATGAACCAAAATCTCAATCAGATCGTCAACCACAAATTGTGATGTGAACGGAATCGTTGTGATGAATTGTTACACCCCTACTTCCCACGGTGTCCCTGCCACATATTTGTATATATGAAATGGAAATGCATATGTCTGTAAAAGTGTTTGTGGGCTGGTTAACGTGTGAACACACAGAAAAGGGATGCGAGGAGAGTTTCCAGCTTCTTTTTTTCAGGTTGCCCTACAGAGTCCAGAGGAAAAAACCCTCACAGTAGAGCTGGGTAAATGTGTTTTAGTTCCACTTTATTAAATGGGAAGACCTAATCTTAATGCTAAAAATGAAGCCACGTGCACAGTGCACGTACAGAGCACTCAAACAATATCCTTTCATGGACCTTGGAAAATGCAGTGTGATAAGTCAATGAAAGAGGTTCTTATTTAGTCCAAAATAAAGCAATTTCTATGTAAATCAGCTGTAGAGCAGGACTTTCTGGAATGCATCAACTTTTCAATTGTTAATTTGAGGCACTGGAAAAATAGTTTAGCTTCTTTATCTCAGACATATTATCTCCTCTAGTATTTTGTTATTTTTCTCTAATACTGTTTCCTGCAGTGTTCTACCATTCTGCCAAGGGATAAATATCTGCTCTGCAGCAGTCACTGCTGTGATAACAGTCATTTATAAGAATGTCTGATCTCCTCACACATGCAGCAAAGCAGGAACACCACAAACTGCAAGAACATCAGTTTCAATTGAACCGTTGATGGTTGCAAATCTCCCAACACATGAATGAACATGAACATAAATGTGAAGTTGTTTTTAATGAGTACAGATGGTCTCTAACATGAGCGAACACAGGAACTTGTGTGTCTGCGGGTCTTTGCTTGTCCGTGTGTCATCAAATGAACACTGGTGACGATGCCAAGCAGGAGGAGCCATCAAGCTACAGACGTTCACACTGGACAAGCAGGAACAGTTTACTGTTCGCCAAATACATTTGAAAAAGGTTTGGTGTGAAATGTGGAAGCAGTGCAAATCTCGTAAATCTTGCTCCAGGCTTTTCCTTTCATTCCGATTTATGAAAGACTTGTTGTCATAGACCGGGCTCAAACCGGAATTGTTCATTTCTCCTCCAGGATCCACTTACACGCCGTTGGCACTTTAAAGGGTGATATCTATCCATCACTATCAATATCAAAGTCCCTGATTGGTCAAAATTCAACCTGGTTTACATTTGAATCTGTTGGATGTTATGCAGTGATGTTGGTTGGTCCCTGTTGGATAAGTGAGCCTTCACAGGAGTCGAAATGCGTCCAAACCTGCCTCTGAAAATGAACCCTGAGCAACCAAACCAACTTAGTCCAGAGACTGCAGCTGTCCAGAATCAAGGAACCAGCATCCTCTCAGGAACCAGCAAGCAGACAAGGATCTCCTGCTGGGTACAGATCCTTCTGTCAGGAAAGGTAGGACCCAAACATGCACTGAAGCATGAAAAAAACAAAGCCTGAACATGGGACAAAGGGGATGACAGCAAGAAGATGTGTCAATGGCTTAGAGAAAGCCAAGAACCCAGTGACTCTAAGCAGTTAAAGAAGGTTCTGTCATGAGCTGCATTTTCAGAGAGGATTCTGGTTCTCTCTCAAACAAGCGTCTTCTGAATAGGAGGAGGACACGAGGGATTTTGCCTCCCTGCTTGGTTCAGTGAGGCAGTGCAGTGGGGGGTTCGTAGGTTGGAAGTCTGAGACTTTGTATGATCTATCAAGAAGCCAGTGCAGGGAGGGGTCCTGCTTCACCTTGTGTCTGCATCCTGAACCAGCTGAATCCACAAAAGACAACCCTGACTTTAGTGTTTGACAACCTGCCAAGCGCAGCATACCCATAGAAAAAATGTGCATGAACATTTTAGATATTTTAGACCAAATCACCTGGGCCAAGTCAGGCTGTAATGCAACCACAACCAGAGGATACGTTTATGCCTCGACAGATGTTGCTGAAATCTCAAAAAGCGGTGCATGTGCAGAGAGTTTTTCCTTTGTTATTTCAAATCAACACATCCAGAACTGCACCCTGAATTTGAGAAGAGAGCAGAAAAGTGAAGAGAGAAGTACTTCCAGTCGACACACTCTCTGTGCGGCGGACATTTTTGAAAAGCCAAAGCATTTTCCAGTGACAGTATCAAGTCAAAGGTAATTACACCCAAGACCACCAAGAAGACGCTGCTCATGTCTTAACATAGCAACCGTTTCATGTTTTGATCACCTGGGGGTGGTAAACAAATCTGTGATTTTTAGAAGAATCTGCGAAAGGAAGCTTTTGGATTTCCTTGGCAAAAGAGGGTTTTTTGTTAACCACGCCCACATTCCTACTATGTTCACATCATCTGTCATATTGCCCCAACAATGCATGTCTTACCTTTTGACTGCATTCCCGTAAAAAGCAAGCGAGCAACAGGGAAACGCCACTTTTTGAGCCCCATAAGAGATTTTGACACCTTTCATTTTTTTGACGGTTTCAAACACAGTGATGTCATCCTTTTGGGGGGTGTTGTTCAAAAATGCATTTTCTGGGGGCGCTATAAGTGCCTGCATTTTGGTGAGTTTTTGTTAGTTTGTGGCGGGGGTCAAAAACAACACGGTCCAGGAATGCTGCCGGACATTCCAAATCACTTCTCCATGCAATCAGATAATGAAGAAGCCTGAGCTCTGAGGAAGTGAATTACATTTAGTAACATTCTTGATTTTTTAAATTCTAATTGATGGCAGGTTTTGGCAAATAAGAACTGTTTTTGATTTAAATATTCAATTGTAATCAAACGAGTGATGTCAACAGTGAGTGAATGACATATTTTCTGCTATTTACTGATTTCATTAAATCCTATTTTGAAGCTTTTATTTGTCTAAGACAAAGATAAACCTGATGGTTTAACAAACATGTCTGCTGGGTAAACGCGCTGCAGCAAAGAGCTGTGTTGTGTCAGATTTCACTCCCAGGTTAGTGCACTTTAAAGTGACTTCCTTTACAATTTGGAAATCTAGTGCCCTGGAATTTTCCCAGAAGTCTGCAAAAGCACAGTGTGAATGATTGTGAATGATTTTTCATTTGAAAAAACTTTATTTAAAACAAGGTGCTGCATCTCAAGAGGCTTATGCTCCCATTTCAGTTCAAATGTGTGAAAATAAATAAAGAAATGTCATTTCTGTCAAAGATTCAAGTTTCATCAGAATGCAGTTTTATTCATAAAAAGTCTTCATAAAATGTTCATATTTATTTGGTTTTTACTCTAGCAGATAAATGATGTCATATTTGCCATTTTTAAAAGAAACTTGTCAGCGTGATGTCTGAATTGCATGAAAGTCGTGGTCCTCTCGCACCATGTGCTCCTTTAAAGGTTAGGCCAGTGATTGAATATAGACACGGAGGCGGACTTGTCCATCGTTTTTAGAGCTCGGTTTAGGCTTCGGTCACATGTCCCAAAATGTCACTGTGCAGCAGCCAAAATGCAAGTTTTCCAGCATGTTCTGCAGGTGACCACGCGGCGGCATTTGTAATCAGAAGGCGGCGGTCACTATTTTGCACCGCGGAGGTTTTAAAAAAAGTTCAAATTTTACGGCGACCGTACGATTTTTGAGTTTTTGGCTGCCCGGGAACGTTTGGAGGTTGCGTGGTGGCAGACCAGTGACAGGCGGGTGACAGGAAGGCAGCAGGACAATAACTGACTGAAAGCAGGGTCTCCACATACCCCCAGGCTACCGGGCGGCTGCTGGCCAGTGGCATCTGACACGGACGGTCGCTGTACATCAACCAATCAGAGCTGCTGCCATACGGCGATCCCCGGCTGCCACCGCCCTCTGCTCTCCCAGCTGTTGTCCCCAATGCCTGGCGGTTATCCCGCGGTGGCAGTTGTATTTGGGACCGTAGAATTAGACAAATAAGCCGCTGCTGGAACCGCAGTGTCAGAACCAAACCAGGATCCTCTTGTCTTCATCACCTTGTCATTTGGTAATGGAAGCTCTCCACTTCCACTTCCATGAGTCCTGCTCCATCAAACGGCTTTCATGCTGGCTGCAGGATGGAGATGCCTCCAAGTGAAGGAAGTTTCCACCTTGTGCTGCCTGCTTTATTCGGCCTCTGTCCTCCACTTGTGGGAATTTTTCCTCTCACTCCATGTGCTAGTTGGGCCTTGGAAAGCTCCATTAGCTGCTGCCACATAAATCGCTCTTGTTGTCATGGTTACTCATCAAAGCAGCTGTCAGAAAAGGCCAGAATTAAAAGGAGAAATCACTTGGCATCCAAACCAGGATCTTTTTTATTTGTTTTATGAAGACATGAACTGGATGTTGTGCAAGAAAGAAAGACAGAAAACCTGAGCGAAGATGTCCAAACTTTCTGCTTTATTGTTACTGGTTGCTGCTAATGGGATGCCATTCACTTCCAGCTGGGGGGGCTGTGGTACTATACCGCTGCATTTGATGAAAGCGTGCCGACACGACTCATGAAGACCTGGCTGTATTGTGTGAATGAGTGACAGAGGCCTCGAAAGTCCTTTAAAGGACTTTCCAGGTCTTCATGGGTGTGAAATGAAGGACCTCCGCATTTCTGGGACTGTGAAATGTTACCTGCATGAGCAGAAAGCTTAAACACCTGACTGGATGAATACAGGTTTGGCACAAAGAAGTGCTTAATGAGGTCCCTTTAAAAAAAAAAAAAAGACAAAAAAACAGAAGATCTTCAGATCTCAGCACATGGTCCTGCGCTGTGATCTTTGAGCTGCTCGGCTCATCTGCAGGATAATTCCAGTAATGAAGGATCGATTCCTTCCTTCAAAAGTGTACATCCCAGAGGGCAACTAATGTCCAAATGACGTCAAATCAACATCAAAGCTCGACATCCACTTAAGGTCAAAAACAAGTTCAAATCAAACTGACGTCAAAGCTTTAATATCAGTTTGATATCATCATATTTACCCTTTTGAGGAAACAGTATTCTGGGAATCTCTTCATAGCAGGACTCAGCTCAGCCGCAGGAATGCATCCACTTTCAGACAAACAGTTCCATGAATGTCTTTGTTTCCCTCGTCTGAGCTGGAATCTGGATCAGAACTGGACGACTGGATCACTCTGATATTACTCACCATTTTTGTCGTACCAGTAATGTAAAGTTGGTTTTTTGAGGGGCTGCGATCTGGCAGGAGAGAGGGATGATGGGAAACGAGGGTAGGCTGACTCCACGCCAACAGTCCCGCCTACAACTCAGAGGTGAATTTCTAATGAACTCCTGCTGCTCATCAGAAGAGTAATGTCCTAGAAAACAACCCAATGACTAATCATAATTAAACGACCACTGCTCCAAAAATAGATGGAAGGATGCTTGGAGTGAGACTATTAGGTATTCCTTGACAGACAAACAAATTCCAACAGTACCATGTGTCATAGGTCAACATTCCTCCAGTACGTTCAAGTGAATTTCAAGCAAAAACACCAAAACAGTTTAGAAAAACACAGTGAAGCTTGGAAGGAAGCTAACAGTTAGCTGCTAACTAATAGACTCATGTTTGTTTGAAAAGACAGAAAAAGAGATTCCTCCTCTGCTAGAAATGTTAAATGAGACTCCAAAGGCCAAAAGTGTTCAATTTTCTTCAACAGCAACATGTGAAAATCTGACTGTCCCTCCCCAAACCTATAGAGAACAGAAGGCATGCTGAGGACAAACCCTCCGATCAAAACTACGACTGAGAGAAGAGAGAACACCGCCTTGCAATGAAAACATGGGACGTTTGACTGGTTGTAGATGGAACGTGAGGCCTGCTACAGAGGAGGCAAGCAGAGCGCTGATGTGTCCCAACAGAGTGAAGTTCCTGAAAAACATTTGACTCGAAATGGTCTCAGATTATTTGCTGAACAATGTTCCCTTTCTACAGCTGGCCTTCTGGCAATCTATAGTAAAAAGAAACCCCCCCCCCATGCAAATGCTGAATGAACGTGGAATGTTCTTCCTTTCAATGCTTCCTGTAATTTCATTGGTTTTATTTATTCCTGGCGCATCGCTGTGACATTGACAGGGTTGGTGTAAAACCGTCATCCCACGGGACTTTCTTATCATGGTCACTAACTTAAACACACAATTTCTCTGCATATAATTATTTCAACTGGAACATCAAGGTCATGGTATTAAGCTCAAGCCTTTATTTCTGGAAGACTGGTTTAATTAAAACATAACACTTGTAGTTCATCTATTCAACAAAAATGCTAATGTCTGTTTCTATGAGTTTATAAATTGAAATTAAATCCACTTTAATCCAAAGTCATATTAACAATAGAAAGCTGTGAGTGGCATTGAATGGTGAATGATTGATTAAAGCATGCTAGATGCCCCACACTCTCCCCCTCTGCCCCTTCCACCCTAGTCAGAGTGACAAATTCATGAAAAAAATACTTTTTCAAGATGGCAGCCTCTCTTTTGGTTTTATCGCCATAGCAACCACTTTAGAATTTGGTCACCGGGATGTGACGAACAGATCGATGTCATTTTTAGAAGAATCTGCAAAAGTAAACTTTTACCAACTCCCACGTGTTCATTTCATATGCTATATAGTTTTGTTGAGATAGGGGCCAATATTTCATGTTTTCAGTTTTTACATTATTCTGGCAAAAAATGTGCGAGAGACAGGGGAGCGCTCCTTATGCAAGCTCGCCACGGTAAAACTTAAAAATCTACAACTTTAAATCCCTACAGTTTTTTTCCAGGCGACTTCCCAGTGATCCTCGAGGAGTTAGGAGTGAAAGATCCAAATCCCTAGGAGGAGTTTAAATTCGTAGAGTGTGATTTTTTACTTAAATTCTACATGGCAGCTCTTTCCCCTAGATCAAAGATTAACAAACTTCATTTGTGGTTATGGACCGTTGTCTGTATATAAGAACCGGAGTGTGACGTCACCCATAGAAAACAATTCGCTTCCAGTTCCAACAAAATGAAGTCAATTTAGTTTCCCTTTTCTTGCAATATGGATGCCGCTTTGTTGGAACCGGAAGTAGTCAGTTAGCAGTGATTAGCCTGAGTCGTTCTGAGTTAACGTTTCTATGGCAACCACTCTCACCAATCAAAAGTGAGTATGCTGGAAGCCACACCCCTATCACTGAATGAGGGGTACTCAAATTTTTTTCAGTCAAAGGTTTCGAACGTTTGATGTGAGACCACATACTTTTTTGAGGCATGTGATTGGTCGATTTATAACTTGAATAACTTGCGCTACCGAAAAAAAAGACTGGAAAAAAATTGGGATTAGGAAAAACATGCTATGAAAAGGGTCTCGGAGCAAAACTGGTTGTTCCGACTAATAGAATGACTGAGTAACAGCTGTTTATTTCTTTATAAAAGTCTATGGGCTTTTGGCTTCTTGGAGACAGTGGGTACTTCCTGTTTGGGATGCGAAGGGGGAGGGGTCACTCTGTCCAGTTCTCATTAAAAAAAAAACAAAAAACAAAGCTGTAAACGTAAGCTGGCACGAACATCGCTTGAACAAACGTTTTATGTTTTCCATATTATCTGAAATGTAAAAATCAACAAATTTCACCCTTTGCTACAAATTGTCTGCCAAGCCGGAGGTCCTCTGGCCATCCCATAATATTTCAAACCTTCCTTTAGTCATTCCCGACACTTGTGCTGTGATTTCTTTATTGACTTTGTTTTTAATTCCATAAGAAGAAGAGGAAGGACAAGAAGAAGGAGAAGAAGAAGAAGAAGAAAAATGAGTAGAAGACGGACAAGAAGGAGAAAAAGAAGAAGGAGAAGAAGAAGAAAAAGGAGAAAAAGAAGAAGAAGAGGAAGGACAAGAAGAAGAAGGAGAAGAAGAAGAAAAAGGAGAAGAAAAAGGAGAAGAAGAAGAAGAAGAGGAAGGACAAGAAGAAGAAGAAAAAGGAAAAGAAGAGGAAGGACAAGAAGAAGAAGAAAAAGGAAAAGAAGAGGAAGGACAAGAAGAAGAAGGAGAAGAAGAAGAAGAAAAATGAGTAGAAGACGGACAAGGAGAAAAAGAAGAAGAAGCGTCACAATTACAACATAGAAGATTTTGCTGCCTTGTTGAATGTTTGGGCCTATTCTTTTTCTTTGAGGTCTTTTAAGGCTTCTTAACCTTTTGAGTTTTTTCCATTATTGCAAAAACAAAATGGTCCTTGCAATGACTGACTCTTTCAGATAATAATACGAACACTACTACCACTACTACTACTACTACTACTGCTACTACTACTACTAATAATAATAATAATAATAATAATAATAATAATAATAATAAAATAATAATAATAATGTTCTTTTTTGGTCTCAACTTAACCATCATAAGTATTTTAATGGTAACACACAACATTTTTCAACATTAATAAAAGTCTCTGAAAGTATGGAGTACTGAGGTTGTACTCATCCAGGACACGTTTGGTTCGCTGAAAGTGAAGCAGGGTTCGTTTCACCTGATAATCTGGAACAAATCCATCTTTCCTGATGATCTCGGTTCATAATTAATCGGACTGAACTTGGTTCACTCTGAGTTTCCTCAGTCTGAACAGGCTCTGTACTCGGAGCGGAACAACTGGACTAACATGGCCACCGTAGCCGGGCATTGTGGCATGTAAACACAGTAGGAAGGAAGCAATGGATGAGCCGTGGACAAATGAGACACAGCAACTCCTGAAATGTGGTGGGATGAATGCAGGCTCATTAGCACAACTTTGAACTTATCAGCGCCGCCGTCTTATAGCCTTATAGCCGCCGTCTGCTCAGTAACCGTCTTGCAGCACGCCTCCACCGTACCAAAGCAGCAGTAAAAAGTCAACTATGCTGACAAGGACAGCTAACTGCCGGACTTCCAATATTCTTTCTTGTTGCTTTGCCTCGCCAATGACTGAAGACATATTTAGTCACATGCTTTGTTTACAAGCTTTGGGTGAAGCAGAAGTCACTGGTTGAAGGAAGTCCGAATTCAGACCAACTGTAAAGTTCAGGGCTCGATCCGGAGCAAACAATCCGGAAACAACGGACTCTTCCACTCTGAATACATCCCTAGAGGTAGTCTTAACTGTGTTTGCATCAAATATTTACTATTGTGCTGCAGTTTGAATATGTGTGAGGATGTCTGAGCTCCTGAAGTGATGGTTCCTTTGTCGCTCTGTTGCAGTAAAGCATGTTCTTGAAGCGCCGCTGCAAATGAAGCTTATTACAACAGAAAAACGTTGTCTTTTCAAATCAAAAGCTCCCCATGATGGAAGTGTTTCAGATGAAAGATGCTTTGGATGGATCTGATCACCTGTGGGATGTTCAGAGAGGCGCTGCTCTCCTCTGCTGTCTCTGTTTGTGTCCCCAGAAGACTGAGCTCTGTCGGTCTGAGAGCTGCTCAGTCTGGCTGCACTACAAAGGTTGCAGATCTGACTGTCAATAGTGTGGTGTGGGTGGGAGGAGGGAGGAGACACGGAGGTGAGACGGTGGAGGTGTGTGTGTGGGGGGGTCGCTTTGAGAGAAAGAGATACTTTGATATTTCGGAATGTTAGAAGGGTGAATGTGGAGAACAGGAGGTTGGGGATCTAATTACCGGGCCATAATTGGGGGCTGGGGAATAGGTTGCCGTCCTCTCAACTCGCTGCAGATCAATTATGTTAAGAGAACATCTGTAAGTAGTGCTTAATGAGGTCCATTAGAGCAACATGCGCTGCCTTCCCTAACGGTGCTTGTCAGCTCCTCGGATGAGCTGGAGTGTTCTGCTGCTGCTGACTGGGGACCTGCAGCGGGGCTTAAATACAGGAGGAGCCGCTTCCCCGCGTCAGAGAAGCCGAGGAGACCCCACGGAGGAGACCCCACGGAGGAGCGCGCGGCCGGAGCTGGCTCCCCAACTTCCGCGGGGAACTTTCCTGCGTGGGATCAGGAAAAGTTGGTGAAGTCCAGCAGGACCGCAGCAGACTCACCCGCGCCAGCGACAGACAGGTAGGAGTCGTGCGCGCGCTCCGTGCATGCGGGGGACCCCCCGCACCGTCCAACAGGCGGCAAAAGAAGTCATTGATCCGCTCAGGTGAAGCCCCCGCAGGGTTACTGCGACGCGGAGGGGGGGTGTGATCCGTCCCATCTGCCCCCACCAGCCCCCGAGGTCGCGTCAAAGTTGGGTGGAGGTCACTGGGGGGGGGGTCCGTCCATCACCCGTGACTGAATAATAACCCTCCCTACAGGTGAGCCCGCGAGACCTGCAGGTGTCACGCGCACGTTTGGACCGGAATCTTCGTCCACGCGGAAGGATCGGGTCCGAGCCGAGAGGTGAACCTGCAGCCGCACGTGCCGGAGGGGGAGGGGGAGGGGGTTCGGCGGAGAACCGACTCACGACCACGAAACAGAATCAAGGCGCGAAGCGGACCGGCGGGGTTCGGCCGCGTTCGGCTGCGTGGCGGGGGGAGGGGGCTTCTCTTTGTCATCCTGTCATTCGCTCCCAGCATCCCGCGCGCATAAATACGGCAGCGGCTGGGCGCGAGGCGCGCTCTCGCCCTCAGTGACGCTGACGCCAGCAGCTCCGCCGCTCCGCACGCGGATGTTCGCCGCTTCCATTCATCCGCTGGACTGCCCCCCCTCAGCCTGAACCCGCTCCGTGCCCGTCGGCTGCATGGTGTTTGGCGGCTCCCGCGGCTCAGCAAATGCAGAAAAGGGAGCAAAGTTTCGGTAAGACGCCTCGTCCTCCGGGTTTTGGTGACTAAGTTCGGCCGCGGTGACGCGCCGCGGCGCCGCGGAGCGTCCTCGAGGCTGCGAGCCCGCCCGGGGTCAGCCCCGCGCGCGCGTGGATCGGAATCTGCGGAACCGCCACGCCGCCGCGTATAACCGCACGCGCTGCCATGGCAACAGTAAGTACAGCTGCGCGCAATGACAGCATCTTTACGGCGGGAGTGGAGCTGTGGAGCAGCGGGTGCAAAGGAGTCCGCGGTGCGGGGTTCTACTGCCCCACGGTTCTACACGGAACTTTAAATCTGCCCCGCCACCCCCTCCCGCTGGGAGCGGGGGCTCTCCTCCTTCCGGTCGGCGGTGAGGGGACTTTGTGGGGGTGCAGCACCTGGGACCGGGCTCCTGACCCCAAAGTTTTCCTCCGTGGACGCACAGCGTCAGACCCCAGAACTAGTTAACGGGCGAAGCTTTGAACCCTTTCAGCGCCTCCAGGACCTGCGCGCGCGCGCCTGCACGCGGGCAGGGGACAAAGGGGCGCGCGGCTCCGCGGGGAATGGAAGGAGAATACTAATTTGGGCCCGCTGCGAGCCTCATTGTCAGGCAGCTCCTCTCACCCACAGGGCCAACAAAGGCTGCGCACGGAGAGCGCGGGCCAAACAATGCTCGCGCCACGCCCCTTCACACACGCGCGCGCGGAGGTCAGCGCGGGCCCAACATGTGAAAGTGTGTCTTTGTGTCTGATCCTCTGAGGACAGAGTTTGCTGCTCAACTCTGAGGAGGAACTTCAATGTTTTCAGTCAAATGACTGGAGCCAACAGCTGACCTTTGACCCTCAGGATGGCTCATCTGTTATTTCCACAGGTTCTCAGGGAAATGTTGCACAGCATTCAACATTTGGATTATTTTGATGTTCCTTATGGTTTCAACTTGAGCCATGAACTGAAAAAGCATGTTGTAGATCTACCTTCAAATGAAGAACAGAATCCACAGACACATTCAGCCGTGGGCCTGAAAAAGGCTCATTTAGAAACAAAAACATGTGCCATCTATCTTAATGAAACTCTACCATTA
Source organism: Oryzias celebensis (assembly GCA_014656515.1). NCBI lineage: Eukaryota > Metazoa > Chordata > Actinopteri > Beloniformes > Adrianichthyidae > Oryzias > Oryzias celebensis. The sequence goes on along the minus strand of BNCR01000026.1, from coordinate 199,921 downwards.
AAGAGTTACTCCTTTCAATCAGAAAACATGGCGTTAAAGTGACTTTAAACACACATTTGATGTGACTTAAGCTCTGCTCTTCATACATCTTTTTGGTCTTTATGAGAAAAGTTCTTTGAGTTCTTTTGTTTTTACATATTGACCTTAAAGCTGCAGCGTCTGAACAGACGCTCACTCTTTGCATGTTTTCTGTTTGGTACGGTGGCCCTGAAGGGCACATCACACCAACGAATTACCCCTCGCAAAAGCAGATTCAAGATCACCACCACAGTTAAAAAAGAAAAACAAATAATAACAAGATATTTTCAGAAAGCTTAAGTACTTTTCAGAAGTAAAAATGAAATGTTAAAAACAACAACAAAAAAACCAAAAACGGACAAATCCTAAAAGGTAGGTATGATGGGACATCACTGAGTTTTGACGTTTTGAGTGTTTTATAAATGTGTCTCCAGTGTTCTAATGAAGGCTTTATGATTAGTATGGAGCATATGCAGCATCGCTTTATGACAAATAACTTTTAGTTGAAGTGATGGACAAACGTCATCAGTGACGTCCCATAATACCCATCTTTTGCTATTAGGATTTCTGCAAATTACTTTTGTTTCCCAACGTGTTTCTCCGGGGACTCTGGCTCCCTCCCACCGTCCAAATTGTCCCCAGGCCTGGTTGGGAGTGTATGTGGGTGTGTGACTGTGGCCCCTGCGGCAGACTGGCGACCAGTCCAGGGGTGTCCCCTGCCTTCGCCCATGAGTAGCCAGGTTAGGCTCCGGCAACCCCGTGACCCCGAAAGGGAGAAAGCGGTTCAGAAAATGAATGAATGATTTCTAAAATATAATGTTTTTTTTTTTTTTAGTTAGTGTGATTTGGACTTTGGGGCCACCGTAGTTTCTGGACATTCAGATCATTGAAGTTAGATTCCTTTGGAAGGAACAGGCCTGGATTTAGCCTGCATCCCTATGAGGTGCAGATAGAACATTTACTCTTCCTCCGCATTTACCGGGCTTGGGACGGGCACGAGCAGGACAGTGGTTTGTTTGTTTGTCTTTGTTTTTGGTTCATTTTTATTATGTTTTGTCTTTGCCTGTTCCAGGTATACAAATGCTTTCCGTCCAGCCGGACACCAAGCCAAAAGGCTGTGCCGGCTGCAACCGGAAGATCAAGGACCGCTACCTCCTGAAGGCCCTTGATAAGTACTGGCATGAGGACTGCCTGAAGTGTGCATGCTGCGACTGCAGGCTGGGAGAGGTGGGCTCCACACTCTACACCAAAGCCAACCTGATCCTCTGCCGGAGAGACTACCTACGGTAAGACAGGTGTTCGAGTGTGGAATGTGTGTGGGGCAGGTGTTGTGGTCCACAGCTGGACGTGGAACACGAACTTCATGATGTCCGACTCCTCCTCGGGAAGTTTCTTCATTTGTTCTCCTCTTTGCACAGATGAAGGGCTTCATTTTCAGACATTCAAAGCTGTTTGTTTGCCTTTTATCCATCCTCAATCTTCTGCTACAGCCTCTGTAAGGAGGCCCAGACTTTTCAGTTGTTGTTTTTAATTCAAAATGTATGATTTTTCCTTGTTTGCTCATTTTTACACCAGTTTCCCAAAGTCTTGATCTACTTCTCAGATTGTCTTGTTTGGATCTGGCATTTTGAATGAGCGTGAGATCAGAACAGAATGAATTCTGGGGAGTTTCACTTACGCTGCATTGAGACTGAAAGTCTACAGCTTTTTAGTTCCTTTTCCAATCAGAATAATTGATTTTAGACCAACCCCTGACAAGGATCATCTGCAGAGATAGAGGATCCTGTGATGAATGAAAGCAGCAGAGACAACCTGCATACACTGATGATGAAGACTCTGGAGGAAGAAATCCTCTTCATGTCGTGACTAAAAGACAGGTAAAGATCCAGGAAAGCAGAATATGGCTCAGTGGTAGAGTGTCCGCCCTGCTGGGAAATACAGAAACTCTAAAGACAGAATCTGATGACTCTGTGCTTGAAATGCAGCCAAAAGGGTTGAGGGTTCAACCCCCAAATGTCTCCAGTGACTCCAGCTCATCGCTCCATTGGGGGAGGGGTCCAACTCAGAGAACAGATTTTAAACATAAACTGATTGGACCTTAACGTAACCAGAACCCGTGGATGCTAGTTAGCTATTTGGTGCTAAGCTGATTGTTGGGTCTTTGTTTTCATGGTTTTCATACCTCTGCAGTTTGTAACTGTAACTGAAATAGCTAACAGATTTTCTGGATTGTAAGGCACACTTCCAAGAATGAACTTTTTGTCAAATAACAACAGGTCACCTTAAAATCTGAAGTGACTCAGAACTGGATACATTTTGGTTGTTCTTACAGATGTTAAAGAGATTTTGCGAGGTACTTGACGCTTAGTCAGAATGGTTGGTTAAGGGGTTATTGTGAATATGCTAACAGGGCTAGCGTGTTGCAGTGTCCTACTGTATTTTTGTTAAAGGTTATTAGCAAGATTTGGAGTTAGCATAGTCACAATAACATTTGTTTTAGTGGTATCAGTCCGTTTTTGTATGTTATAAACACGATTGGGATAACAGGTATTGTGAATACGCTAACAGGGCTAGCATGTAGCAGTGTCCTACCGAATATGAATATGCTAACGCGGCTAACATATAGCATTGTTATACTGTTTCTTTACACACCGGCTTCCTCAACTCGTGTGCAAGCGACCACTTTCAGTGAAAAGTTTGCATTGACCTTTGATTGAAAGTCATAAGTCAACTCAGTCGGTGTGTAAGCACAGCCCCTCCCCAAACACATGAATGAGTTCCTTACTTTTCTTTTCAGGAAGTGTCTATTTGCAGGTCATTTTCTCAAAACGTGCAGCCAGTGCTGAACGGAGGAAAGGCTAAGGTTAGGGTTATAGTTCCAGGTAGTACACCAAATGCTTCCCGACTGTGTCTACAGTCCACCACGCTCCCCCAGGGGATGGGTCAACTGCGGAGCATAAATGCTGGTTTAAGCCCTGTTTATACTTCTAAGCGGTCGCTCATTACATCAGTCGTATCCACAATGGCGCGGTTTAGTTCATACTATTATTGGCTGAAGGCAGAAGAGGACTTGATGTGTTCCTCCACTAAACAGAGGCAGGCAATACAAAGGTGAACAAATGAAATAAAAATAAAGCATTCGGGAGTGCTGCAAGATATGAAATAAAAGACATATCTTTGTAGCAACTTGCTCTATTTCCATCTGGTTTCTGTCTGTCTTGTGTGAAAATCGGTATTTCCAAATGTCTCCAGTAGTTTTCATCATTTTCAGTGTTTAAAAGACATTTTTTTGTGCGTTATGTTCCAGTGGTGGGTGACGAGCAGGCGTCACATTCTGCAGCGACTGGAGCGATTCGGCTCTGATATCAGTGGGATTACTGTGACGTCAGCGATTATAAGTCACTTGGAAGTATAAACCAGCTCTTAAAATACATGCTGGCAGTGCAGCAATGTGCATCTTGATGAAAAAGAATCAGTTTTGAGCTGTTCACAGATAAATCAGCCTTTCTCTGATCTCAGGTATGTGTGACGCTTGACCTCCAATGACCAGCTGTTCTTCTTCTGACCACAGTTTGAATTCTATCAAAATATAAGAGTGAATGACTGCTGCTCTAAAAACTTGTGACCAAAGTTCAAATGTTTGAAAAAAAGTAGTAAGTTTCTTTCTCACTGATTTGACCATTTAAAGAGAAAGAAAACATTCAGCTCAGATTCTAAAATGGTAAAACATCTTTGTGATAAAAGCTGTTGTCCACCTTGAACTTCAGTAAGTCCAACTGCAGGTTCAGACTTTCTGACAATCATCAAACTGAGGGTCTGAGCTGCTTCCTCCATCAAACCAAATCTGGAGAGAAAGTTCTGCCAAGTGTCCAGCAGAAAGGAGCAAGAGAAGCCGTGTTCAGATGGAGGTTATAGAACTGGAAAGTTGAAGTCCTATTTAGTGTGTAACAGTTTAAATGTAACCGTGTTAGTTGAACTGTGTTAATAAAGACGTTTAAATCTGAATACAACAGATACAGAAGACTGAATAAAGAGAAAACTGACATTTCTTACGCATTTATGAACTTAATGATTTTAGATTTGTTTATGTATTTGTTGATTTTATTAGTACTTTTGTACAGAAAACAGTTAATAAAACTGTACCATTAATGGTACAGTACATGATCCATACAAATTTACAACCAACGAAGGGACCAAGTTAGAAACTTGTTTATGCTAAACTTATTTTTCATCTCGTTTTGTGTTATGAAAAAATGTAAAAACTAAGATGGGAATTGAAAAAATTCTAAATCAAATTGCATTGGCTCTCAGACACCCACGAGCTGCGGCTTCGTGCCGTCACGCTGAGGCTGCAGCCCAGATTCAGCCAGACTCTGCCTTCAGTTTGAGACCCCTGATCTAGAGTTACTATGAGTGCAGTTAATAAAGTCTGACTGACAGGCTTAACTCTGACACTTTTGTCTTGCTTTATGGTTCGGACACAAGTTCAAAAATAGACGATTCATTGACTGTTTGTCCTGTAATCCCGTGTGTTCTATAGAGAAGAAAACAAGGTATTAAAGTTCAAATTAAAAGCTAAGTCATGGAATCTCCATGACTGGGATCAGAGAATCCATCCATCTTCTTAACCCACGGAATCTCTCTAGGGGTCACAGGGTTGCTGGAGCCTTTCCCAGCTACTATTGGATGAGGCAGAGTACACCCTGGACAGGTTTGTTGCAGGATCACACACACTCACAGGCACACCTGGGGGGAAATTTAAAATCACCAATCAACACATGAATGATGTTTTTGGACTGTGGGAGGAAACCGGAGTTCCCGGAGAAAAGCCAGACATTATTGAAGGAATTAGAACGGTGTTTTCTGTCTGTCAGAGTGCGGCATCCATCTGGAAAGGTTCTATGACTTTGAAATGAGTATTTTATTACAGAACAAACTTAATTTCAACTTTCCTCACAAAGTCAGCTAACAAAAGCCGTCTCACTGAGATAAACGCTGAAAGTACGAGAAAGTACGAGAGGAAATGGCTGTACTGCTGCAAAAAGAAGAAGCTTCTCCTGTTTTGAAGGAACAAAGATTATCATTAGAAACCTTTCCTTTTTTTCAGTGACATAAACGTGACATATACGCCTGTGTAAGCTGAATTTCATCAGTAAGGTATTTAAAAAAGGACAAGAGTCATGAAAGAACAGAACATTTCAGAGAGACAAAAGCAAATGGGACGGACAACTTTAACAGCTCACACTGCAACACATGAAGTCTTCCTGCTCAAAGCCACCTGAGGAGTGTCTGTTCCTGGGAGGAAACTTGTTCCTGCTACTCCTTTTATCTTTGGCTTTATTTGCTGGACTAAATTTTAATATTTACCCTGCTTATTTATCACTTTTCTGACGCGCTAACATCCTTTTTTGTCAGCAGGGAAGCAGTCGGCTTCCTTTCATGTGAGTCCCGTGTCAGAAATGCACATCTGTCAGTCTAACAAGCCACTCAGCAGGAGAAATGCTGCTGTGTTAAAACAGCATGTTTAATTCCACATCAGGAAAAAAACGGCTAATATCCAGTTTGAAAGTGATCAGCGTCGGAGCCGCCATGCTGCTAAAGCGTGTGTAATTATCCTCAGAACGGCGGGAGCCCTGGGATTTTCCTGCCCCTGCAGAAAGTTTCGGATGAAACACCGTGTTTGGACAAATGATTAGCATCTACATATCAACTTACTGCCAGGAGAGGAAAGAAGGCGTGACGGATGCTGAAATGGTTCTGCTGAACGTCTTCATATCTGCTGCTGTACTGTTGTCTGCCCGGAGCAGATGGTGGTTTGATGCCCAACGCTTGTCAGGTGTTCCTCTGATGGATGCTAAGGAGGCGGGCCTGGTTTGTGTGGAGAAAGTCTGGCACACAGTCCGGTTCTGAGCCCAGTTCTGCTGGACGTTTTCCATCACGGGTGTTTATCTCCACTGTAACACGATTTCACGAATTTTGGCTGGAAAAGACTCTGGCTGTGGATTATTTGAAATTCTTATGTACTTCTTTTCTGCACATAAAGCACACTTGAAGGACTTTTATTTTCCAAAAATGACTGTAAATGTGGATAACCGTATTTTTAAAGTATAAGTCGTTGTTAATTTGGTCAAGGGTGCGACTTATTTGCTACTTTTTATAAATAAACAGCAACACCCACTATTCCATTATTGTGGTTTCTCTTTCAAGAGCAAATGTCTCTTCTTGTTCCCATATTTTGTTAAATACATTTCTTCAAACTGTGCGACTTGTGTGTGATTTGTTTTCTTCTATATTATGCATTCATAGATGATCTATAGTCTGAAAAAAAGGGCGTTCTGGTTGTGCTTACTGATATTGAAGCAATTCTGAGAGGTACAGGGGGTGTTGTCAAATGTCTGTTTTCAGCATGCAATGTTGGGCGTACTTGTGAACATGCTAACGCGGCTAAAGTATAGCTGTGTCCGACTGTGTTTTTTTTCCCGTGTTACCAACAAGTTCTGGAGTTCAAAGAGTCACAGTAACATTTGTTTCAGTGATATCAGTCTGTTTTTTTACGTGTAGCAAACAACAACGACCTGCTCCACAGGTCAAACACACAGTGAATGGTGTTGGTTAACGTTTGTTTTTTCGTTCTTGTGTGCACGTAACCGCAGGCCTGACTCGGTTAGATCCCATCCACATGTGGACATTCAGCTAGCGCTGTGGACTGTCACATAGCTAACGATTTCATTCACAGTTCAAATCACAATCATTTCTATGTCTATGCAAGAAGGTTCCCGGTTCAAGTACTGGCTGGGGGACTTGAAAATAGTGTCACCAATGGGGGACCTTTCTGTGTGGAGTTAGCATGTTCTCCCCATGCATGCGTGGGTTTTCACCAGGGACTCAGGCTTCCTCCCACCATCCAAAAAGGTTAATTGGTTACTCTAAATTGTTCCTAGCTGTGGATGTGAGCGTGTGTGGGTGTGTGGGTGTGTGATTGTGGCCCCTGCAACAGACTGGCGACCAGTCCAGGGGTGTCCCCTGCCTTCGCCCATGAGTAGCCAGGTTAGCCTGTTGTTTTGGATCATTTTAGAACAAATCCTGAAAATGTTCTCGGAGTTTACCATCCTTAAAGTTTTTCTGACCACAGTTCCAGTAGAACCATGACAAGAAGCTAGTCACAAATGGAAGAACTAGAAACCAGTCCCAGTCCCTTCATCTGAGCTGACAGCAGTGTTTCCAACAGAAAACAGGTTTTGAAACAGAATGTTTTCATCATGAGTGGAAAACCAAAAACTCTGAAGACTTTAGATGAAAGTTTTGCAGATGCGTTCTGGTACGACTTCTTCACCATGCTGGCAGAAACATGACGTATTCATTACCAGATCTTTGTGATATTAGTTCAAAATTCCTTAATTTTTAAAAACAAATGTTTGACTTTTATTAAAAGTAATGTGTTTTTTCAGAACTTATTTCAGTTCAACTTCAGTCTTAATTTTGCCATTACAAAAAACACTTGACAGCTTTATTTTGAATATGTATGTACTTCAGTGACAGTAGTGAGTTTGGTTTGTTTTGTTAAAATTCAGACAATATTCTGCAATTTCGAGTGTTAATATATTGGCTGAAGTGTGTTTTTTACTGTACTATATTTAAAATGATTCACAACAAGCTCAATTAATCTGGAAAAGATCGCAGTTATCCGAGTATTTGGATACGTGATACAGCCCTACATTCAAGTGTGTGTGTGCGTTCATGAGTGTGAGCGTTTAGGTGTGTACAGGTGTGTGAGCGTTCAGGTGTGTGAGCGTTCAGGTGTGTGAGGGTTCAGGTGTGTGAGGGTTCAGGTGTGTGAGGGTACAGGTGTGTGAGGGTACAGGTGTGTGAGGGTACAGGTGTGTGAGCGTTCAGGTGTGTGAGGGTACAGGTGTGTGAGCGTTCAGGTGTGTGAGGGTTCAGGTGTGTGAGCGTTCAGGTGTGTGAGCGTTCAGGTGTGTGAGGGTACAGGTGTGTGAGCGTTCAGGTGTGTGAGGGTACAGGTGTGTGAGCGTTCAGGTGTGTGAGCGTTCAGGTGTGTGAGGGTTCAGGTGTGTGAGGGTTCAGGTGTGTGAGGGTTCAGGTGTGTGAGGGTACAGGTGTGTGAGGGTACAGGTGTGTGAGCGTTCAGGTGTGTGAGGGTTCAGGTGTGTACAGGTGTGTGAGCGTTCAGGTGTGTGAGCGTTCAGGTGTGTGAGGGTTCAGGTGTGTGAGGGTTCAGGTGTGTGAGGGTACAGGTGTGTGAGGGTACAGGTGTGTGAGGGTACAGGTGTGTGAGGGTTCAGGTGTGTGAGCGTTCATGAGTGTGAGGGTACAGGTGTGTGAGCGTTCAGGTGTGTGAGGGTTCAGGTGTGTGAGGGTTCAGGTGTGTGAGGGTTCAGGTGTGTGAGGGTACAGGTGTGTGAGGGTACAGGTGTGTGAGGGTTCAGGTGTGTGAGCGTTCAGGTGTGTGAGTGTTCAGGTGTGTGAGCGTTCAGGTGTGTGAGGGTTCAGGTGTGTACAGGTGTGTGAGCGTTCAGGTGTGTGAGGGTTCAGGTGTGTGAGGGTTCAGGTGTGTGAGGGTACAGGTGTGTGAGGGTTCAGGTGTGTGAGGGTACAGGTGTGTGAGCGTTCAGGTGTGTGAGGGTACAGGTGTGTGAGCGTTCAGGTGTGTGAGCGTTCAGGTGTGTGAGCGTTCAGGTGTGTGAGGGTTCAGGTGTGTACAGGTGTGTGAGCGTTCAGGTGTGTGAGGGTTCAGGTGTGTGAGGGTACAGGTGTGTGAGGGTTCAGGTGTGTGAGGGTACAGGTGTGTGAGCGTTCAGGTGTGTGAGGGTACAGGTGTGTGAGCGTTCAGGTGTGTGAGCGTTCAGGTGTGTGAGCGTTCAGGTGTGTGAGCGTTCAGGTGTGTGAGTGTTCAGGTGTGTGAGGGTTCAGGTGTGTGAGGGTTCAGGTGTGTGAGGGTACAGGTGTGTGAGGGTTCAGGTGTGTGAGGGTACAGGTGTGTGAGGGTTCAGGTGTGTGAGGGTTCAGGTGTGTGAGGGTACAGGTGTGTGAGGGTTCAGGTGTGTGAGCGTTCAGGTGTGTGAGCGTTCAGGTGTGTGAGGGTTCAGGTGTGTGAGGGTTCAGGTGTGTGAGGGTACAGGTGTGTGAGGGTACAGGTGTGTGAGGGTACAGGTGTGTGAGGGTTCAGGTGTGTGAGCGTTCATGAGTGTGAGGGTACAGGTGTGTGAGCGTTCAGGTGTGTGAGGGTTCAGGTGTGTGAGGGTTCAGGTGTGTGAGGGTTCAGGTGTGTGAGGGTACAGGTGTGTGAGGGTACAGGTGTGTGAGGGTTCAGGTGTGTGAGCGTTCAGGTGTGTGAGTGTTCAGGTGTGTGAGCGTTCAGGTGTGTGAGGGTTCAGGTGTGTACAGGTGTGTGAGCGTTCAGGTGTGTGAGGGTTCAGGTGTGTGAGGGTTCAGGTGTGTGAGGGTACAGGTGTGTGAGGGTTCAGGTGTGTGAGGGTACAGGTGTGTGAGCGTTCAGGTGTGTGAGGGTACAGGTGTGTGAGCGTTCAGGTGTGTGAGCGTTCAGGTGTGTGAGCGTTCAGGTGTGTGAGGGTTCAGGTGTGTACAGGTGTGTGAGCGTTCAGGTGTGTGAGGGTTCAGGTGTGTGAGGGTACAGGTGTGTGAGGGTTCAGGTGTGTGAGGGTACAGGTGTGTGAGCGTTCAGGTGTGTGAGGGTACAGGTGTGTGAGCGTTCAGGTGTGTGAGCGTTCAGGTGTGTGAGCGTTCAGGTGTGTGAGCGTTCAGGTGTGTGAGTGTTCAGGTGTGTGAGGGTTCAGGTGTGTGAGGGTTCAGGTGTGTGAGGGTACAGGTGTGTGAGGGTTCAGGTGTGTGAGGGTACAGGTGTGTGAGGGTTCAGGTGTGTGAGGGTTCAGGTGTGTGAGGGTACAGGTGTGTGAGGGTTCAGGTGTGTGAGCGTTCAGGTGTGTGAGTGTACAGGTGTGTGAGGGTACAGGTGTGTGAGGGTTCAGGTGTGTGAGCGTTCAGGTGTGTGAGCGTTCAGGTGTGTGAGGGTACAGGTGTGTTCAGGTGTGTGAGTGTACAGGTGTGTGAGGGTACAGGTGTGTGAGGGTACAGGTGTGTGAGGGTTTAGGTGTGTGAGCGTTCAGGTGTGTGAACCACAGATGGCGCCGTTTTCTGTGGTTTTACGGCAGTCAGCTCATTTCATTTCATGGTCGACTCTGCTGCTGAACAGTCTTCATCTGTGCTGACGATGAACAAAAACGCCCCACAGGAGGGATCAAAGATGGAGGAGAGGCGGGGCTTAGGGCTCTCAGCTGTCCCAGAGCGACGGACAGATGTTTGAAGGAGCAGACTGAGCGCCAATGACCTGGATGAGATAAAGATGTGACATCAGAGAGAAGGGAAACATGGAAAGACATAATTAATGTCAGCTTTAGTTACAATCACTGGCTCCATTTCTGCCCTTAACTCATTCCAAAGATTGTAACTCTACATAACAGATATGTCACCGTAATCTGTGCCTCCGGCGCTAATGGTCTTCTCTCCACCATCTTTTCCTCCAACCACAACGGCTGACTTAAGTGGAGAAAGTTGTCCCCCCCCGTCTAGATTTGAACCTCCTCCTGGTCTTTACACATTTTGCCAGAAGCACCAAAAAGCCCCTTTTGCTATGAACCAGCAGTGGGTCAGTCTGGCAACATTTCAGACAGATTTTCTTTATGCGTCTTTAACCACTTCAGTCACTTCTGATTCATCTCTGGGTTTTTTGGAAGCTGCCGCTAGAGAAGTGATGGACTTCTTGCCAGTTATTGTTTCACAGCGGACAGCTTCCCTGCTGCCTGTAATCAGGCCTTTCAACACCAGCATGATCAGAAACCTTCAGGGTCGGCTGTGACGTGACGCGGCTCGGGAAAAACCGCACAGAAAGCGGCGAGTGCGCGTGACGGGGAAAAGCATTAGTCTTCAGGTCTGCCCTAGCGTATGGTTTCAGGAAACATAATTACAGCCTTTCTTTTGTTTGTGCTTTGCTCTTTCTCAACACGGAGGAATAAAGTGTGAGCATTTCATCAATAAATGATCCCCTCCAAGCCCCCCAGTGATGATGCTAATAGAGCTGTTCCACAGTTTATGCTGATGTGAGCGTTTCACTGCCGAGCCATAATGTCTGAAGACCCGCAGGAGGGCTGGGAGCAGCCACTCCGGCACGCACGTGCACGCAGCAGCGCCAGCCTCACGGCCGAGGTGATGCAGACGGGCCTTTTTAAAGGCAGAAGAGCTGCTTTTCTCTCATTCATCTTTGCGTGGAGAATGCTTACGCTCGTGCATGTCGACATTAGAAAATAAAAACGGACCTGCTTTGACTGAAAACCAGCTGACGTGCGTGATTTGTGCTCTCTGTGGTCCGAACTGTCGGCTGCTTCGTCCCTGAGCTGTGGATCTGATTCCAGGAGATGTTGCTCCTCAGCAACCAAAGCAATCCTGAAACTGTCATCACCTCCTGTGAGTGAGAGGAGCAGCGCTGTGGTGAGGAAAGGGGAGGAAAACAGTGTTTCAACCATCCACTACAGATCACTGATCGTCATCCCTCCTCGTCATCTGGGCGTGGAACCAGCACACACTGTGTGGACTTGGAACATGCAGTCTTGACGGTTGGCTCCGGTTCTCTGGCTCATCAGGAATTTGGCAGCATTTGGAAGAGCTTCAGGGCTCCCGACCCGTGAGCCTCTCAGCAGCTGTCGTCAGACTGCACGGGTCCCGGTCCCGGTCCGGGTCCGGGTCCGGGTCCGGGTCCGGGTCCCGGACCACACGACCCACATTCAGTCTGCTCTCTGAGTTTAAACCTGCATTTTTCTAATGATCTCGCTGCACTGTTTCATTCTTAGCCTCAAATCCAGTTTTCATCCACTAATTTGACCCGGGAAGAAGCTCTGCTGTTGTGTCTCCATCATTTGAGTCTTTTATGATCGTTTCTGTTTTGCTGTTGTTTAATACTGAAACAGAAAATGAACAGAACCCGGTTCCAGCTGTGGTTGTGGGACATTTTCAGCTAGAAACGCAGCAGGTGTGTTACACAGAGGTTTGACACCAAACCCCAAAGCTTCAGGAAGTATTTTGCATTCTGAAATTTGTCAGCGAGGCTCTCGGGGAACGGCGGTATCGGAGCCGCACACGCTCCTGTTTCTTTTAGATATGCCTCTGCAATTTCTTCCCTGTAACCTTTCATCGTTCAGGCCTTCCTCTGTGTGCATCAGCAGTCCTGCTTTAACATTCTCGGCGCCGCGGCACGAGTCACTCCTGCAATCTCCCAGAATGAAATTGGTTTTAGTGGGGTCATGGTTCACAGAGTGGCCCGTGTTATGATTTGATCTGATCTGTGCAGAGGAATCGAACAGGGTAATCCTCCCCGTGCAGATATCACTCCTACAGCTTCATATTTCCTGAGTCAGTTTGAAGGGCAGACATGGCTTCACTCGCTGTGCCGGGGACGTTAGAGGGGAGCTGAGGTGCATCCGATTATTCCTGCTGTGACGAGCTCAGAGACTGTGATGAGGAAAACCGCCGCCTTCATTCGGTTAACTCTTTGATCCTGTTGGGGAATGTCAGCGGATCCCGCATGGAATCATGTTTTCCTCGGCTAATGCAGGTCCAGAACCCACCGAGCCGTGAACAGTCGTACGACTGAAAGCAGTCGAGCTAAAAACACTTGTTTGGCGCTTGAGGTCGTCATCACGCTCTAACCGGTTTAAGAGTTTGTGTGTTCACTGCAGGCGTTTAGCGTCTGTAGGTCTGAAGTTCAGGATTTGACCGCTCTGCGGCGGTTTCTAAGAGAATTCTTGGGAGTCTCTGTTCAGTTGCAGATGAACTCTGGTGCGGTTTCACTTCAAAATGCAAACAAAGAGGAGGTCTTTGATGGCAGCTACCAAAATAATACCAAAAAACTGCTGTTTGGACACAAAGTAAGCGTGTAGAAAAAGAGCGGGGTTCAGTTAGAAGTTGTGTAGCGCTTTGTGTGTTTTCTCATGGGACATTGTGTGTTTCACTGTGAAGCATTAAATGTGTTATTTGCTCAAGAAAAATTAGCTAAGAAGCTAAAAGCAAATCGTTGATCTTGGCAACAGAAAAGATTATTCTAATATTTTCAAAAGACGTCCGTTTGTTGACTTAGCATAGATTAGCGCCATGCTAACTCACGTTGACAGTGGTGCTATTTTTGTTTTTGTTCTGTTGTACGGCTTGATTCGTTTTGATTCGTTTCAAGTTTTGAGCTGCCAGAAATGTCAAACATTGATATACCAAAGGGTCAGTGCTTGTTTTTGATGATTCTAAAGCTCTCTGAAGCTTCAGGAGCAATCCCCTAATTACTATCCCTCTGCCTCCGTGCTTCACAGTTAACAAAATGAAGTCTGTGTGTGAAACGTAAATGCTTCTCTCATAAATGTGGTGCTTTGCATCATGACCAAACAGCTTTAGACTTGTCTGCTCAGAAAAAATAGTCTATAAAGATTTAACAGAAATGAATAAAAATACACAAATAATTTAATCTGTCCTAGAAGAGAAAAGGTAGAAGCTTGTTCTGACATATTCTCCTCTTCACATAAGCACAGTTTTACTAAAATAACTACCAGTTCTAAAATCCTGGTTCAAATCTAAAAGTCTTGAGTTTTGCATTCCTTAAACGTGTAGCATCCCCTGCTGTTCTGCTGACCGTCCTGATCATAAGAAACGTCTATTTCTGGACGTCTAACAGGATGAAATATCCAGCGTGATTCCAAACCAGCCATGCCTTCAGCCGCTCGTCTGCGTCTGCTCGTCCCTCTCAGGCCCTTCATCTGCCGCCTCCTGTTCCATACGCCGTCTCATGGTGAGGACAGATGAAAGTGTGGCTGCTGAGGAGAGCACAGACCGTAAAGTCATTGTATCTGTCCACTCTGAAACCGCGCCGTTCCGGGCTTGTTTAATTACATTCACGTGCATTTTCCCGGTTCTTTAACCTTTGCTGCCCGCTCCTTATTGGGTGTGCTGCAGGTCATTTCCATGCATACATTAACAGCTTACCCTCCAACGCCATTTATTCATGAGGCTTTAAAGATTATGCTTTTTAATCTAACCCAGGAACGTTTTTTGATAACGAAGAGGAGAAATGTTGGATGAAGGGAAGCATTCAGGAAGTCTCTGTTTGTGCTGGAATGCCGAGATGACTGAATTCTTGTTGTGATTGTTGGTGGGTTGCTGCAGCTGGTTCCTGCTGACACTAAACGCCTGACCGCTAAGCGATAAAGGTTTTCTGTGGAATCTGAAAAGGTTTTGTGTTTGAAACCCTGTGGCTGTGCGTCCGTACCAACCTGCCCGTGCCGTCAGTGTGGATGCCCTTCATGCATCACTATGAGGACTCGTGGTGCAGGTGTGCAGTGTGGGAGGTGCAGCCGATGAGCTGCACGTGTGCGGCGTGGACTGCTGCAGCTGCGGCCTTGTCCGACTCGATTGACGTAATTTCAACCTTTATTGAATTTGCTCGGCGGACAATGAGGCTCGGTGTGATCAGTAGCGCCACACCCGCAGCATCTTCAGCATCAGCATGCAGACCAGCAGCTCTCTGCCTCTGGAGCTGCTCGCAGCAGATGGGAACGGACCCGGATGAGAAGTTCATCTTTTACTTTAAAGAAAGCCGTTTGGAGTCCTGGTCTGACCCGGGTCTGGTTTCCTCTGATTGTCCTCCTGGTTGATCCGGTGTGAAATGTGACCTGAACTCTGGTCCACATTGTGCTCCAGAAACACTTTCAGCTGAGGAGACCCGTTTTCTACACGTCCGCTTGCCCTTCTTCTTTTCCTTTCAGGCCCGGATAGTTCAGACCAAAACAACCATTAGATTCTATTCTGGACTGTGCAGAATGAGGGTGTGAGATGGAGAGGTTTTAGTTGGAGTGTCCACCTCAGCAGCGCCGTGTAAATGTAAATGCATGTAAAGACACATTTTGGACTTCCGTGTTCTAAACTCCTGCATAGCTGCAGACATTTTAAGTTAGTTTTCAGGCTCTACAGACTAAAAGTGCAGCCTATGAATCATTGATTGTATATATCGACTGTATATAGAGAACTGGACTGAGCGACAGAGCATCACCCATTGAAAATGACTAACTTCCAGTTTCAACCAAACTAAGTCGATTCATGTTTGTCGCCATGTTGGAACCAGTCATCCTCAGTAATACGTGATTGGTCAGAGTCGGTCATAGTCTATGTTTCCATGGCAACCACTCTCTCCACTCACTAGTGAGCGTGTCAGAAGGCCACACCCCTCCCACTGAAAGCAGGCTCAGCAGAATCAGTCAATTGAACGCTTCAAACATTCAACGTGAGACTCTAACCCTGCTGTTACTGAGGCTTCTGATTGGTCAGTTATAACTTGAAAGACATGCAATAAAGAAGAAATATCATGAAAAAAACACTTTTACACGCTTCTACAGAGAGGAAGGGGGCTGTGGTATGAGAACTGGACAGAGTTACCCCTCCCCCCTGGTATTCCAAACAGGAAGAACCTGTTGGTTCCAAGAACCCAAAATCCCATAGACTCCTATAGAGAAAACAAACGGCTGTTACTTTCAGTGGTAGTGGTGTGGACTTTGAACAAACCTATCATGATTGGCAACAGCAGTTGCCATAGAAACGTGACTCTGACAGATTTGGACCAATCTCTGTCGACTGGCTTTAATTGGCAGCATCCTTATCAGTGAAAAATGGTGACAGAATTGGCTTCATTTCGCTGGAGCCGGAGGTAAGGCATTTTCTATGGATGACATCACACCCCACTTTGTCCAGTTCTTCATATACAGTCAATGTCAGACCCATCATGTCACAGCAAGAAGGTTCCTGGTTTGAGTCCCTTCTGGGTCTTGTGTGGATTCTGCATGTGCTTGTGTGTGTGTGGGCTGTTTCCTCGTCCACGAGCACAGTTAACTGTGTGTGTGGGTGTGTGTGGGTGTGCACGTGTCAAACATGAGCCAGGCCATCTGTGAGCTCCTGGCTGAAGGTTCCCTCTTGGAGATAAAAGGATGTAGGGGCTGCAAAGCAGAGATCTGGAGGAAAAAGAGAGGAGCAGAGAGGAGGAGAGAGGAGAAGAGAGGAGGAGAGAGGAGGAGAGAGGAGGAGAGTGGAGGAGAGAGGAGCAGAGAGGAAGAGAGAGGAGAAGAGAGGAGCAGAGAGGAAAAGAGAGGAGGAGAGAAGAAAAGAGAGGAAGAGAGAAGGAGAGAGGAGAAGAGAGGAGCAGAGAGGAGAAGAGGAGGAGAAGAGAGGAGCAGAGAGGAGAAGAGGAGGAGAGAGGAGAAGAGAGGAGCAGAGAGGAACAGAGAGGAAGAGAGAAGAGCAGAGAGGAAGAGAGGAGAAGAGAGGAGCAGAGAGGAAGAGAGGAGGAGAGAGGAGAAGAGAGGAGAAGAGAGGAGGAGAGAGGAGAAGAGAGGAGGAGAGAGGAGCAGAGAGGAAGAGAGAGGAGCAGAGAGGAGAAGAGAGGAAAAGAGAGGAGGAGAGAAGAAAAGAGAGGAAGAGAGAAGGAGAGAGGAGAAGAGAGGAGCAGAGAGGAAGAGAGAGGAAGAGAGAAGAGCAGAGAGGAAGAGAGGAGAAGAGAGGAGCAGAGAGGAAGAGAGGAGGAGAGAGGAGAAGAGAGGAGAAGAGAGGAGGGGAGAGGAGAAGAGAGGAGGAGAGAGGAGAAGAGAGGAGGAGAGAGGAGAAGAGAGGAGGAGAGAGGAGGAGAGAGGAGCAGAGAGGAAGAGAGAAGAAAAGAGAGGAAGAGAGAAGGAGAGAGGAGAAGAGAGGAGCAGAGAGGAAGAGAGAGGAAGAGAGAAGAGCAGAGAGGAAGAGAGGAGAAGAGAGGAGAGAGGAGGAGAGAGGAGAAGAGAGGAGAAGAGAGGAGGAGAGAGGAGAAGAGAGGAGGAGAGAGGAGAAGAGAGGAGCAGAGAGGAGCAGAGAGGAGCAGAGAGGAGCAGAGAGGAGGACAGCAGTTCTGCGGATCATAGAGTTCAGATGGATCAGCATCAGTCTCTCTTGCGGGGGTTTTACAGGGGACGGTGACGTTTGAGCTGAACCTCACAGCGAGTTCTCAATCAGTGTTCAGCGTCGTGGAACCAGCAGACATTATTTTGTAGCCCCTCCCCCTGGTTTGAAGACTGCTGACTCCAGAAGGAAACAGTTCTGGGAGAAGGACGGCTCCCTGCAGAAGCATTTCTGCCCTGATGAGCCTCTTCAAAAAGCAGCTGTGCGCTGGTCAGACGGTCCGGCAGAGGTTTGATTCACAGCTGGTTGCAGATGAACTCTGCTGCGCTTCACCTCCATGTGAAGACAGATGGAGAACAGGAAGGAAATGACATCAGCAGAAAACAGAGAGCTTCTAATGATGCTTATGGATTCAAGAGATTATCTGTTTGAACCCTGAGCTGCTCTCACTCACATCTCTCTTCAGAGAATTCAGCTTCTGCTCAAAACTTGAGAGTTTCTGCTTTTTTAATAACGATGAGTTCTCCAGGCAAAGAAAATCAAGTCAGGCCAAGTCTATGAAGGCTGCAGCCTGCATCTGAAAACTTCTGTATCTCTGCTGGATCCAGCATCTGTTTGCTGATTTCTGCTCCTGTTCTGTGTAGAATGAGGACGATCAATAAGAGGATAGTTGCTAAACATTTAACATCATTCTGTTACACGCAGTGCTAAATGACCTGAAAACACCTGTAAACACCTGTAAACACCAGAAAACACCTGTAAACACCTGAAAACACCTGTAAACACCTGAAAACACCTGAAAACACCAGAAAACACCTGAAAAACACCTGTAAACACCTGTAAACACCTGAAAACACCAGAAAACACCAGAAAACACCTGAAAACACCTGAAAACACCTGAAAACACCTAAAAACACCTGAAAACACCTAAAAACACCTGAAAACACCTATAAACACCAGAAAACACCTGAGAACACCTATAAACACCTGTAGACACCTGAAAACACCTGTAAACACCTGTTAACACCTGAAAACACCTGAGAACACCTGTAAACACCTGTAAACACCTGTAAACACCTGAAAACACCTGAAAACACCTGAGAACACCTGTAAACACCTGTAAACACCTGAAAACACCAGAAAACACCAGAAAACACCTGAAAACACCTGAAAACACCTGAAAACACCTGAAAACACCTAAAAACACCTGAAAACACCTATAAACACCAGAAAACACCTGAGAACACCTATAAACACCTGTAGACACCTGTAAACACCTGTTAACACCTGAAAACACCTGAGAACACCTGTAAACACCTGTAAACACCTGTAGACACCTGTAAACACCTGAAAACACCTGAGAACACCTGTAAACACCTGTAGACACCTGAAAACACCTGTAAACACCTGTAAACACCAGAAAACACCTGAAAACACCTGAGAACACCTGTAGACACCTGTAGACACCTGTAAACACCTGTAAACACCTGAAAACACCAGAAAACACCTGAAAACACCTGTAAACACCAGAAAACACCTGAAAACACCTGAAAACACCTGAAAACACCTATAAACACCTGAAAACACCTGAAAACACCTATAAACACCTGAAAACACCTGAAAACACCTGTAAACACCTATAAACACCAAAAAACACCAGAGAACACCTGAGAACACCTGTAAACACCTGAAAACACCTGTAAAACACCAGAAAACACCAGAAAACACCTGTAAACACCTGAAAACACCTGAGAACACCTGTAAACACCAGAAAACACCTGTAAACACCAGAAAACACCTGTAAACACCTGAAAACACCTGTAAACACCTGAAAACACCTGAAAACACCTATAAACACCTGAAAACACCTGAAAACACCTGTAAACACCTATAAACACCAAAAAACACCAGAGAACACCTGAGAACACCTGTA
The DNA here is from genome assembly GCA_014656515.1 of Oryzias celebensis. Classification (NCBI taxonomy): domain Eukaryota; kingdom Metazoa; phylum Chordata; class Actinopteri; order Beloniformes; family Adrianichthyidae; genus Oryzias; species Oryzias celebensis. Next base: position 180,990 of record BNCR01000026.1, on the reverse strand, counting down.
AACACCTGAAAACACCTGTAAAACACCAGAAAACACCTGAAAACACCTGAGAACACCTGTAAACACCAGAAAACACCTGTAAACACCAGAAAACACCTGTAAACACCTGAAAACACCTGTAAACACCAGAAAACACCTGAAAAACACCTGAAAACACCAGAAAACACCTGTAAACACCTGAAAACACCTGTAAACACCAGAAAACACCTGTAAACACCTGTAAACACCAGAAAACACCTGTAAACACCTGAAAACACCTGTAAACACCAGAAAACACCTGAAAAACACCTGAAAACACCAGAAAACACCTGTAAACACCTGAAAACACCTGAAAACACCTGAGAACACCTGTAAACACCTGTAGACACCTGAAAACACCAGAAAACACCTGAAAACACCTGAAAACACCTGTAGACACCTGAAAACACCTGAAAACACCAGAAAACACCTGAAAACACCAGAAAACACCTGAAAACACCAGAAAACACCTGAAAACACCTGAAAACACCTGAAAACACCTGTAAACACCTGTAGACACCAGAAAACACCTGAAAACACCAGAAAACACCTGTAAACACCTGAAAACACCAGAAAACACCTGAAAACACCTGAAAACACCTGAAAACACCTGTAAACACCTGTAGACACCAGAAAACACCTGTAAACACCTGAAAACACCTGTAAACACCAGAAAACACCTGAAAACACCTGAAAACACCTGAAAACACCAGAAAACACCAGAAAACACCAGAAAACACCCGAGAACACCTGTAAACACCTATAAACACCTGAAAACACCTGAGAACACCTGTAAACACCAGAAAACAGAACATCTGAAAACATCTGAAAAAACCTCAGAACATCTGAAAACACTTAAAAAAAAAACTAAAAACACTTAAAAAAACCTCAGAACACCTGGCTACCCAGCTCTAAAACTACGGCACTAAACTGATGTGCGGAGCAGGCTGTCACGTGTCTGACGTGTTTTCAACCAACCTGCCATTGAAGCTGCTTATTAGCCCAACACACCTGATCCAGGTAGCAGCGCATGAGGCAGAGTTTCTGGAAAACCAGCTCCTTAAACCTTCAGATATTTCACTTCTGATTGGATTTTTGATTATTTGAAAGGAGATTTTGGAGTTTGACTCTGATGTTATAAATAAAAGTCAAACAGTTTGTAAACTGGATATTCCAAACACGTTTGCAAACATCTAAAGAATATTCCAGGGTGAAAAAGATTGAACATAAGATGTTTACTCCAGGAAAGGATGCTTTGTACTGCAAACTACGTTTGGGAGTTTTTGTTAAATGAGGCGGCAGATGAAAAGGGTTTTTATTGCACATGTAAGGAGTTTCTTGCTCTTTATTCAGACTGTGGTGCACATGTAAATGTAATCATTGGTGCAGCAGACGGGGGTCTCAGTGAGGGACGGACCCGCCGGCAGCAGCCAGTGAAGCCACGTTGTCCTGTGAGTTTCCACAATGAGACGTTAGCAGAAAACAGAACGGTGAGGCTCAGCTAAGAGTGCTGCTTAAACAGATTTGAAGACATCATCCCAGGACGTTTCCTCCAGCCGAGCTCCTGGAATCTGGAACAAATCATTCGGGCCAAATCCATACAAAGGCTCATTATTAGCAGGACATGCAATCCATAAAGCTAGCTGTGGGAATACAAAAGAATCAATGCGGCGCAGAGGTCAAACCTTTCTCTTGTGTTTCTGATGCTGATGTCAATCTGAGCCGGGCTGCTGCAGATGCAGCAGAGACTGCTGAGCGGCTGAATTGATTGCATCCTCCAGCAGTCCGATGCCTTTTAATCTGTGAAATGCTAAACAGGTAATTAAAGTGATTTTAAAGCGTGCTGTCAGAGCGGCGGCCGTGTGCTGGGCTGGGGATTTTTCAGCTGGATCAGGGGGCAGGGAGACGCGCTGCACACATGTTTTAGCTGGAGCTTCTGATCATCACACCTCCATAACCTGATCATTGTTAGGGAGAAACCCCAGTGAAAGCAGAAAACGGACACGAGAGGAAATATTGCTAAATACGAAGCTGGAGGAGTTATGGGCTGTTTACGAGTGGAACAGCCGACCATCCACCTGAGTCAGTGTGTAGCTACAGGAGGAAACAAAAGCTGACTGTGGACGCTATGCCAACTAAAACAGTGCATGCTGCCCCCTGCTGTCTGGGGGTGACAGTGCGGCATCTCTAGCAAACTTTCTGCTGCGCGTATGTTTGACGGGACAGCGCGGCACAAACGCAGAGTCTGATCCTTACAGTGTGAATGAGGACCAGGCCACCTAAACTCCCAAAGTCCCACTCCCATCACATCTTAATTTACTGTAAACAGTGGTCTTTAGGGTGTACTCAGACTGGAAAAGTCATTCGGTTCTGACCAGTCCGCCGATTGAGTCCTGAACCTGTATTCAGACTGCCTTTAACCAAAGCTTGTAAACAAAACCATGTGACTAAAGACGCCTTCAGTCATTGGCCAGGAACTACGAGGGCGGGCCGTTTGAATAAAGAAATACTCAGAAATGTAGTTTTAAGCTTAGTTCTCTTTACGTCATTAGAAAAACGCGTAAGCTCTGGTGTAGTGGTTAACCCAGAGCCGCGTGCTGCTCTTTGATTCCTTCATTGTGGCTCTTTAGCTTTGAAGAGAACTGCTAATGATTTGAATGTCCATTTTTGAAATGAGATGATCTTCTGTTAGTGAACCACTCCTGACATGACACTGAAATAAGAGGTGGGCTGAACTGATCCTCCTGAGCGCTCACATGACCAAACAAAACGACGGTTACATCTATTGTCAGAACTGTTTCTTATCGGAATAAGTCTAAAGCACAGATTCTTAGCTTCTGCTGCACAGCAGTTCTTAAAGCTTACAGCTGCATTATAAAAACAACTGTTATCCTGCATCAGCAAGACCGTTTGACACAGTGTATTTTATTTTGAAAGGAACTTGTACGTGCTGCTGTCAGAATAAAGGAAAGCAAAATTGTTATAAATAGAAAAACACAACACTGTTATAATTCATTTATCGTAAATATTTAAAGCTACATTTAATGGGTTATCGTCCACTAAAACATGTGTATTTTTCTTAATGGGGAGGGATCATCAGTAAGAAACCATTTTAGCTTCAGAGGTTGCAGACCCCTGAGTTTAGCTCTGGCCTCACAGACAAATCCTAAATATCTTACTGCACTTCATACAAAACAAAACTAACTTTCAGCTCAATGTAATGACTTGTTTTGAGACAGTCAATCTTGCTGAGTCATTTGATCTTGAGAACATCTTGTTTTAAACAAATCTCTGTTGAATCAGTTGTTTTTTTGAACTTTGCATAGTATTCTGAAGCAGAAGGTTTATTTGTAAATGCGGTGTGCTCTTATTTTGAGCTTGATTTAAGGAAGCGACAAAGTTTGATTTGACTCATTGATAGTTTGGAAGTTACATACATTTAATGAATGATTTTAGAGAAATGTGGGATTACTTCCAAATGATTACAACCTATACTGCAAAAAATGAGTCTTAAGGAAGGAAAAAGTCTCTTCTTTCAAGAAAAATAGAATTTTTATTTTATTTTCTTATTTATTTCTTATTTTCTGTCTCAGATCTGGATCTTAGTTTGGACACGTCTAATGTTCCCTTCACAAATACAACTTCCACCACACAAAAACGAGGCATCGGCAGAATCTTCCCGATTTGATGCCTTATTTTTGGTGGCACTCGAGATCAGAGCTGCTGCCGGACGGCTGTGGTTTCAGAATGCCGTTGTCCTCACCTGTCACCGGGCTACCACCACACGACCTCAAAATGTGCCTGAGTAACCACTGACCGATGTCGGCTTTTAGAAAAAAATCATGCAGTCGCAGAAAAATTGTAACTTTTTCTTAAAACCTTCAGGGCTGCCTGTAATAATGCGACTGCCGGCTCCCAATGACACATCCTGTCTTAGGATTTGCACTTTGGGATACGTGACCGTGGCGTTAGTGACTTGCATTCTATTCTTAAAATTACACTGTTCATCAACATTTGTAATATAACCCAATTGGTTTCTTTTTTTTGGTGTATTCTTTTTATATTGGGCCTGTTTTTGCAGTGTAGAAATAATGAACTGTCTAAATGTGTAAAATAGGATGTATTTGGGGCTAAATATATAGCTACTTTTTGATCAAAACACAGCTATTTTAAGACACATTTCCATTGTCCATAGCATTATGAATAAAGATGAGAGTTTTTAGTTAGCTTTAGGATTTAGGGGCAAAACCAGTTTGACCCTGAACTAAATTCCAGAAACCAAAGTGTCAAAAACGAAAAAAAAAAGACGTTTGGAAAACAAAACTAATTTCCAGAAACGATAGTGAAATGTTAGAAAAACAAAACGCAGGAAGAAAGCAGAGAAGGGAGGTATTATGGGACGTTGCTGGGTGGATGCTGTCCTTATCACTTCACGTTAAATAACTTTCAGTTGAAATGATGGACAAACGTCATGGTCCAGCCTGCGATGTCCCACAGTTCCCACCTCTTCTGGTTGCTTCTTGTGTTTCGTTTTTCAAACATTTCTCTTCTTTTTTTTAATTCGTTTTGCTTCCTGAAATGTTTTGTAAATTGTTTTGTTTTCTAAATGGAAATGTTGTTTTTTGAACATTTGTTGTCTTTTTTAAACTGGCGTTTAGTGACTTGTTTATGTGTTTGCACTGCTTGTTCTGTTGGTGGATTTGTCCCACGTCGTGTTCTTTCCTGTAAACTTCTGTCATTTCCACCTCAGAGTGAGTCAGAAGGGAACGCGCTTCATTGTTGCGCACCATGAGCTCAGCGTGTCACCTGGATGCTAACAGCCCCCCCCCGGATGACGGGGACTGCGGGGCAGTTTATCTTTGAAGATGAATCACACGGAACAGCAAGTGTTTTCCAGCCTTTGGAGGAGTTTCTGTGGGTGTAATTAGACGGCAGTGGGGGGGCGCCCACGGTTCGGGGGGAGTGTGTTCGTCCATATGGTCGGCCGCTCCTCAGAAAGCACGCCATAATTCATCATTAGGACATCAGAGTCCAGGTGCAGATTAAAGCTGATAGAAGTGGCAGGCGGTGAAGTGAGGGCACTCAAGGAGGAAAATCTTATCCCAGTCTCAATTCCCGGGTCATGGCTGCCGTAATTGAAATCATTTTGGCCCTGGAGTTGTTTAATCACTGACAATCTCTCATGCAGGGGGGGGGCTAAATTGAAAAAAGCAGGAATTTGATTACATCTGCCACCCATAACCGTCTCCCCTCCTCCACCCTCACTCCGGCACTTCACTCCCCCTCCTGACTGCAGACTCCGTGGCCATAATGAACATATCTGTTCTCTTTCTGTCCTCCTGCTGCTCCGGACTTCAACCGAGGCCCCATCATCACGGGGACAAAAGCAGCCGGAGCTGCGGAGCGCCGTTTGTCTGTTATTAACCCCAGCCCGTGATTATGCAGATGACCATAGATTTTCCCCACATCCAGGGGTTGTTCTCCGTGTGGCAGGCGGACGAGGAACGGTCATGCATTACTGGACCTGCCACATTCATCATGTTGACTGATGGCGCCGGAGCCGCTCCCCGGGTCCCGCTGGTTAATGTAGTGGGTAATTAACTGTCATTTGCCTAGTAATAGGCCGATGATCAATGGTTTGTGGTGAAACAAATTCTAATCCCGAAGCTGATGAATGCAGGCTGAAGCTGGACGTGTTGGGGGGGTGGGACAGCTGAGGGGGGGCGCCAACAGGACCCCCACCCCCACCCCCGAACACGCAGTTTCACTCCGCAGATTTCCCTGAAATCGTCGATAATTCATTTAGTTCAAAAACATGCTTCACATTTGCAGGCAAATCTCAGAGCTGCAGTTTCAGCTGCTGATCACATGTTCATGCAGGACCAATCAGAACCGCTCCTGAGGAATGAGGGAGAAGAAAACTTCAACTCCAGTAACATTTAATCCCAGTCCCTCTGATGGTAGAGAAGCTGAGCTCACGTCAGGAAACTGACGTTCCCAAAGCGTTCCCGGTGTTCTTTTAATCAGGATGAGACCGTTTGAGCCCAAATCAAAAACTTTGGTCTTTTTCTAGGACGTAGTTTCTGCAGAGCGGCAGGAGTTCATAGGAAATTCACCTCAGAGTCGTAGTTGGAGTTGATGCGTGGAGGAAGCTCGCCCCCCCCACTTCCCATCATCCATCTGTGTAGACTCTCTTCTGTAGCTTTCAGGCCCTCACAACCCCAACCTAACACTAGTATCGGCGCCATCCAGTCGTACAGAACATGGTAGGAACACCTTTTTCATTGGCGTGGCTCTTTAAAGACAACAATCTGCACCTTTTACCAAACTACAAACCAGGTTTTTGGATTTTGTGGCTTTAATAACAGACGTTTCTAGATGTGTAGACTTTGTGCAGGTTTTTTTCCAGGAACGGAGGAAGTGGTTTGTTTGTGACTCAAGAACAGAGCTGCGAGGTCTGACTAAAAGCTCAGGCTAAAACAGTCAGTCATCTGCATTCCCTCTTCATGGTTGTTCATTCTTTCTGCTGTCAATATGACAGAAACAGCTGTTCAGGAAAGACACCCCCCCCCCCCCATGTATCAAACATGGAGGGAATAAAGAAGAATCTAGAAAATGTCAAGAAACATCATTTCTGACACATTTATCTCATTGGAAGTGAATTGTAACCCTGATAGATCAGTGGTGGATTCATCCAGAGAAGTTCTGTCTCTGAAACAGATATTAACATCATTCCCACTCTTTTACATATGTCATGTCGGCTGTTTGCCAAAGTAAAAACAGAATAAATAAACATTTGACAAAAACTGTGTTCTGAGGATTAAAACTTGGATGATTAATAAAAAATCAATTCTCTTACATTTTTTCAAAAGACAAATGGCTCCAACACAATGCATTGTGGTCTATATTAGCTAATCTAGTGGTCATCCTTGACTGTATAAGAGAACTGGACCAAGCGAGTGGTGAACGCCCTATATGGAGCACCAACCAGGGAGTACTGTAGATCAATCCAACTCAATCCAGATGAATCCAACTCAGTCCAGATCAATCTAACTTAATCCAACTCAATCCAGATGAATCCAACTCAGTCCAGATCAATCCAACTCAGTCCAGATCAATCTAACTTAATCCAACTCAATCCAACTCAATCCAGACCTCACCAGCGTCTCTGGGTTTTTCCAGAAACAGTCCAACATTCACCTTGTTCACCGTGCTGGTGAGTTTTGTGTAGGGATGCCATGATTCTCAGATTAAAACCAAACTGTACGTTACACACTGAACCAAACTCTGGGCTCTATTTCATTCTCACTTGCTTATTAGCAAATAAAAAAACAGATTTTCTGATTTTTTTTAATGAAATACAAAACATATATCAAACTAAAACAAAACCGTGACCCAAACATCCAGGTTTGAACTGAATTGTGGGAAAGGAAATTGTTGCATCCTGATTGCAGAGAATAAGAGTTCTCCATGACATAAAATTAAAAAACTCAGGAAAGCCTCTCAGTGTCGCCCTCTGCTGGCCGCAGCCATGATAACAGTGGCAGTGCGTAAGGCCACCAACCTGCTGGTCAGTTTTTGTTACAGGCAACTCATGCTGATGTTTTTACACCCCACTTGAGACAGCTGGATGGAAACAATCCTGAACACAACCCCCCCTGCAGGACAGCCTTTATGCCCCCCCCTTAACTCCGCGGTTATATGAAGGTCCGGGTTTGATATGAGGGCAGTGTGGGCCAGAGACTGACCGCCCACACACGGTCGCTTTCTTAAAGCCTTCCAAAACTCCCCCAAAGGAGTTCCTGCGTTACCATGACGACAGCATCTCAAAAATGACATCCCTGTGGTCTGAGCCGTGTCCTAACAGTCAGAAACAGCAGCCTGAGTTCATGGGTTTAATGTGAAAGCATATTTTTGAAGAAGCAGAAGCAGCAGTCAGGCAGGAGCTGTTTGCTCCTGTCACTGAATTAATTACTAACAAATCAGCCTGCGCTTGTCTCTCCTCTGGAGAGCAATTATCATGTGTGGCATCAAACCGGCGGTGAGGAGTGAGGAGACAGGCAGGTGGACTGCATCCATCCTCTCCCCATAGGGAGAGCAGTGAGCGCGGCAGCCCTGACCGCTGCTGCAGGCTCACAGCAGCAGGTTTGGCTCCGTGTTCACACAGCTGATGAGTTTTACGGGCAGAATCATTTTCCTCACCGTAAACAACGCAGGCAGCGATTCACGCGGCTGCTGAGAGCCGCTGGATTAGCCAGAAGTCAACAAGCAAAGCTGAAGAAAAGCAGCATGTCTGGTTCTGCTGTTCCTTCTGTTCTCCGTCCATCGCGAGTGTTAGAAGTTTAGAAGATCTGGTCAGACTTCATGAGATGGCTCCAAAGTGAACCAGCATTCACCTTCACTGCCCGACTCACTGCTCCCCCATATTTGGCTCCAGAAGAACCCAAAATAGAACTCTAGAATGAAACTCCTGACTCGGTTCCAAACAGAACAGTGTGTACCAACATCTTTTAGCAGTAGGTACTTCTTACCTTCGACTGGATATGAAAACTGGACTGAGTGACCCATCAAAATGACATGAAATGAAGTCACATCAGTCGCCATTTATTTATAATTTGGACATCACCATGTTGGAACCAGAAATGATCAATTGTCAGTGATTGGTCCAAGTTGGTCTGAGTCATCATTTCTATGGCAACCAGTCTCACCAATCAGGAGTGAGCTAGTTGGAAAGCCACACCCCACTTTAAAAGAATAAAGCAGAATGAGAATATTTCAATGAAACTTTTCAAAGTAATTCAAGTTTCAGATTCAAAACATAGGAAAGTCAGAATCTGAATTATCCTCCTTCCTCCATAGTTTTTACCAGTAGTTTCCAAACAGCTGGACTGTCTACTGAACCGTTTGGACTGGAGTTGCAACTGCTGTTTCCTACTGATGGGAAAATGCATCAAACCAAAATGATAAAAATTCACTTGAAGTTAAAAACATGCGTCATTTTGTCATAACTGGGAAGAAATTCCAACATCAAGGGGTTAACTAGATTAAAAAAATGTTTCAAATGAAAACATGAGTTTGTTGGAAGGCCACACCCCCACCTGGAAACATGAGACCAGATACTTCTGTTGAGGCATCTGATTGGTCAGTTTATAACTGGAATAATCTGAACTACAGAATAAAAATGTATGTAATATATATATAGCCTTTCCATAATTGTCTTTATGAAGCGCTTCTAATCGAAGTATTTATGTTTTTAATGTGTGTCTTGTTGTTTGCTCTCTTGTGTGGAGGAGCCTTGCAGTTGTTGTTCCTGTGTGATTGAATTATTACAAATGGCTGATTGATTGACTGATTAAAATGTCATGAAAATGAGGATTATTAATTATGTTAAAAAGGTATCAGAGCCAGAGTGGTTCTGACAAACAGAAGGACGGATCAATGACAGTTTATTTCTCTAATGAAGTCAATGGGATTTTGGCTTTTTGCAGCCAGCAGGTACTTCCTGTTTGGATCCCCATGGGGGAGTGATCACCCAGTCCAGTTCTCACATACAGTCAATGGTTCTGATAATCAGCACTGATGAATGGATGGTTGGATGGATGCATGAATGGATGAATGCAATTATGGATGGATGGATAGATGGATGGATGGATGGATGAATGGATGAATGGATGAATGGATGAATGCAATTATGGATGGATGAATGGATGAATGCATTAATGGATGGATGGATGAATTGGTGGTGAATGGATGGATGGATGAATTGGTGGTGAATGGATGGATGGATGAATTGGTGGTGAATGGATGGATGGATGAATTGGTGGTGGATGGATGAATGGATGGATGGATGAATTGGTGGTGGATGGATGGATGGATGAATTGGTGGTGAATGGATGGATGGATGAATTGGTGGTGGATGGATGAATGGATGGATGGATGAATTGGTGGTGGATGGATGGATGGATGAATTGGTGGTGAATGGATGGATGGATGAATTGGTGGTGGATGGATGGATGTATGGATGGATGAACTGGTGGTGGATGGATGGATGGATGAATTGGTGGTGGATGGATGAATGGACGCAGGAATGGATGGATGAATTGCTTGTGGATGGATGGATGGATGGATGGATGGATGGATGGATGGATGGATGGTTTCACTTTTAAAGACGTTTACATTCATTTCTGTGAAAACTGTCACCTGCAGAAAGTTGTCATCTGAAACGAGGTTGAACTAACTTGGTTTTTGTGATTAGATGTTCAAAGCTTAACTTTTAGATTTCTAGTGAAAACTCAATGATTAACTTGCACAGGCGAAATGAAATCCCTGCTTATGTCTGCAGTCAAAGCCAAAGTTAGTCCGTGTGAGTTTGACGGAACCTGCAGGTTAAACAGATGTTTTAGTTTACAGAGAGAATATTCTCACTTCTCACTGTCTTTGATTGAAAAGCAGAAGGCGTTTAAAACAAATCAAGGACCAGTTCTGCTGAAAGTCCTGTTCTAGAATTCCCCAATCAGACTAGATTTGGGTCAGGAGGATCCAGTTGTGAGGGCGTTTATTGAATCTGTGTGTTTCTCCTGCTTCTCAGGTTGTTCGGAGTCACAGGAAACTGTGCAGCCTGCAGCAAACTCATCCCGGCCTTTGAGATGGTCATGAGGGCGAAAGACAACGTCTACCACTTGGACTGCTTCGCATGCCAGCTGTGCAACCAGAGGTGAGTCCCCGAACGCCGCGGGGGGAGGAGCTAAAGTCAAGTCTGTCTGCAGAACGTCCTTAGACTGCTGCTCCAACACACGCCAGTGACTGAAGCTGTGCACACGTGTTTGCTTTCCTGGAGAAATGACCAGATTCCCAAACCCAGGAGTCACGCTGTACCCACAGATCCACCAGATTCTTGTAGGAGAAGCCTGAAGCCTTCTGGGTAATGCTTGAATCCGGGTGTGTGGTCTTGTCTCGGTCCACTTCAACGGAATTCCGTTTCCCCCGATAATCCGGATCACATTTTTAGTCTAAACACGCCCAAGTCTCTGATCCATCTTTGGAGGTGGTCTCGGTTCGATTCCAGTCGGACTGAGCTCTCTGGTTCAAAACAGAAACGTCTGGTTGAAGACGGGCTGAATACAGACCAGACTCGATCCGGATCAAAGTAAGCGGATTCGGACCGGAACAACAGACTTTTCCAGTCTGGACACACACTTAAAGTGGATTTTGAGATAGAAAAATTACACTGCTGCAAAGAAACGTCCATTTTCCCACGTCAGCAGATCCAGTTTACATGGACCCTGGCGTTCATGAGAATCTCTTCCTTCTTCCTGATACAGAACTTTAAACTCAGATTAAAAAAGAAATGAAAATAAATTCAATTAAACTTTGTCTGCTGACTGTAAATATGTTCAATGATTGCTCAAATGAGGCCAAACTGGGTTGTAGGAATGCTCAACAGAAAACACCGGCGTGAGTGATCCTCCAAACCGAGCATCAGATGGAGGAGAGAAAAACTCCATCTAACCTCCAGCAGAAGCAGACTCACTTAAGGGGGTCTGATGTGAGCAATTGGGGTCAAAGAGGACCCCCATCCTCGTCATATTTTTCACTGAGCTGCCATCAGTTTGCCCTTTCAAAGCACAAAAAGCCTTTAGAGCGGCGCCAGCCTCCGAAACAAGAAGACGGCACATCAGTGGGAACTGATGAAGGCCTGTTATCATCTGTCTTGATCTGAAATGGAATCAGACTGGGGGAGTAGCTCATCTCCACATGTGTGATCATGGATTTGGGTCTGTCTGCCCCCACTCTGTTGAAATGGACATAAATCTGATGTGGTGACCTTCCCAGTAGTCACATGTGTTATTTCCGTTCCTGAGCTCGAAGGCGGAGCGGTTGTGTGGTTGGAGCGGAAGACAGCTGGCTCTGGGGACAGCAGCCGAGGGTGGGGGCGCTGGGAGGAAGGAAGGGGGGGATGAGGCTCCATCCCATGAGCAGTTAGCCACAGATCAGCCCTGGGGGACAGCAAATCGATGAGGCTGTCGTCCAGCCTCATCGTCTTGCCAGTGCCGGCCCAATTTCCCCAGAAAAGCTGGAAGCCAAAGTCCACGGACACCGGAGGAAGGGCGGAGCAGGGGGGGGGGCGTCCATGGCGCTGTGAAGGACAGACGGACATCAGATCGGAGAAATGGTCAGACCAGTTCCTGTTCAGCGGTCAACACAGCAAACGGATCTTATTTCTTCACCTCGAACCAGATTTGACACCAAATCTGTTTTAACTGTTGCTGGTTCTTGCTGAAAAATAACTCAAGAAAAGGTCTTTCATTAGAATCCAAATCCTATTTCTACACAAAGGAATCCTGACCATAGAACAGTATAGGTTCTCCATTGTGTTAGTGACCCTGCATGTGACCTGGAAGCGTTCCACGCTTCCTTTTAAGCAGATCGTTGTTCCGTCCATCTTCTTCCTGTTTATCTCTTAGGGGGTCAGTGGGCTGCAGGGCAGCAAACCACATTCACACCTAGAGGCATCAAGTCACTCATGAAGCATGTTTCTGAGAAAGCAGGAGAACCCACAACAAACACACAGCTGGGATTTGAACCAGCGCCCTCTCACTGTGAGGCAAGAGCGCCGACCACTGCTCCACCATGTAGCCCTCAGATCCTGGAATCAATGGAAGCCTTCTCTTTTAAGAAAAGTTGTCATTCAAACAACGACAGGGTTTGGAAGAGTCGTAAGCATCAAAACATCCGTAAGACTCACCTGTACGGAGAGGAAATGAACTCACTGGATTTGTGTGTGGAATTCCTCATTTGCAATACATCTGTGTGTAACTGTGTGCACCTGCAACTGTGCATTCACATGTTCACCTTTAGAATTACAACAACATGCAATCGACACACGCACAACTCCAACCTACAGCAGCTTGACACACACACATCTTTAAAAAGTACACACCAACCACCTGATACAGACACACAAAACCTATTATCTGATGTGAGACTTTTCACGTCTCCCAGATTGGTGTGTAAGTGATTTTAGTACATGTGAATGCACAGTTGCAAGTACACACTGTTATGCACAGTTACAAATGAAGAATTACGCATACACAAATCCAAAGTTACGCACAAACAGGGAGACACAAGTTACAAATGAAGAGTGATGCACAGCCGGTGTATTTTCTCTGCACAGCTGCGTCTGTCCCACGTCACCTTTGCTTAGGCTTTCCTGTTGTTTAAGGGTTACGACCTGCAGCACGCCCGTAGGAAAAAAAAAAGGGCGTGAACATTGTCTCTCTACGGGCTCATCTGTGACCCCGATAGCGCATGCGGACCACCGTACCCGTTTGACAGTGTTGTACCGCCGACGGCCTGGATCCACCTGCAGGGACTGAACCTGTTAGAACTGCAGCGCCGCGGGGAGACGGTGGCCCGTCCGTTGCACACGCTGCACCACAAACCGGAGCTTTTTCAAACGGCACTGGAATCTGCTCCTGATCTGTCCGTGCAGCAGTCATTTTACTGAACAAGAAATCTGATCATAAAACATCCAGAAAAAGCCAACTGTTGAATCAAACTACTTCTAACTAAATCTTTTTTGCTAGTTCTGAGCAAATGGTTTGTATTTTTTTATAAACTTGATTCGTTTTTTTTGGATCGCAGAGATGGAAAACTAGTGTAGTTAGTAGGACTAACTCATCTGTTTTCCTAACCCTCGTGGTCCCTTTAGGGGTCATTGCCAAAGCCTGTCCTGGCACAGGCGCTCCCATGTGTTCGCGTTAGGCCGCTTGGAGTGACCAGTTGACCTATGAAGCATGTTCTTGGCATTTGGGAGGAAGCTGAAGAGCCCGTCTGAAGAAGACCCCTGAATCCACAGAGAGAACATACCAGCCCCACACAGAAACCAGGACTGTTCATGCCGTCAGGCGAGAACGTTAACCACGGTGCCACCCACACGTTCATCTGAAGAACTAGTACTTATTCTTAGAACATTAACCTACATTTTGGTTTCAAACTAATGTCAATAAATGTCAGTTTTAAATGTCATTAAACTTGATAATGATATTAGTATTATTATGATTTATTCTTTGTTATAAAACCTGATATAAGACGACACTTTCAATTCTAATTAGTGTTTTCTTTTCTTGAGAGAATAAAGAAAAGTATTAAAGGGAAATTATTGTCCCTGAGAAATGTTTGGCTGGTAGACTTTGGATGTTACCGGCCCCGACCAGAACCAAAACAGTTAACTCGGAGCCCTGTACGTTCGGTATGAGCCACATCTTCATTTTGGATGTCAAGAAGTGTTCCGGCGGCTCCCAGTGTTGTCTTTTCCGTGGAAACCGGGTCAAAATGGCTCTTTGAGTGCCGACCCTGGTGTAGAGCAAAGAGAAGTTAAACCATCTCCAAACCTGGTTAGAATGTCTCAAAAACAACCAGATCTTTTACTGTTAGCGGTTTGCAGGCTTGTTAGCTAAGTTCAAAGAAAACCATTCCTTCAAGACATGTTACCGCGGACAAACCTGTGCTGCCGCAGTCTGAGGATCCTGGAATTCCTGGTCTCCATCTTACATTAGTTCCAGTCATTTCCTGGTTCAGGGAAAGCCGTCAGTCCCTCACACACTCAGCCTCTTCCTCCCAGATCGGAGGCTTTGTTTTCACACAGTCTTAGCTGGTTTGAATCGGCCCCTGCGGTGCAGTTGAATCTCTCTAATTGGTCCCAAATGATGCAACAAATCATGGTCTCCACCTGCCCTGCAGGCCTGATTAAAGGCTGCGAGCAGACTGACTGCAGGCTCATCAGGCTCTTTGTGTGCAGCTCCTGCCTAGCAACATCCACGGCGGTCAAACAGGGGCAGCGCTCGCCGCCCACCCAGCCACAGGTGCACGCGGCTCCCTAAGACTGATGTGAACCGCCGTTACCAGAACCACGGACACACACATCCACACACAGTCTGGACTGTGGTCACCACACAACAAACGTTTCACGTGACACGACTCTACATGTGCAGCCTCACTGAGCGACGCTGGGATGTTTACGCCACTGTAGTCACGTTGTCATGGCAACAACGAGTCTTTCGTTACAAAAGTCCAGAACGCCACAGAGAAACCTGCAGGTTCCAGCCTCACGACCAGAAAACCTCCACCTCCACCGCACTCTGCGCGCCGTGAATACTCACCTCGGGTTCGGATGAAAAGGTCAGAGGTCAAGTAAAAGGCATTGGGGGGTTTTGTCACGTCTGGATCTGTGGATTGTGTTTTGACAAAAACGCCCAACAACTTCAACCTAGGACATTTTCAAAAAAGTGGGTTTTGGTCCATATTTGTAGAAATAGATGCTGACTTATTCTGAAAAGCCAGAGTATCAGTTTTTTCAACTTTTCTGGGTATGTCCTGAAACATAGACATATATTTCAAGCTTATTTCTGCAGGTAAAATACTCTTGTGGAAGTCTGCATATCATGAACGGATCTCCTCATTTTCTTGCGGCGAGGGGCAGGACAGTACGGCCCCGCTTTGAGCAGGAGGCACAGAAAACAAGTTTGATAACGTTCAAAATTCAGATTCCCAGGCTCAATAACTCTGTTAATGAGCACTGAAACTGTCAGAAAGTGTCTCGATTGGTTTGTCTAAACTCACGGAGAAAAGACGTTTCCTTTTAATGAGAATTAAACGGAGAGACGGCAGAGAGACGGCAGAGAGACGGCAGTGCGACCGCAGTGAGACGGCAGAGAGACGGCAGTGCGACCGCAGTGAGACGGCAGTGCGACGGCAGTGCGACGGCAGTGAGACGGCAGTGAGACGGCAGTGCGACGGCAGTGCGACGGCAGTGCGACGGCAGTGCGACGGCAGTGAGACGGCAGTGCGACGGCAGTGCGACGGCAGTGAGACGGCAGTGAGACGGCAGTGCGACGGCAGTGCGACGGCAGTGAGACGGCAGTGAGACGGCAGTGCGACGGCAGTGAGACGGCAGTGCGACGGCAGTGCGACGGCAGTGCGACGGCAGTGAGACGGCAGTGCGACGGCAGTGCGACGGCAGTGCGACGGCAGTGAGACGGCAGTGCGACGGCAGTGAGACGGCAGTGCGACGGCAGTGCGACGGCAGTGAGACGGCAGTGAGACGGCAGTGCGACGGCAGTGAGACGGCAGTGCGACGGCAGTGCGACGGCAGTGCGACGGCAGTGCGACGGCAGTGCGACGGCAGTGCGACGGCAGTGAGACGGCAGTGCGACGGCAGTGAGACAACAGTTCGGAAGAAATGAAGCTAAAGTCACCAGACTCTCTCACATGACTGATTCTCAACAGTTTTTCCTGTTTTTACTTGATTGTTGAAGCTACTGCACAAAAGATCCCTGTTGAAGTGTGAAATGATAAGAGAAGGGGAATGAAAGTACACCTCAAATGTGTTGTAAAAGGATGGGATCAGGACTCGGTTTGTACAGATGCTCAGAAATGGACTCTGAATCAGATGAAAGCAGCTGACGGAGATCCTGAAGCAGACAGACTCTCTGTTACCAGCAGATCCTCACAGAGTGAGATGGAGACGACTGGACTTCATGGTGTTTCCAGAACTATTGTTGTTTAGTCTCTGCAGAATCCAGCTGCAGAAGATGAAGCAGCTCAGAGATGCTTTGCATCCTGGGAGGAGGCTCGCCCGCAGAGCAGCATTAATGAGGAGGTTCCTGGTTCCGTGCTCATGTAACCCCCCTGGTCCTGTCTCTTTGTGTCCTCCAGGTTTTGTGTGGGAGACAAGTTTTTTCTGAAGAACAACATGATTCTTTGCCAGACGGACTATGAGGAGGGGCTGATGAAGGACGGCTATGCACCCCAGGTTCGCTGAACCTTTCGATCCGAGAGGAGGAGGAGGATTGGGAGAAAGAGACAGCCTGAAGGAGAGCATGCAATCACACAGCAAAGTGCACTATTGCCTCCTGCGCTGCTCCTATACCCCCACGTGTACATACCCCAACAGGCCTCCTTCTGTACAGAATAGCCGTAGAGACGATGGAGCAGGGAGGGTCCTAAAGCCCGCAGGTTTCCACGTGTAAAGAAAGTGTTTGTATGTTCTGTCCTTTGCTGGTTTCCTCTGTTCTCCGGGTCCTCAGGCTGTGGTCCGGCAGCAGCTTCCACTGTGTTCTGGCCTCTGAAGCTGCTCTGGATTTGAAGGAACGCAGCCGAGGGTGTTTTAGCAAGCCTGCACGCAGATGCTGCGCATGCAGGCTTCACATTCACCTTTCAAAAAGGGGAAACGGTCAGTCTGTGATCGGAGGGTCCTGGTGCGTTCCTTTACAAGACGATAAAAACAGAGATGATTTCCTGTCACATCATGGTAGCCCCTCCCCCGTCACTTCACACCTGTCTGGCAGGTAGTTCTGTCCTGCGCTAAACCGAACCAGATTATCAGCACCCATCCGGCCCCAGCGTAGAAGTCCTCCTGAACAGCAGGTGGCGGTATGTTCTCTTGTCATTGGTTTCCTTCCTACCAATAAATGAAAAAAGTATCAAGGTGTGTTTATTCCTATTGGGTGTGTTTTTAAGAAGCCATGTTTGCAGTTGGAGTGACGTCGCGGTTTGACTTTTCTTTAACTCAGGCTTTTTTAACTGGGCTTTAGCTCGCCAGGTGGATTTGAACCAGCAGCTTTAGTCTGGACCGCACACTGTTCTGCGGACAACAACCTCAGAACATTTGTAACTACTGTGCGCTGCTTCAGAAAGCTGCTGGCCCCGCCCCTGAACCGGGCTCCTCCAGAACCGCCCGGACCGCCTCTCCACCCAGCATCAGAGGACCACCCCCCCCTCCAGGAGCAGCATCACTGCGTTCATCTGTACAAAGACGGGACTTGAACTGCATTTCTCTTAGTGTGTCATCCAGCATGAGATGTTTATTTTTAGGACAACCTGTAAATACAACGATTGTAACAATTTGAAGCACAAATGTAATACAGTTTTATTGTGTTACCGACTTGTCGAAATGAATCCCTTTGGTAAACAACAACAGGTGGAGCTGCAGAGCGAAGCTCTAAAGCTGCCCATGCAGGTGAACCGGCAGCCAGAGAGGCTTCAGGAAAAAGCCTTTGTGTCGTCCAAGCGCACATTCTGTTTGGAAAACTCGGGAAAAGTCCCAAATCTTTGCATCAGTAGAACCTGTGGTGAAAAGAGCCAGGCGGCTGCTGCAAAGACCAGGGTTTGAAGCTCTCCAGCAATGGTTAATTAGAGTTCATCAATTTATTTCCAGCGAGCAGAGAAGTCTTACAGACCCACTCCGATCACCTTTTGATCGATTGTAAAATCGTTCCCAGTCTTTAAATCCCGATGATGCCGTTTTTGTCAAAATCAAAGATGTGTGGTTTTCTCCTGGATAGTTGCTGCAAAGCCACAGTTTTCATAGGAAATTTGTACGGGAATGTTAGCACGGAGCTACCCTGCCCCCCTTCCCATCACCTGTAACTGAGAGCTCTCTGTTCACATGCTCATGAGCACATTCGGTCACCAATAACCACATTTTTTCGTCTGCTGCTCCTGATTCACCACCATTTGAATAAAGAAATGTGGTTTTAATCTTAACCTGCCTGAGATATGTCCTCCGTCGTGAGAGCGATGCTCATTTTCACGGGAGTGGGTCTTTAACGTTCTCTGAGTCATAAACGTGATCAAGCTGCAAGCAGGAATCTCCAGAAGGAGCTGACAGTTTGGGAAACATGGTTTGGAGGAGGATGAAGAGCAGTGAGTGAACCGCCTTCAGCTCTAAAACACACAGCAGTCTATCAGAGGAAAAGGGGTTGTGTGTCATTAGCTAAACAAGCAGATCTTTACATCAGCTGCTGCTTTTACTGGGTCCTTCCAAACACAAACCTTCACATTTCAATTAAGAATCTTCACAGGGAATGAGACAAAACATTTGGCTTAAACGTACGAGTCCAATTAGCCGGGAGTTTCTGAAGAGCTCTGTGAAGTTTGTCCACACTGATGCCGACACCCCATTACACAGCATCATCCCACCGGCCAATTACCCTGATGGAATTTCTTCATCCACAGACACCAGGCACAGGGAGGGGGAGGAGGAGGAGGAGTCTCCCAGGCTGCTGAAAGTCCACAAACAGGAGAGATGATGAAAGGAAGGAAAAGGGAATTCTCCCTAATAGGAAAACGTTCCGTTCGTTAGTAAATAGTATTAGTAATTAGGTCGATTTTGGAGCCAAATTAGAAGCATTGCTGCTATAAGACAAAGAAAAGGAAGTTCAGATCAACTCTGAATGACAGACACTTCCTGACCAGCGTTGTAGGGCTGACGAAATGGGAATAGAAGCATTTCTTCCCAGATCGGAAGTAAAGTGAAGAAGACAGCAAATGAAAAATGTTTTTTGAAGCGTTTCTTTTGTTTTGTATGTAAGAATGAGATTACATCCAAAGTTACATTTAAAACACATTTCTCCATGTTTTGCTGTTTTCTCTTGATTACAAGCCACTCCCACATGCTTCCAGAGGCTCCGCCTCCTAGTGCAGTAAGGAGGGGCTTCAAACAACTATTTCTTCCTGATTTATCTTTCAAATCAAATCAAGCTTTACTTATCTAGCACTTTTCCTATGAAGCATAACACCAAGTGCTTTACACTAAAATAAAACAGATAAAAAACAAGCAGAACCATAAAAATATAGCCCCCCCCCCAACACACACACATGCAATCCACCCAACCCAATACACAACTCCCACCCCCTGAACTGATGGGAGCAAGGCAGCGAGGCAGGTCCCCACCTAGAGCCGCAGCAGCTGAACCATAGCTGACCCAGAGGGAGAGGACTCAGCCGAGGAGGCACTGGATCTAAAAATGATCAAATATAAATCTACAATTAAAATGGAGTATTTGATAAAAGCAATAAAACATGAGAATAAAAAAAAATATGCAAATAAGCTTAAATAATCCAGTGTAAAATCATAAAAATAATAAAAACAAGATAAATTAACATGATAAAAACTAACTAAAAGCTAATTTAAAAAGATAGGTCTTGAGCCTTTTCATAAAAACCTCTACGTTCTCTGCGGTCCTCAGGTCCTCCGGCAGACTGTTCCATAGACGGGGGCCGTAGTATTGAAAAGATGCCTCTCCATAATTTCTGGTTTTCACAGTTGGAATGATCAACAGACCACTGCCCGATGATCTCAGGGTCCGCGAGGGTTCATATTTAACTAAAAGATCAGATAAATAAGAAGGCTCAAGACCGTTCAGACATTTAAAAACCATTAAAAGTATCTTAAAATCAATCCTGAAGCAGATCGGGAGCCAATGCAGGGATTTTAAAATCGGGGTGATGTGAGCTCGCCTTCTGGTCTTGGTGAGAACTCTTGCAGCAGAATTTTGGAGAAGCTGAAGGTTCTTAATGCTATTTTTTGGAAGACCTGCTAGAAGGGCGTTACAATAATCAACTCTACTGATTATAAAAGCATGCATCAGCGTCTCCATATTAGCGAGAGAGAGAATTGGGCGGACCCTAGCCAACTTTCTAAGATGATAAAAACCAGTTTTAATCACCTGCTTGATATGTGGGATAAATGTTAGCTTGGAGTCAAAAATAACGCCCAGGTTTCTGATTGTTTCAGAAAAATTGAATGAAAGTTCTTTAAGTTTCAGAAACTGTTTCTCTCTCTTGGCTTCAGGACCAATAACCAGAATTTCAGTTTTCTCCTGGTTGAGCTGCAGAAAATTATTTGCCATCCATGATTTTACATCTAAAATACAATTAAAAAGTGCTTCTATTGGTCTTGTGTCATCAGGAGATATAGCTATGTACAGCTGGGTATCATCAGCATAGCTATGAAAGCTGATGTTGTGCTTCCTGATGACATTCCCCAGAGGAAGCATATAGATGTTAAAAAGTAAGGAGCCATGGATGGAACCTTGAGGCACACCACATTCAATTTTGTGGACCCCAGAAAAGTAAGTGTCCATGTTTACCATAAAGTTTCTCTCCGTGAGATAGGAAGTGAACCACTGGATAACAGTCCCTGAAAGGCCAAGACTTTTAAGTCAGTTTAACAGGATCAGGTGATCAACAGTATCAAAAGCAGCACTTAGATCCAGTAGTACTAATACTGTGATCTGACCTGAATCCGAGGCACATCTAACATCATTAACGATCTTTAACAGGGCTGTCTCAGTGCTATGGTTCGTTCTAAAACCAGAATGGTTCACCTCAAATATGTTATTGTGTAAGAGAAACTCATTTAGCTGAATAAAAACATTTTTTTCCAGAATCTTGCTTAAAAATGGCAAGTTGGACACTGGTCTGTAGTTATTAAAAACCGTAGGATCTACATTGCTTTTCTTTAGTCACGGCTTCACCACTGCAGTTTTAAAAGCAGTGGGAAAAATAGCAGTTTGTAGAGAGGAGTTTATGATGTCAAAATCTCGCTCTCAAAAGATCCATAAAATGATTTAAAAGCGATGTGGGGATGGGGTCTAGAAAACAGCTTGTTGGTTTAACTTGGGAGGAAACTCGACCAAGTGTTGTCCTTACGTGTTGAGTGTTCGATCCGGCCTGTCGCCCTCAGCGTGCCTGTAGGAGATGAAGAGTGGTCTGTGACCTTGATGTTTCAGGCCGCCCACCTGCGTGACCTGTAAAAGTTTACCCGCAGACAGCTGTGACTAATGCATAAGTCCCTCACATTGAAGGCCGTGATGCTTCCAGCCCTGTGGTAGAAGGCTGTAGGATCAGCTGTTCAGCACTGAAGACGAGGCAACCCTTTTTTATTTGTTCTGCTGCCCGTTTTAAACACTCACAAAGCCTTCTGTGTTGATCCTCAAAGCTCAGACAGAATCCAGGACCTTTGGTTATCAGAGGTTATCAGCAGGACTGGATAAACGGGTCCTGTTGATGAACTGGATGTTGGACCTGAGGACAGGTTTTCCTCCTCTCAGTGCTTACAGTCCCACTCCAACTATACATTTTTTCTACAGTAAAATGGTTCCCAGTTTTCTTTTAAATACAATTATGATGTTTTTGGCCTAAATCAAAATCTTCTATCATTTTTTAAGACATACTTTCTGCAGAGCGGCAAGAGTTCTATAGAAATTTTCTGTTGGCGCAGAAGTTAGCCTCCGCTGGCTGCACTCTCTCCTGCTAGCCTATAGCGCCTCCCAAGCCCAAGCTAGCATTAGCATATCACAACAGAGCTTGCAATGGCTGCCATTTTTTTTTGCTAGTGGATGGATCCGGATTGCAGCGCAGCAGAGAGACTTTGACCCGCCCATCGCAGTTGTTGAGCTTTTTCAGCCTGCCGGTTTTCATCCGCTCCTCATCCAACACGATTTGAACAAAGAAACACAGATTTAATCCTAAATCCTTTCAAATGTGTCCTCCATCATGAACAAAACGCTCCAGGGACACGGATACCATTTTCATTGCAGTCTTAAAGGAGGACGGAGGTTGTGGAAGTCAAGAAGGTTTCAGATGATTGGCTGGTTGTGTTACTGCTCATTGGTGTCTCCTGTCTCCACGTTCCTGTGACTGCTGGTGTTGCATAGATGTTGCTATGATGCATTTTATGAACATTGTGAAATGTCAAATGGATGAGTATTCCCAAGACTAATATAAGGAGGAAGTTCTCCTCAGAAGGCTCCTCCAGCGGAGTCCGTTTGGTTCATTTCAGTCGCTATCCCATAAGGCCTGGCTGAACAACAGGACCTTCATGACCCAAAACAATTCATGATCAATGATCTGATTCTAGGTGTACACAATGTTAAAGTCTCAAGGCGAAGTCTCAAAAACAATAAACTTCAGACAAGTTGTACCATAAATAAATTCTCACATGCAAAGTTCACAATCCACAGTCAACTGTTATCGATTAATGACCGATGGTCAGCGGTACTGAATGGAATGAAGTCCTTTCCTCATGAATGAACACAAAGCTCCCATTTTGACAAAAAACACAGACTTTATTTAAAAAGAAAAACGGAAATATCACAAGTATTCAGCTCCTTTGCTCCGTATTTAGTAGCAGCACCTTTTATTCTAATGCAGCCGGACCTCACATGTAAAAGGCATCAGATCAGGATCAGATCAGGATCAGATCAAGATCCTGTTCCAGCTGCAGAGGTTTCGTTTGTTTCAGCTGCACTCCCGTCCTTTCCCTGCAAAAATCCACTGATTTAAATCAGCATTGTTCTCATGCTTAATCCGTCTTTTTAAAAAGCCTCTCCGATGAAGATGGTGTTTTTATCATGTTCTCGTGGCCGTTTTCTCATGACGGAGGACACAGAGAAAGAATGTTGAGATTCAAACTGCATTTCTGAGTATTTCTTTAGTCAAGTCCTTGTGAATCAGGAGCAGATGAAAAAAAACCTGAAGTTTGGTGTAAAAAAATCTGCTGGACCACAAAGCTTCCTGCTCCGCTCCATTCTGATGCAGACAAATAGATCCATGAACGTCTTGGTTTTCCTCTGAGCTGGAATCTGGATCAGAACTGGACGGCTGGACGGCTCTGAAACTGCTCCCCAGTTTCGTTGCACCGATGCTGTTAGGCTGGGGTTGCTGGGCTGGTTGCCCCCCCCAATCCAGAACCAACATGAACCAGTTATTTATGTTGTTTGGATCAATAAAGTTTTGTTTAACATTTAATTTTCATTTATTTTGTCCAAAGTCAACATTGTTTTGTGTTTTTCCATTTTTAACTTAACTTTGGTTCTAATTCAGTTTCCGTCATTCCCAGTGTGGGTTTACTGGCTTCAGTTCAGGTTTTTCTTGAAATATTTTGTATTCTTTCCAAACGTAGGGTTTTCTTTGTTTTTTCAGTTAAATAAAATCTTTTAGTTCATCTTTTAGTTTAGTTTTAGCTCATTATTCCAACCTTGATGTCAACGGCTGTTAACCTTTAGATTCTTCAGCGAAAGCGGGTTTTGTTCTCTGATGGACAGCCAGAGGAGAGTGAAGGGTCAGGCGAGGTCGAAGGAGAGGAAGATATTTGTTCCATTAAAAACAGGGAGAATGATGGAAACTGTGAGTCAGAAGGAGGCAGAGGCTGAAGAAAAAGAAGCAGAATGGAGTTAATGTCCACAGAGAGATAACAGCTGGTCAGGAGTTGGAGACAGAAGCCACGCCCATACCTAACACACCAGCTGACCCCTCCCATGTCCTGCAGTTTCCCATCAAACATGACGACGTCTTTATTCAAATGAGCCACAGATGTTCCACTGAACGGGTTTCATTTGTAATCAGGTGCACACACAGCATGGAAATAAAAGCACACGTCTGGGAACAAGACAATGACCTGAACAGCAGGGATGAGGTCATCATGGGGGGGGGTGCTTTCTGAGACTCCGGTCAGGAATCCAAAGAGTAAATCTGAAGGTTTTGTACTGCACTGTCAGGCACATTGTCTAAATCTGATGCTGGTGGAGAGTGCAAAGTTCTGAACAGAAACCCTTGAATTTGCATCCGCTGCTGAAGGTCTGCAGGACTCTGCAGCGTCGTTTCCTCCCTGCTGTCCATTCATCTGTTGAGGAAATGACACTGCAGAGTCCTGCAGACCTTCAGCAGCGGATGCAACCATTGTTCTCAGAGCAGCACCTTTGAAGGGTCTGGAGACCACCTGGTCAGTCTTTGAGGCCACATCTGACGCACTGAAGCAGTGAGATGTGGACAGATTACTCCGCACCAACGGTTCTGACCACAGCTCAGAGGTGAACTTCTAATGGAATCCAGCCGCTCTGCACAAAGCATGTCCTAACAAAACAACAGGTTGTTTATAATTATTCTGTCATCATCATCATCATTAAAAACCCACTGGGAAGACTTCTATAACCGATCATTCACCGAACATTTGCAGTTTTTGTTTGGGATCCTAGGAAATGAAATTCTAACTGCAGCATCGTCTGCACTGCTGAGACATCCTGCTCATCTTGGGTATCAAGTGCTTTGACCTGCAGTGAAGAACCAGTGTCAGTATTGATTTTTTTAACCAATGCTGCACCAAAGGCCACAGTCTAGGCTCCACCTCCAGCCTCACTCCATCTCACAGCATGTTGTCCACGTCTAACTCCTTTGCTTCAGCATTTTTTCACCCAACCTGTCTGTAATTCAACCCTTCATGAGCGTCGGGGACCAGTTTCCTCTCCTGCTGTTCTGATCACATTCAGCTTCTGAACAACCTCATGCTACGACGATGGTCAAAGCATGAAGCATTAGACTTTCCTCCTCAAACCAAATCCAGTTATTTTCTGCTTTTAGTAATCCTAAACATCCTAAAACAGTTTTCGTTTCCTAATACACTTCATCCAGCTGTCTGACTCCACACAGATCCAACCAACTGCAGCTCTCTTCTGTCTTAACAGGAAGAAGAAGCTTGGGTCAGAGCTGAACATTTTCACTGACCTTATTCAATGTCTCATGTCCAAGATCCCTGAAGAGCAGTTTCAGCTCAGCTCCACTCTGTCCTCCAGGGGATGACTGGATGGATGGATGGATGGATGACTGGATGGATGGATGGATGGATGACTGGATGGATGGATGGATGACTGGATGGATGGATGGATGACTGGATGGATGGATGACTGGATGGATGACTGGATGACTGGATGGATGACTGGATGACTGGATGCATGACTGAATGGATGGATGGATGGATGGATGGATGGATGACTGGATGGATGACTGGATGACTGGATGGATGACTGGATGGATGGATGGATGGATGGATGGAGGAATGGATGACTGAATGAATGGATGGATGACTGGATGGATAGATGGATGACTGGATGAATGGATGGATGGATGGATGACTGGATGGATGGATGGATGGATGGAAGGATTTATGGAAGGATTTTTGGATGGATGGATGGATGAATAGATAGATGAATAGATGGATGAATGAATGGAAGGATGGCTGGATGGATGGATGGATGGATGAATGAATGGAAGGATGGATGAATAGATGGATAGGTGGATGGATGGATGGATGGATAGGTGGATAGGTGGATGGATGGATAGATGGATGAATAGATGGATGAATAGATGGATGGATGGATGAATGAATGGAAGGATGGATGGATGAATGAATTGAAGGATGGATGGATGAATGAATTGAAGGATGGATGGATGAATGGATGGAAGGATGGATGAATGGATGGATGGATGGACAATCATGACAGAACCTAAGAAGGAAGTGTATTTTCAAACTTTGTCTAAAACGTTGTCGTTTTCTGCAGTAAACTCCTTTCTGCTCTCAGTCGTCATCAAGGACACAGAATTTTCTCAGGAGTCAGGAGAGCTAAAACATCAACATGTAGAGACCAGTTCTGGCCCAAGTGATGGCCGTGCTTCACATCAACAGTTTCCAGCGCTGAGCTGAGCCATTAAGGTGATTGGATTCCTGGGAAAAGTTAGCAAAGTTATCGCTTCTGAGGAATCTGCTGGTCATTAAGATGCAGAAGCAAATCGCTGCATCGCAGGATTCTGCAGCTCCTCCAGCCTCAGAGGTCTCCTTTTGATGTTGCATGGTAACGTTTAACAGATGCCGGTTCAGGCCTTTGGGCCTGCAGTTATCAACCAAAGAAAATGACGGCAATTCACTTCAGTCACGTACAAACTCACACATCAGATCCACTAACATCCAGTAATTCCTCTCTGCATTCATCCTCGTTGTTTCCCATGTAGTGCTTTCTTCACGGCAGACAGGGGTCCTGGCACTTCAGTGCAGGAACACAGAAGCTTCACAGCGTCAGCTGGACCTCTGTGTTGACGTTTCCAGCGTCTCGTGCGTGGGAAAAACCTTAAAGTTGGAAGCTGCAGAGAGTCGTGTCCTCAGACCCTGCAGAGACTGACTGTTAGAGGAAGGATCTCCTCCGCCGTCAGAGTCACAGCAGATCTGAAGACTGAAAAGGAGGAAAAAGGTTTTCAGTCATTGATTTCATCTCACCAACCAGTTCAGCCTCTGCTGATGCCCCAACAGCTGAGATTACACTCTCCATATCTGGGAAAAGATATGTTTTTCAATCAAAACTTTATTTATAGAGCACTTTGATTTAAAAAAGAAGAACAACAAGAAAAAATAGATTGATAAAATAAAGAAGACTCGTCAGGTTGGTTTTGTACTTAGTTGAGTTTTATTATAGTTTCCTCGAATTCTGTTGTGTTTATGTGACAATGATCTGTGTTTAAGGGAAAAACAGAACTATTGGGGGTGAGAATTCACTTGATTTTCTTCCACCAGCTCCTTTTGTGAGCACTTGAATTTTCAGTTTTTTTCTGTTTAACTGTTTTGTGTTTGAAAATAAAATGATATCAATCACACAAAAGTAGAAGTGAAGCAACAACCTAATGATTCCATTTAAACGTGCCAGAGGCAAATTGAAGCTAATGTAAGGATAGTGACAGCTCGGGTTAAAGGTGAGGCTTCATCTTGCTCCAAAGATTGACTGCAGCCTCCAGGCTCTCCAGCAGGCTCTCCAGCAGGCTGCTCCAGAGGCGTGAGGCACCACACTGGAAAGATTCCTCACCACAGCAACTCTGGGAACAGCTAGAAGACCAGAGGACCTGAGGGTTTGTGTGTCCAAATCAGAGCACAAGACCCATAAAACATTTAAACGCCGTTAAAGGAATACAAGTCGATACTGAATTACGCAGGCTGTGGTCTGGTCCACAAGCTGCTGAAATTTAAAGTCACTGACGATGTAAACATCATCTTCTCTATGCTACTCCGGGTGGTTACAGGTTGGCATGAATGTGTTGTGAGTTTCGAGCACTTCGGGCCAATAAAGACAGAAGCTTTGATCCATCAAGACAAAGACATCAAGTACATTCAGAGGGGAAACATTTGTATTCTTGATTCTGTTTTATCACAAAGAGAAGTGTTGGCTGAGACACCGGACATGTGTCTAGAATGAGTGGGATGTGGTGGAGAGAATCCAAAATAAAACTTCCTCCAGAATCACATTAGAGAGAAACTGGAAACAATGGGCAGCAGGTCGGCACCAACTGTCCCACAGCTCGGTACTGGTCCACAGCTGTCCCAGGTGTTGGGATCTCTGCTTTGGATAAAGCAGTTGTTTCCTGGGTTTACAGTCACATAGCAGACACTTTTGTGCATTAAACTCAACTTTTAGCCATTTGGGGTAAAAATGTTGCAGTTTATGTCCCCGTCCAGAGAAAGGCGGAGTGGTGTTGGATCAGTCCCTCTGACTTCCTCCCCTCGCTGTTCAGATGAACATGTGTGATGAGTTCCATGAAGAGACGAAGTGTTCTGCACAGAGCCGGACGTCAGGAGTGAAGGATGAGAGCTCATTACCCCCACGCCGTCACACGTGTCTCTGGTCTATTCTGAGAGCGCCACGGCGCTCCACAAGCATTCATTAGGATGATAAAACTTAATAAAAAGCATTTTACTCCAATAGTTTTAGTACTTTGAAATGTCAGGATGATCTAGTGCTCTACCTGGAGAGAATTAAAGCTCAACTTAGATCATTTAAATATTAAAACAAAAAATTATACCCCCATAAGCGCTGGCTGAGGATGAAAAATGCCTCCTGCACTTTATCCCAGAAGGCCTACAGTGACCAAAAGAAAGGGGCTGGAATCTCTTCTGATCTCTGCAAATCCAACTTTTACTTTTGAAATCTTTGCAGCCAAAGGTTTTTAAGCAGATGTGTGTTTTTGAAAAGCTGATTTCACAGTTTTTATCACGTCGTTGTGAATCAGGAGCAGATGAAAAAGATCGTATTTGTGTCGTAGAAAATCCGCTGGGCGAACCACAAGCTCCCAGCTTTGAGTTACCAGTGACGGGAAAGGAGGCGGGGTTTCTCTACGGCCCCGCCCACAACTCAGAGGTGAACTTCTGATGATGCCGCTCTGCAGAAACTGTGATCTAGAAAACAACCCACTTTTTTATTTTATGAAAGTACTGAGATGTCATTAAGGAGACATTTTAAACTCAAAAGTGTGACTTTTTCTTGCAGTATGCTGGCACAGAAATCACTCCATAAAATACGTGGTGTCATAGAATTCCTTGTTATGGAAAGGATGTCATCCTTTAATTTGGTCAGATATAGAAATATGCTGCTTCTGAATGTCTTGGGCTTCTGCCTTCTATACAAACTCCACCGCTCTGGTCATACTACAGTGTGACAAATTTAACCCCCCAAATCATGATGGTAATGTTCATGGAAAACAGGAGGAACAGCTGAACAGATGGATGGATGTGTCAGGGCTCGGACTTCCAGCTCCCCCTCCAACCACCAAAGGGAGCCCTCTCCTGAATACTGATCCACCACATTTCCAACAGCTGAGTCTACATCATCCACTACGGACACTTTTTTCTCCGTAAAGGAGACAGATGGTGCTCTGCGCCACTGCATCAACTACCACAGACTCAATGAAAGCACCGTCAAATACCGCATCCCACTGGTTCTGCCAGCTCTGGAGCAGCTGCGTCAAATTCTTTCCAAATTCTGTCCAAATGACCAAGTTGGACCTGCACAGTGATTACAATCTTATTTGTATTCGTGAAGGGGATGAATGGAAGACGGCCTTTTCAGCCACAACTTGACATTATGAATACTTGGTCATGCCCTTTGGCCTCTGCAATGCTCCCTGTGTTCCAGGCCTTCGTAAATGATGTGTTCAGGGGCATGCTTCAGAGGTATCATCGTTTATCTGGATGGCATCCTTATCTACTTCCCTAAATTTCTAGGAGCACGTGTACCACATCCAGCAAGTTCTAGAGACTTATTAATAACCGTCTGTATGCCAAGCAGGAGAAATGTGAACCTCCATTTCTTTTCTTGGCTGCATAATCAATGCCCAGGGCGTGGCCATCGGTGAGAGCAAGGTGGAGGCTGTTCTAAAGTGGCCTGAACTCAACACAGTTAAGAGATTGCAACAAATCCTCGGTTTTGCCAACTTTTCTGCCGTTTTATCCGTGGTTTCAGCTCTGTGGTTTCAGCTCTGAGGCTCCGCTCACCTCTCTCCTTAAGGAGGCACCCAAATGCCTACAGTGGACCCAGGAAGCCGCTTCAGCTTTTCAAAACCTCTGGCAACACTTCCCAAAAGGGGCTGCTCCGTTTCAACATCAGTGTCAGCCCTCCAAGATGTTCCCTTGTGCTTTCTATTCCAGGAAACTCAGTGATGCAGAGAGGAACTACAATGTGGGGATCAGGAGTTGCTTGCCACGAAGGAGGCCTTCACCTCAGCCTGACATTTGTATACCACCCCCAGTCCAACGGACAAGTAGACTGCTCATACAGATTACCTGGTTTCTATGGTCAAATTGCTGTCAACATCAGGGGAACTGGAGCCGGTTCCTGGTGCGGGATAAATATGCCCAGAATTCCCTTAAAAAGGCGGGGTTCATTCTGTTCTAGTGTGTCCAGCTGCCATTCTTACCTTGTTCTGGGGGGATCCCACAGAACCACCAGCCATGGATGACTGGTTTTGACGCAGAAAGGAGACCTGAGAGGCGGCGCACGTCCAGCTACACATCTCCATCCTCTCCCGATCACAGTTCCCTTGTTCTTGTTGAGTTCTCCTCGGAGAAACCCATGAAACACTCAAAAGAACTGAGAGTCAAAAAGAGACCATTTTTTGTTAGCCCCACTAATTTCCCATAAGCCCCTTTGTTCACACTTTCTCCTAGTAGCTTATAGCACCTCAAAAGCCCAAGTTAACATTATCGTAGCAAAAAAAAAGGCAACATCAGAGCTATTCAGCCACACAGTTTAGAGTCAGCTGGCAGCTCAGACAAGGAGAATGAAGGCGTTAGTGGATCTGTCTGCACGGGATGCTACAGAATTCCAATGGGACTAAATTGACCCATTTTTAGTTTATAAAAAGTATACTTAAAAGTACAGTATACTTAAAGTAACCTTTCTATTATAATATTAGTTTACTGACAATCCACTTTAAAATTACAATAAGTTTAGGAAAGTTTACTAAAAGGAACATTTCTGGTATATTGTACGTTTACTGACAATAGACTTTAAGTTTTTAAAAGTATACCTGGAAGTATACTTTAAGTAACCCTCACCCTACTGATTTATTTTGAGGTCACCTTTAAGTTAACTTTGAGTTGATGACAGTAGATTTCATAGTATAATTAATGTGGCATTTATGGCAAACGTACCATAATCAAGGCCCGCAATATCAGGCTCACTAGAGCCGTTCGGCTTCCAGTTGTAACGAGAACGCGGAGACATGTGGATCCATGCACAAGCATGTAGGTTTTGATAACAAACATAATAGACAAGGGCAGAGACAAGATGTAGTCAAAAGCCAGGCAGGAGTCAAAGGGCATGGAACGAGACAGGGGGTCAAAGAGGAGGCAAGGGTCAAAACACCAGGAGGCAAGTACAGGTAAGAATGCTCGGAATTGTCAGCTGGGAAAGACAATACTTCGCAAAGGGCCAAGTCTAAACAGGGCGTATAAGGATAGTGAGGCTGATAACAAGATGAGACACAGCTGATGGAGCTGTGAGGAATAAACATTCAGGAGCGGCTGAGGCCTGACTCCACTCAGGAGGCCAAAGGATCACATACAGTGAGGATAGACTTCATCATAGGAACACAGAACTTTTTACATCACAAGGGACAGCCCACCGAGACAGGCAAAGGGACAGATATCCCACAATTCCTTGCACTGCGAGATCTTACAGCA
The DNA here is from genome assembly GCA_014656515.1 of Oryzias celebensis. Taxonomy (NCBI): domain Eukaryota; kingdom Metazoa; phylum Chordata; class Actinopteri; order Beloniformes; family Adrianichthyidae; genus Oryzias; species Oryzias celebensis. The sequence continues at coordinate 149,354 of BNCR01000026.1, read as the reverse complement.
GTTCAAATGTTTGTGTGATCGTCACAACACATTAATTACAAACTATGCAGCGCGTCAGTGTTTTTGCCGAACACCAGTGTTGCCGGTTTAGATTCTAAATATGTGGGCTAAAAAAGCTTTGGCCGGGTGGACATCATTTGGGCGGGTTTTGGGGTCAGTTTGGGGGTCACAGAAGGGGCATGCGCTCAGGGGAGGCAGGTGAGCCAATTCCTCAAATCCTCGCCACCATGAGGAACCATCAATAAAATGAAAATGTGTCAATCAATCTGTTCTCTAAATGTCATTTATTTGAATTACTTTTAATCTTTTTTATCCTCAAAATCTTTACCATTATCATTTGTTTATGAATATATAGATGTTTTTTGGATGATTTTTACCCAAAGACAAATGGGACAAAATGGGTTTACAAAATGAATGGATGGAGGTTTTATAAAAGCCTAATAATTATATATAATATTCATTCATTTTCTGAACCGCATTATCCCTTTCGAGGTCACAGGGCTGCCAGAGCCTAACCTGGCTACTCATGGGCGACTGCAGGAGACACCCCTGGACTGGTCGCCAGTCTGTTGCAGGGGCCACAGTCACACACTCATGCACACTCACATACACACCTAGGGACAATTTAGAGTAGCCAATGAACCAATGAAGCATATTTTTGGAGAGTGGGAGGCACGCATGCACAAGGGAGAAAATGGAAACTCTGCACAGAAAGGTCCCCCATCGGTGACACTTTTTCAAGTCCCCTAGTCAGGACTTGAACCAGGAACCTTCTTGTTGTGAGGCAAGAGCGCTAACTACTGCCCCACCGTGCAGCCTATGTATAATGTATATCTTCTATTGCTGAAAAACACACATTTTATTTTTATTTCCAGGGTTGTTTGTTTTGTTTTGCAGTGTGTTCATATTTTTTATAATTTTGACAGGATATATTTTACGGCGAGCTAATTCAATTGGGATAGTTATATGTTTTTCTAATATAAAATGACAGAAGTAAACAAATTTGAGAATTTTATTTTAAAGGTTTACTTTAATTAATGTAACATTTTGACACAATACATTTTATGGAGAGCAAAACATTCACAGTTATTTAAGGTAAAAATTAGTTAATTCTGGGATAGCATTCCTGACTGTTGTTATTTATATTTATGTTTAAAAAAGTTACATTATAAAAGTTTTAAAAATGTCGTTTTTGTGTGCTCAATAAATGTTTATTCTGTTTGCTTTTAGTGTGCAAGCAATAACCTTCTGCTGATTAGTGTCTGAAAATCCATTTTTAATATTCTGGAAATGTCCCAAGAATACATCCACTAAATAAAATGTTTAACGACAGAGACAAACTAGATGATTATGGCAATTTATTTTATAACACAAAGTTTCACATTGCCAAACTAATTTTAAGTTTACCTTGTAGTGAACACAACAATTCACAGAGTCAAAAAAACATCCATGCCCTTTATTGCTGCTGCTGCCTGTGGCTTTTGTTTTATTTTTCTTATGATCTTTCTTACAGCTTGCACGTTCATCCACGGGAAATTTAGACTTGCAGTTTAATTCAATTACACGTAATATGAACTGATGAACTTGTAAACATGAACTTGGAAGTTTATCTCTGATGAGTACCTAAAAAGGGAACTAAAAGTATACTAGGCTATCTTGATTTTAGTTTTAAGAAGTATATTTAAAACAAACTTGAGTATACTCATTTTTGGTAAGGGTATTGGTAGAGCAGGGAGACTTTGGCCCGCTCAGTTGCTGAGTCACAAACTCGAGCTTTTCCAAACTGCCGGTTTTCAATCTGCTCCTGATCCAACACGATTTGAGTAAAGAAATACACAGAAACTGACAAGTTTTAATACTAAATGAAGGTTTTTCCTACTTTTATACTTTGTTTTTAACACACTGATGAATGCATTTCGACATTAACCCATATGGAACTCAAGACCAGTTGAAACCAGATAGTGGTGCTTCAAGGACTTAATCAGTACTTTTCCCCTAAAAAACAAACCTGTAAATGATCTCGTTGGCAAGAGCAGTGAGACTCAAAACTGCATTCACACCGAACGCGATCCGCTCTACGGATTTGCATGTTTCGCCCCTCCTTCGCAGAGAATTCACTGCTCACCTGTTGTAGGAGGAGCTAGAAGCTAATGTTTTTAGCCTTATTTCTATATGGAGATAGCAGCTAATGTTTTTAGCCTGATTGCTACATGGAGCTAGCAGCTAATGTTTTTAGCCTTATTTCTATATGGAGATAGCAGCTAATGTTTTTAGCCTGATTGCTACATGGAGCTAGCAGCTAATGTTTTTAGCCTGATTGCTACATGGAGCTAGCAGCTAATGTTTTTAGCCTGATTGCTACATGGAGCTAGCAGCTAATGTTTTTAGCCTCATTGCTACATGGAGCTGGCAGCTAATGTTTTTAGCCTGATTGAACATGGAGCTAGCAGCTAATGTTTTTAGCCTGATTGCTACATGGAGCTGGCAGCTAATGTTTTTTGCCTGATTGCTACATGGAGCTAGCAGCTAATGTTTTTAGCCTGATTGCTACATGGAACTAGCAGCTAATGTTTTTAACCTGATTGCTACATGGAGCTAGCAGCTAATGTTTTTAGCCTGATTGCTACATGGAGCTAGCAGCTAATGTTTTTAGCCTTATTTCTATATGGAGATAGCAGCTAATGTTTTTAGCCTGATTGCTACATGGAGCTAGCAGCTAATGTTTTTAGCCTGATTGCTACATGGAGCTAGCAGCTAATGTTTTTAGCCTGATTGCTACATGGAGCTAGCAGCTAATGTTTTTAGCCTCATTGCTACATGGAGCTGGCAGCTAATGTTTTTAGCCTGATTGAACATGGAGCTAGCAGCTAATGTTTTTAGCCTGATTGCTACATGGAGCTGGCAGCTAATGTTTTTTGCCTGATTGCTACATGGAGCTAGCAGCTAATGTTTTTAGCCTGATTGCTACATGGAACTAGCAGCTAATGTTTTTAACCTGATTGCTACATGGAGCTAGCAGCTAATGTTTTTAGCCTGATTGCTACATGGAGCTAGCAGCTAATGTTTTTAGCCTGATTGCTACATGGAACTAGCAGCTAATGTTTTTAGCCTGATTGCTACATGGAGCTAGCAGCTAATGTTTTCAGTCGTATTGCTGCGTCTGTTTATCTTATTTAGAATGCACGGGAGACACAGATGATCTTTAGAGATCAGGTTGATTTGTTTCGAGGAGCTCTATAAAAACATCAGTGATCACGTCCACATGTTTGGGTTCATAAGAACATTTAGTCTCCCTGTAGCTACAATGAGTTTCTCTCCTGCTGCTGTATCTGATTGACGGTTGCTTCTCCTGTGTTTTCGTCTCTCTCTGACCGAATTCAAATGCTTACTGTCTTGTATTAGCTTGAGAGGGCAAAAATAAAAACAAGAGTAAAATGAGGTGACTTTTTTAATTGTTGTCTCAATGAAAATAAGAAAACATAAAGTTCAGGAGGTCTGAGCAGACTGGTTTCCCATCCAGCAGTGGCCCTCTGTCTGGCCGGGAGCTCCTCTCCTCGGAGCCGGCATAGTGAGCGTGTTCACTACAGCTCCATAGGTCCTGTTCGATCCACCATATTGGATTTTTTCCGCTGAAAACGTCACGTGCCTAAAGTTGAGTTCCTGATTGGTTGAGGAACCACCTCCCCAGAGTTCAGATTTTTTTTGAAACTCTGGCCAGCCGTGGCGGCCGCTCAATTGGCGTCTAAAACCATTGAAACTGCAAATTGCGTTCGGCGTGTAAGCACCTGTAGAGTATGTAAAGGTGGCCTTGTAAGATTTTTGTCCCTTGGGGAGGGTTCCTCCTGTCCTGACAAACATTGGCCTGAATCCACACAAGGCCCGCCATGGGGACTGCATTTGAGGAATTCATTTTATGGGGCATTGTCTTTCACAGGGTGACGAAGAGTGATCTGTATGAGTCTGATCCAACTGACTAAATTCCAACTGAGTTTGCTGGTCATTTTCTCCCTCATCAAGGAACACGCAGAGGTCAGTGGGTGAATCCTCACAAAATGCAGTTTTAATCTTAAATTCTTTTAGAAATGTCCTCCAACATGAGAAAAATGCTACAAGAACATGTTAAAAATCCCATTTTCATTACAGTGGGGTCTTTAATGAACTGATGCTAATCAACATCCAGACTTCACCTTCACAGTGCAGACTCTTCTGGGGCCCGGTTCTGCGATGCAGAACAATGGCTGATCAGATGGAGCCACAGAGACAGAGACGCGAGCTCCTGTGTTATCACAGCGCACGCTCTTCTGCTGCAGATGAGAGCGCGGACTTCACACTTCCCCTCTCAGCCTGCGTATAAATCTCCTTCAGACAGGATAATTACCAAGATAATTTTATCCGTAATGATGCTTGTCAGCCGAGACTGTTGATGAAATTAAGTAACGTTGACCCCCCACACCCAGCGAGCTTTCAGTCAGGGGAAAAAGAAAGAACAGAGGATAGAAAATAGCCCCATAAATCTTCTCCATGTGAGTGGTTTGCACATTTGTCAGCACGCCTCGGGCCAGACCCGTCAAGCTCAGTTTTTCAAAACAAAAATTAGAGGCCAAACAAATGGCCATTGATATATTCCACAGTTTCTAGATTATTCACCAAATCTCAGAGGTGCTGTGACAGAAAAAGCATCTTTCAGTTTGACACTCAATTTGCTGTTCCCACAGACGCGTGCCGGTAAATATCAGACGTGCGCTGCAGGGAGATCCAGGAAATCCAGGGCAGACTTTTCAAGAGAACAATGCTCTTGATCCGTGCATGCTTTGGAAAGAAATTCAGTTAAGAAGCAGCACTCTTTGATCCTGAACCTGAATTCGCCTGACTTGATTTTGACTTTAATTGCATCAGATCTCATTATCAGATATGCTGCAGCAAAGAGGGCTGAAGTCAAGAGAGGAGTGTTGAGGGTTTGCAGCAGTCAACATTTCTGCAAGGAGGACGTGTTTTATACCTTCTTTTAAAAAATTAATACGGAGGAATGGGGACCCTGTTACCCACTGCATCCTCTCACAAAGGCGACTGAACAAATGCTTTTGTCAGTTTGACAATGACAGAATTAGAGCGAGGTTTTCTCTGGGTTTCCTCTCCCCCACGGGGAGCGAGCACGCACACCTCAAAAAAATAAGTTTACTTTGGCTGCCGTTTGGAATTACACTCATTTGCATTTTTGGAAGAATGGGGCCGCATGAAAAATAACCACCAAGTGGGCTGTGAAGAGAGGCACCATGTTTGAAATGGAAACTTGGATAACTTTAATAAGATGAGCTGTCTTCTGATGAACCCTTCAGGGTTTGGAAGAATACATAATTCACAGGGAGGAGAGAGAGATGCCTCCTGAATGGTGCCTTCCTCCCTGCTTCACTAACAAAGACTGTTTCCAGTGGATAATGTGGTTTTCATTTGTCATTTAATTGGCACTGCTCTCCATCTTTCTGACAGTCCACTGGGTTTACTGTATAATACATTTACGCTTTCAATAAAGCTGCATGGGGGGGCTGGAAAACAGGCAGAGGGGGTGCAAACCTGAAGAACCAGGGCTGGGGAGGCCTGACCAGAATTCAGACTCGACGGGTACAAAGATGGAAAACTCCCAGCTTTGGTCTGTGAACTTGACCTGGTCTGGATCAGGTTCACCTGAAGAAACTCCAAGCCAGGATTGTCCACCTCCAGGCCTCCAGGGCCAGCCTGCTGCTGGTTTTCCAGAAATCCTGCCTGATCTGGTCTGTGACTGGCTGTTTGATGTGGCACATTTATTACGCCAAACTCAGACTTATGAAAACAAAATCAAAGATAGGGCAAAAGTGAGATGAGACACAACGCATCTGAAAACTTTTTTTTTTTTATGCAAACACAAAAACATGTTTTCAAAAACTTTTTTTGAAACAAAAAAAAAAAAAGTTTTCAAAGCAAATATTGAATACTTTCATTTGCAAAAGTATTAAGCTTTATTTTTAAGACTTTATATTTTTTTGCAAGTTAGGACGTGACTTTTGCTCGCAGTACGGTGCCACTGAAATCACTTTATATATTTGCTGCTGATTACCTGGATCAGGTGTGTTTAGCCAATAAGGAGCTTTAATGGCAGGTTGGTTGGAAAACATGCAGGACATCAGCCCTCGAGGCCTGGATTTGGACACCTCTGCTCAAGGCATAGACATATATAACTAGATAAAGCGGGGTGTGACGTCACCCATAGAAAATGCCTTATCTCCGAATCCACCCAAATGAGCCAAATGGAATTAGTGACAAACACAGCACACACTCCTTCCAGATCCTTCCATCTATGGCCCTCTGCTCTCAGAAGGGTTCCCTACCTCCTCTTTCAGATGTCTCCATGTCAGCTGGGCCTTGTGTCTGCTCCTGTTCCAACAGGGATCTTAATCAACTTGAACCAGACCAAACCAGAGGAGTCATGTAGCTTCCACAGCTGTACATTTATGAGCACTACAGTCCAGAAGGAACTCTGACCAGGATGGTAAAAAAAACTCTGGAAGAAGAAAAGCAGCTGGTGCTTTCTGTCTTTTACAAAGAAGTGTCCAGATTTTCATGATTTCTGCCTCTTCAGATTCCTGATCTGCATGTTTTCTTTTCTACCTAACAAGGAATTTGTCATTTCCTGCCCTTAGTCTGTGCAGTCTGTCTTCATTCACACTGAAGTGAACTGTGACAACGAACAGAGTTTAGATTTCAACAAAAAGGACAGCAGATGCTTCAATCTAAACGTGGCTTTCATGGAAAGTTTTCAGATTTTTTTTTAAATCTCACGCTCTCAGCCTCAGTTGTACAGAAATACAGGTGAGTTGGTTTCCTCTCACAGCCGCTCTTGTATCCATAAGTGATGATCAATCAAGCTGAACAGTTGTATGCTTTTTTTCCATCTCTTGCCTCTATTCTTTAGCTGTGGGAAACCTTGCTGTGTTTCAGCAGCAGGCGGATGAGTGGAAATGTGTGAAAAGAAAATCTTTCCGTAAACATCATGAGAACCATCAGAGAGCATGTTTAACAGCTCAGAGTTTAAACTGGCTCACAGGCAGAGGGTTCTGCAGTCAGGAAAGACTGTGGTTCCTCTAGGAAAACCTCGTCTCCACCTCTCATGGGAAAAGTATGGGCTCAAATCAGGATCAGGCTGAAGTGAATGAAAAACCAGACTTTACATTATTGAAACAGGTTTTTCTTGAAAAAATAGCGAAAAATTAAAAAAGTAAGAAACCTAGAAAAGTTGAATAAAAAAACAGAATCTGTTACTAAAGGAAAATTGTTTATTTGTAACAGCCACTGTTATGCATTTCCATTTTTTTGACTCCTTTCTCTCCCTCTTTGCTGTCCCAAAGTTTGGTACAGAGATGGGAGGAGCAGGAATTACATTACATAACCTACAGATTCCAGATTCAAAGTCTTTATTGTCATATGCAACGGAAGTTCTCAGTGCAACGAAATTCTTCCCTTGACGTTTAAGTGACTTTTTTTTTTATTAACTTGTCCTGTCCAACAGCTGAGCAAAGAGAAATGAGCTGAGAGCCTCTTGTGTTGTACAGATTTTACTGTTACAATTGGGGATTAGAAATATTCAGACACACCAGGTGTATATTTGTATAAACCCCTTTTGTAATTTCAACCAAACTTTATTTATATTGATTATACTTGTGCCCTTCTTTTTGTGGGACCAGATGGAAAAGACGAAGATAGAGGGATGTTAGATGGGGGGGGTCAGCGGAAGAAGGGGGGGGGTTATAGATATTGGAGGATGATCAGGGGGGGGGGGGGGGGGTAGAATCATAAAACAACAGGCAACAAGATGCTGGAAACTTATAATCATTACAGTTAGGAGCACAGAGAGTGCAAGCCCCAACCCCACGCCAGAGGGCCCAGCATGGGGCCCCATCCCTCGACCACCCCAGACTAGCTGCCCACCCACGACCAAGAGAAGTGGGGGTCCCCAAAGGGTCTTTTAAACATAGCCCAACCAGTATCACCCAGTGTTGGAATTTTGGAGATGCCCGGCCCCTCGATGGTCCTGTGTGGGGAGAGGGCTGCCGGGCACAGGTGGCCCGCACACAAGAGACACTGTCGCCATTGCTGAGGTTCCCTCCACCATGGATGGGGTAAGGGATAGATGATCAGAGGTCTCCCCTTCCTTGTGTAATGTCTGTGTGTGTGTTGGGGTGTACTTGCTGAGGTGTAAAGGGTGTGTAATAAAGGGTGCTTTTAAAATTGGGGGGTAGGGCACTGACAGGACATCTCCTGCGTGATGTCCAAGTCCCAAGGGATACCCCCTGTGGAGAGAGCAACCCGTCAAGCCCCACCCCGTCCCAGGGCCAGAAAAGGAGTGATCCCAGCCCGCTGGTGCAGATTGGCAGCCCATTTGGCGCAGGTGGACCCCCGCCCCAGGGCGGGGGCCTGTGACGACGTTTATAAAGAAAAACACAAAAAATAGAATAAAGGCAGAAATGCAATGAGGAAGCAGTAATCAGTCAAGTGTTTGATGTGCATTGTGTGCAATGAGAAACAGGAATGTGCAGAAGCATTTAAACTGAGTGCAGCGTGACGGAGAGACTGCATGGATACGAGTACCCCCCCCCTCTCCACTTCAAGCTCAAACAGAAAGTGGAGGATGAGTTCTCCTCTTCTTCCTCCTACCGAATATCATCTCCTTCGTCTGTCATCCCATGTCAGTCGTGTGCTGGTAGCCAATGGGCTCAATGCTCCACCCCCACATAAAATTAAGACACATTCACTAAATGAAAAGTCTGTCAAGTGTCATTTGAAGACTGCAGGTGTAACATAATCAAAACCAAAATAGAAAACACAGGACAGCAGCTGTTACAAATGAGCATTCTTTTTCATTTGATAATAGTTTTAGGTTTATAGTCATTTTTAATTCAAGTTTCAGTATTTCTTCAAATATAAATTTTTTAAATGTAAATTTTTTTCAAACGTTCAATATTTCTTTCAAGTTTACTGTTATGTTTCACACAAATGCACAGTTTTTGCTTTTTAACGCTACAACCTGGTTTTACGTCATTCATGCCAGACAGTCTGAGCAAACACGCACATCCGGAAGGAAACAGTTAGGAGCATCCGAGTTCACTTTAACAACAGATGGGACTTGGTTCAAAATGAGTTCTGAACTAATTCTGCAGAGCATGTCTTCAAACAGTGCAGGTTAAGCACAGGTCAGCGCGAGCATCCTTCAGGATATCTAAGCGTCACAATGCATCATTGAATCCTGATGTTCTAGGGTGTCATTACTTTACAGGGTTCGGGTTCGTCTCTCAGGCCTGGTGTTTGTGGAGCCACACTAAGTCCTCCAGCCTCACATCAGTGTCAGAGATGAAAGCTGCTGTTTGTGGAGACAGGTGAACTCAGGCTGTTTTGATCTTTCAAACATGTATTCCATTTCTTCTCGTGCCACGAGGGAGCCTCCAACCGCAGTCGGCGCTCTCAGGCAGGTTGCACTATGGGACACGAGGCAGGATGTGCTGCTCTCTTCAGTGGGATCAGCAGAGCTTCAGAAAGACCGGACTGACAACAGTTAGGTCTCCAGGTATCACCCATCACCGCCTGTTTCTGCCAACCTGCTGAGATTACAAGATCAATCTCATTTCAGAGGCTTTGCTCCGCCCTTCTCTGACTTTAAACCTCTAACAGCCTGAAGCCATGCTGCACTCCACACTTTAAAGCAAGCGTTTGATTTCAGGCTGATGAGCTCGTCCAGGTTTGTGGTTCATGTTTGTACGAGGAGGACACTTCATGTTCAAGACTCTGCATTAACTTCACAGGATCAACAGGTTCCTGAGGAAACCTGGAGGATCAAAAATGTTCTAACTGGGTGGCGCTGACCTGGACTTCCCTGGAACATGGCCACCGGTCCAGAACATGCCGTGAGGACATTTAGGGGACTTTCCCAGCATCATTTAGACTTCACTCAGAGCCTGGAGAATGCTGCTGTGCCGTCAGAGACTTCCTGCTCAACCGACGGTTTATACCGATCATTCAAAGCCCTCCCGCCCCACCACTGAGTTTACATTACACCATCTACCAGCTTCAAAGAGTTCCCTGTAATCTGGATTATGCAGGCAGGACTGCGGGGGTCATGTTGGCAGGTTGATGCCTGCAGGAGCCCCCGAAGTCACGACCAAAAACCTGCTGTCAGCGCACCAGTTGGACCGTACCAACAGCACCACGGGGGGGATTGCTCACGGAAACTCATGAACTCCATTTACCTGCTTATTGTCCGCAGACACACCCGAGTGTTTTAGTAATCAGTCAGGAAATACCTCACAGCAGAGCAGCGAGGAATTCATGCAGCTCATAAATTCAGTTATATTATGTTTGTATGCTTTTTGTTGGACCGCACGGAAAAGAGGAAGGGGCTTGTTGATGCGGTTTGCACTTCAGGGCCACCGTGGAAACACGCCGGAAAAACCAGCCATCCGCCGGTGCACTAAGCAGCTGAGCTGCAGCCAAACGTCTTAAACGTGTGTCTCAAAGAAGATGTCGAGTGTTTAAAGCTGAAAGAGTAAAACTGGCAAAGAAGGAGCTCAAAAACGTGTCCACGTACATGAACTAATATGTGGGCTTCTTAATTAGGATTTGCAGGAAAATCCTTGAGGCTAAAGGCGCAAGAGACAGACGCACACAGGGGTACTTCAGATGGAATGCAGTGAAGAGGAGGGGAGCTCTGCAGAAACGGTCTGCAGCTCTCAGATATCCTTTATGCAAGTGTTAGCATCTGACCTCCAGGTCACTGCAGACACGCTGCAGCTGATCGACCTGTTCCTGTACTGATGGTGAACAGTCACAGCTCTGAGCAGCGGTCAAAGGTCAGCTTTTCCCTCCTCGTCTTCTAATAAAACACCGGCTGCAGAGATTTGTGGGAAACTTATTAGTTTGTGCCTGACAGTAAACAGCAGCAATCCGTCCGTCATGTTTAATGAATCACAAATCGGAGGCGGGACGGTTCAGGATTTCCACAGCGACCCACTTTCTGAAGGTGTCAGGAAGTTCTTTTCCATCTGTCTGAATATTTGACCCCATAAAAGTGCAAAAACACCAGGAAGCCTTTAGAAATGATGCAGACAGCCTCTGAATGATGAAAAAATCTGTTTAATGTCATAAAGGGTGGTGTAGAAGACAGAAAGGTCAAAGCAGGCTGAGCACCATCTTCTGTTTGTTTCCTCCTGCATGGAGGAGCCTGTAGGGGGCGTGGCTTTAGGCCATGGGCAGCTCATAATGGGCCGCGTACTGTCCGGTCGCCTCATGGTAGATCTGTGAACGGAGAGGGCGGTTAGGAGAAGCCACCAACCGGAGCGCTGCAGGGCAGCACTCTTTCCTCACCTGCCTCTCGATGTCAGCCAATAAGCTGCTGGCTCCCAGCCGGAACAAGTGTGGGTGGAGCCACTCGGCCCCCAGCTCCTCTTTGATGAGAGTCAGCCATACCAGAGACTCCTGAGCGGTGCGGATGCCCCCCGCCGGCTTAAAGCCCACCTGCAGGAAGACGGGCAGCAGCTGTAGCAGAGCTGGAGGTGCAGAAGAGTCACGTCCAAACATTTCAGCGCTCACACCTCCTGTTCGGATCCAGAACTCTGCAAAAGCCCTGACTAGCTGAGGAAGCGCATCCAATGTGGAGTTTAACTAACTGGAAAGATTCCTAAATCAGTCCAGACTGGAGTTTTTTCTGCTCTTTGGATCATCTGCAGGTTTAAGACCACACTTCCAGAGTCCTGGGAGACTCCAGATGCAAGAAGAGACACACGGTTTAACAGGAAGATCCAAACATAAAAGATGTAATAAATTTAGAAAACGTTTAAACTAACAACAATTTGGGGAAAAATGCTTTCATTTCTTTTTCTTTTGTCCCGTTGCTGCCAAAAGTCCCAAATCTGTCTTCAACATCAGTGTGAGGGAAGCGTGCATGTAGCTGATCCATCACCCAGTCCACCTTTACCTTGTGTCCTGTGCACAGGAAGTAATCTCGGATGGCTCTCAGCATCACTATGGCAACGGGGTACGTGGCGTTGACCGCCTCCTTTCCCGTGGACGTCTTGATGAAGTCTGAACCTGAGAGTTCACATGAAAACATGAAAGACGAGCCGTCGCTGATCAGAAGTTGGAAGGCAGGCGGACTCAGCATTACCCATTGACTGTGTAAGACGGCATGTCCAAAGTCCGGCCTGTGGGCTAAATGTGGCCACATTTTTACCTGCCTGCAAGCTCCTGTCATGAAATCAACTATACGTGACCTCCAGCACTTTCTAAAGCTAAATACCTTGATTGTTATTGGCTAAAGTTGGTCTTAGGTTACATGAGTCAGAGAGGGTTCTGCCAAAGTGTTGCCACGAGGTTACGGCGGCCTGTCATGTGAACCCAGTTGCTATGGTGACGAAAGTTTGATTTTTTCCAGACCAACAGTTTTTTCATTTTATTTTCTACCATTAAACCAGAAATTCACAGACATTTTGGTAAAACCGTATTTAGACGTGTTTCTGTTCTATGTCAAATAAAGGAAAGGTTTCCCATCGCAACAAAGTTTTGATGAAATTGTTTATTCATGTGTTCATAAGGCCTAAAAGAAGGCAGGCTGATTTTCACCTCGCCAAATCTGGCCCTTTTTGCAAAAGTTTGGACACCCCTGGCCTGAGTGGCCCCTCCCCCCTGGCATCCCAAACAGGAAGTACCTACAGGGTTCTAGAAGCCAAAACCTCATAAACTTCTGACCCGTCAGAAGCCTCAGTCAGAGTAGGACAAATGTTCTGCTGCTGCTTTCAAGTGGTTGGGGTGTGTGGCCTTCCAACTCCTTCACTCCTGATCTGGTGAGAGTGGTTACCATGGAAACGCTGATTCAGACCCATCACAGCTTACTGACAACATCTGGCTCCAACACGGCAGCGTCCATTCTGTGACCAATCCTTTTTCTATGAGTGATGTCACACTGACTCGGTCCAGTTCTCATACACAGTCAGTGACACTGCTACAGCTAAAGGCTTCTGCAGGAGAACCGCTTCTTTGAGATTGGGCGTCTGTCCAGCAGAACCCAGTTGATGTTCCTGAAAACACCGGCAGGCCTCGTAAGGACGTCTCTTCATTCCACTGAAAATGAAACTCCTCTACTCATGCCAGACAGTTTTAGACCAGGTTCAATAGCTGGTCGGTCATGTGACAGGTCCCCTCCTTTAGGGGGGCGGGGCTCCGGCATGTGAACATATGGAACCGGCTGAATGCTCGTTTCTCTTCTTCGCGCTCAGCCGGTTTATCAGCTGCGAGTAAAAATAGAGGAGGGAAGGCGGAGCAGAGAGAAGGGTTCTGGGAGGAATGACGGCTCATTAGCTGACAGAACTCCAGAACATTTCCTGCTTCATTAAAACCAGCAGACGCTTTCAGGCCTCCTCTTCCTCCAACCGCCATGATCTCACAGATTGGTTATGAGGAGTCTTAATTAGCAGATAATGAATAAGGGTTATTAAATGTGGGTGGCAGTAATGAAGCTCCATTCATTTTGGAGGGGGGAGGGAAATAGCCTCCTTCACTGACTGATAGCTAACATTCCGTTTCAGGAGCTCATGTGATTCAGAAGAACTCACAAGTGAAGATAAAGAAAAGAACATCTTTTTAATAACCACCTCGAACAGAGTTGTTGGAGCAGCTTATTATGGGATGGAAGGCTAAGCTCATTCTCAGTGTGTTTCAGCAGCCGTTCCCCTGAGGACAGAAAGCTTTTCCAGGATGGACTTTATGCTGACATGGAGGATCTGGAACCTTCTACTGAGAGGTTCTCCTCCAGAGCTTCTGTCCTATCAGCTGTTTGAACTCTTCTGGTTGGGATTTCTGCTCCTTCAGTAGGTTCCTTCTTCACCTCTATAGTTTTTTTTTACTTCATTCACAGTGAAAATGGGAAACTTCTTCTCAAATGTTGAGATCTGTGATGCTACCTTCACAGCGAGCGCGTGACGCACGTTCAAGAACACACTCATGAATGTTGCTTCAGGCTCTTTCTTTCACAGCTCTATTCCCATACATGTTTTCTTCATGATCATTTTCCAAACCTGTGCCTCACTATCAAATCCGAGTCCCTGATTTCTTAGGAATGACCTGGTTTAACTTTCAACACGCGTTCAGTGGCCGCACGTTTTGAGACGTTTGAACCCCGAGATGATCATAGAAACATGTTTAGCCACACATGAACACGAGACGTTTGAAGTCCAAAATGTGCGATCACATAGACTTTCATCGACAGGGGTCACTTGAATGCATGTGGCGAGGGGGATGTGATTGTAGCTAAGGAAGGGGCGGAAGCGGCTCAGGGGGTTGAGCGGGTCGGCCGATGAACGAAGGGAAGGCGGCTCAAACCCCGCCCCCTTAATCAGCCATCGCTGCATCTTTGGATAGGACACTTCACCCTCCCTGTATGAAAAAAGGAATTTGGATTTTTTTGCCTTCTGTATTAAAAGAAAACATTCAAAATCGTTTTTTTAAACATTGAGAAGTTTTACCCATTTTTGTAACATTTGAAGGACTGTTTTTAACAGCATTTGCAGAGCTTTAGCATCACTGACCGAGGAGGAAACAAGTGTTTTTTTGTCTCAACCCTTCGGTCATTTCTGGAATGTTGTCGAGGTGGGCGGACCAAAGTCCAGTCATTTTGGTAAACCCACTAGCAGCTTTCTGTTTTTGCCATTCAGGACTGTATCCGTGACAAAATGAGTGTGATCATCCACTCTGTGTATTCCTGTTTGTGTTCACCTGCAAACCACCAACGGCTGCTGCACAGAATTCAACAGACAACTGCAAATATTTCCGCGTTTTTATCCTGTTCACATCCTGTCACAGCATTTTAGGGCTTTTCTCAGATCGGCTGCATCTGAGTGAGTTTCAAGTAAACTCGAACCTTTTAACGCACCTGTGATTGTCTGGCCACGCCCCTTCCTTTATACTTAAACTCACAGGAAATCGGGATCAGGAAGACATAGCAGGAACACCGATCAGAGTTGTGTGTGTGGAGCCGTGACACTGACCCGCCATCATGGCCACCATGCTAGCTTTGTAGACGTTGCTGAGGGTTTCCAGTTCTCCCACAGCCAGGATGGTCTTCATGTGGGCGTCGCCACAGGCCTCTCGGAACAGCCGGATCTCAGTGAACATGGCTGGAAGACGACCACAACAGAACAGTTGTCTTCTAACAGATGTTCCAGTATTTGTGTGATGCTTCTCTTCTTCCTGTTCTCTCTGTGTTGCTTTGAAAAGCTCACGGCTTTTGTCGTTTAACAGAAGTTTCATCCTCGTCTGCTTTCTGTCCTCTAACTGCGACAGCGATTTACTGATCCACAAAAAACAGACGTTCCAATTATTGTCAGGTTGTACAACTTCATCATGTATTCTTTCCATTACAGGCCCTAGCATCTTTCTTTTGTCCTACAGCAGACGTTTGGTGTTTGTCCTCATCTGGCGTATGCTTCTTTCCTACTGCAGTGACTAACTTTTATTTTTATTACGTCCAGTGGTCCCCAAACCCCTGCTGTGGACCAGTTGGTACCAGGCTGCAAAGAGAAAACCTCCTCCACCTTCATGGTTTCCATTTTATTTCTAATCTGATTGTGAAGGAAGTTTTCCGTTGGATTCTCTCCAGCACATCCCACTCCCAAGTGTAAATCCTAAGTAGCTAAGTTCATAAAAAACAAAAACATACGTTTCTGTTGGCAGAAAAGAGCCAGAGAGGAAACAGAAGGAGAATCTTTGCCTTCAAAATAAAAGAAATCTGCATTTAACGGACAAAAACCAGGAGTCTTTACTCCAAACATGGATTTATTGCTACAGTTGTTCCCAAACACCCTAACCCAATGTTACGGGGATGCTGCTAATAAAGTTGTTCAAACTGTGGATTCATGTTTGTCACTTTAGTTAGAAAATACCGGATTTTGTCTGTTTTTATCCGTCACACCTGAAGGGTCGGATGAGGCTGAAGCTGGCCTCTGATGTTTGAGATTCCACTTTGACAGTTATGGGAAAATCTAGATGACATTTGACTGAAATCTAGTGAACATAAAGTTTATAGCAGCAGCAGATTTTTTTTACGGAGGATGAAGAGAAACTTCACCCTCAGAAATTCAGTGAATCTGGAGACTAAAAAAAGACATTCAGACGTCCACTTCAGCCTCATACAGACGTCCATTAAGCTCTTGTCTGAAATGAAACCTCTGCTTTAAAAGGTGTTCATCCATCCTCAGTTTTATCTGTTTAATGTCCTCTCAGAAACAAACTGCAGGTTCCTCCCAACCTCTCACTAAGGAGTCTTCCTCCTGCCTTACCTTCCCACTGCCCTGTGAGAGCCAGCATGCGGTTGATGACGATGTCGATCTCTGTGGCTCCGTCCTTTACCGCAGAGCGGACTTCCTGCAGGCGACTCTCCAGCGGCGTCTGGCCAGCCGGGAAGCCGGTTGCCACTGATGAGCGCAGAGCACAGTCTGACACACGAGCACACACCGCAGTTTGAGTTGCTCCAGGTGTTGTCATACCTGAGGCAACAGGAATGCTGGAGTTTGCTGCTTTCAATGACCTGACGGCATCAGCAACGCGGGACGGATACACACACACTGCAGCTGTAGAGATTCCTGTAACAGGAAAAGTGATGGACATAAACCAGTCTGTGTCTCCCCCTGCAGGTCAGACGCTGTAACGCAGCGTAATGCCTCGTTCTTTGTGTTTCATAGAGTAAAAAGCTTCCAGTGATCAGGCAGCTTCACATATGTTCAGAAGAGGATCTTTCTCATCACAAGACTTAGTTTATTTCAATTTACGAAACATTTCTCCTCAAAGAAGCTTTAATTTCAGTCCAGATGCTGAACTGGATCTCTGCTGAACCAGAACCGGTTTCATCGCTGAAGGGTGAGAACAAAACAGCAGCACCTGGTTAGGAGTTCATGAGTCTGCAGCAGACTTTCCTCATCCTGATCCGTAATCACTGCTGCTCTGATTGCTTGACCTTTTTACTCGTCTCTCACACCTGATTTAATAACTGTCTCATTTTCTGGTCTCTACAGAGCAGATGAGCTCAGTCTGGTGTATTTATCAAGGAAAATGTAAAACGTGGACAGAAAACACTGACCTCCAGAAGGACTGGTTTTTGAACCACACACAGATGTGTTTTCAGAACATGTTCTTGTGACATTCTCCTAAAGTGTTTCTTAGGTGTTTCTAAGTGTTTCTTTATACAAGTCGTTGTGAATCAGGAACAGAGGAGAAACTGCCGTTTGAAAAGGAGCTTATTTGTGACAGAAAATATGCTGAACGGGTCACCAGTTCTACTCCGTTCTGATGCAACCTCTAGCAGGCAAACAGATGCAAGTACGTCTTTGGTTTCCTCCTCTGAGCTGGAATAATCGTAGTTAAAAATCACTGGGAACACTTGTACAGTAGATGCTGCTGCCTCATTTACCCAACAACCAAATTATTATGTTAGCTGAATTGTTTAGCATCACGATGGTAAGAACACGCATCAAACAAGACCTTTGTCATGCATGTCCATCTTCCTGAGCAGGTCGGGTCTCACTGGCTGGATGGCCTTCATGCAGAGTCGATGGACGTTGGAGGGAGTGTCATCTCCAGACAAGGTGGTCAGATCGATGCAGGTAACAGCCTTCAACAGCCAGGCAGACTGTCGGAAAACATTGGAAAACAGAGCTTTAGTCTTTCCACCTTCTCCCAGCAGGATGCAGCGGGATGCAGCGGGATGCAGCGGGATGCAGCGGAATGCAGCGGGACGCAGCGGGACGCAGCGGGACGCAGCGGGACGCAGCGGGACGCAGCGGGACGCAGCCGGATGCAGCCGGATGCAGCCGGATGCAGCGGGACGCAGCGGGACGCAGCGGGACGCAGCGGGACGCAGCGGGACGCAGCCGGATGCAGCCGGATGCAGCCGGATGCAGCGGGATGCAGCGGGATGCAGCGGGATGCAGCGGGATGCAGCCGGATGCAGCGGGATGCAGCGGGATGCAGCCGGATGCAGCCGGATGCAGTGGGATGCAGCGGGATGCAGCAGGATGCAGCCGGATGCAGCCGGATGCAGCGGGATGCAGCCGGATGCAGCGGGATGCAGCGGGATGCATCCGGCTTTCACGTTTACACACATATGAAAGGAATGTAAAGAAGTGAAACCGCTCTGGATGGATTTCATTTGGTCTCCAACCCGATTGACAGAAACCTTGAAGACTTGACCCTCATGGGAATTAAGTTTCTAGAAACTTCCTTCTTTAATCTCTGAAATATTTGTAAAATCCAGAGCATCGTGTCCCAGAGCGATACAGGAAAAGACTTCTGTTTGATCAAAAATGCCAGAGACGGTGGAGTAACGTGTTAGGAGTAAAGCTGGGACAGCTGGCGGTGGGGACACTCACCTGCCACTGCTTCTTGGGAAGCTTCTGTCCTTGAATGTTCTGAGCCCTCTTCAGCACCGCTTGTGTGTTCACCCTCACCCTGGATATCCATGCCAGGTCTGGTTCCAGAGAGGAGAGAAGAAGCAAAGAGACAGATTTACCAACGCCGTCACAGCAGTCCGTCCACACACGGCCATGACAGATCATGGTGGTTCTCAGAGTCTGATTTCTGCCTGTCCAGCTTCACACTGACCACAACAATTCAGTGCAGACGTTCCCCTCTCCAGCAGGTGGCAGTGCGCTCTCCTCTCATTGGTTTATCAGTAAGCAGTGATTGGTTTGAGTCAATGTTTCTTTGGCAGCCAATCAGGACTGAGCTTGTTGGAAGGCCACACCCCTATTGTTTGAAGGTGGGCAACACAAAATCGGTTTGACCACACATACTTTCATTGAGGCGTCTGATTGGCCAGTTTAGTAACTTGAACTACAGAAAAAAAAAATCACAAAAACTAGGAGTTTAATGAAGAAGATGTTAAAAAAGCATCAGAGCAAGAACGGTTATTCTGACCAATGGAATGACTGAGTCAGAACTGTTCTTTCTCTGTAGAAGTCTATGGAACTTGGGCTCTTTCAGGTACTTCCTGTTTGGGACACCGGGGGAGGGGGGAGTCACTCAGTCCAGTTCTCATTTAGTTAATAGTCAAAACTGACTTAATTTAGCTCCAAATAGTTTTGTTCGTTACAGGAACTCATCCCTCAGAGTCCTGGACATTTCCTCCAACACGAACCTTCTCTGCTTCCTTCAGGTCTTGTGACTCACAGTGTGACCAAAGTCAGGTCAAACCAATCAAAGTCATTTCCTGATCATTCAGACGCATTCACAGCATTCAGAAGCGACAGAATGAACCCAGAACTGAGCTCGGAGCAAATCCCAGACACGGTTCCCACATGATAACAAGTTCTCCTGTCTGGAACAAACATCAACTGCTTCTCTCCTCATGACTCTGTCCTGTGCTCATCTGGACAACGTTAGGACAGAGTCCAGTCTGGGTTGTACTAAGATAGACACTGAAGTACTGCTTTTACCTGATGAAGGCTGCAGAGAAATCCTGGACAAGTACTATACAAGTGCTATGAGTTTTTGATGCATAATTTATTGTACTTTGGTATTTCTGAACTGGATAAATCTTGAGTTTTATTTTATTTATTTGATTCATAAATTATGCTTTGCATTTCAGCTGCTCCCTGAACCTCTCC
Organism: Oryzias celebensis; assembly: GCA_014656515.1. NCBI lineage: Eukaryota > Metazoa > Chordata > Actinopteri > Beloniformes > Adrianichthyidae > Oryzias > Oryzias celebensis. The sequence continues at coordinate 129,684 of BNCR01000026.1, read as the reverse complement.
TCCATAACCAAGACCAATGAGCTGTCAAAGGACACCAGAGGCCTGAAAAAGACTGGGATGATCCCGTCTGCAATAAGTAAACAGGTTGGAGGGAAGAGATCAAAGGTTGGAACAGGAGGAACACAAAAACACGGACGATCTCCCTCCACCTGGAGCTCCACCAACGTTCTCACCTGGTGAAGTAAAAATGATCTAGAACTTCACAGAGCAACTGCTCAAAGACCTGAAGAGAGCTGGGTATCACAGTAACAGGGGTTACTATGGTAACACACAACGCTGTCATGGATTCAAATCCTGCAGGGATCCAAAGGGTAGCTGATTGATCTGGATGAAGGAAATGATGAATGGATCCATGTATGGAGAGATCTGGGGCAGAAACTTCCTTCCATCAGCAGGAACACTGAGGATGAAACCGGTCTGGATCTTCCAGAAGACAATGACCCCCCAGAGAACCCTAAACACGACCCTGACTTCAACCTGCAGGCCAGTCAACCTTGTTACTCATTAAACCTCACTGGTTCTCTTCTTTTATTGAAGATGCAACAACACCTGTCAGTCAAACAGAAACCCGCGCGGATCAGTCTGTCATGGCGGCTGGAGCTGAGCTCCACGGGACCGGAACCGGAACCGGGGCTTCCTCAAACGCGCCGCTTACCGAGCTCTGTCCCGGGATTCCTCGACGACATGACCAACAGCTCAACAGCGACGGTCACGGCAAAGTGAGTAGGTCACGTGGACAGCACGGGGGCTGTCAACGCGCCACTTCCGGGTCAGTGACGTAAGGACGTAGAGCACGAGGGGGGTGGCCGTAATTAGCAAAGAATGCAACAGTTTGGGAATTTAAACTGTTACATTTACAAAAAGAGATATTATTTTAGGCTGTAAAGATAATAGGAAGGAAAAGTATTTTATTTTCGTGACTCTACTGATTTTATTTTTATACATTTAGCAGGGTATTATCCAGCCCAAAACAGCTAGGTCAGGAACTGTTTAGAGATTTTATTTTATTTTTTATTGTAGGCTTTCAGTTTAATTTTTTTTTTGTTGTTGTTGTTTTTTTGCTGAATTTGATGTAATGTTTGTCTGTCACCACTAGGCGGCGCAGGTCTGAAGGTTATGTGTGTTCTGTCTCTGCTGGTGAAGAATAAATGACTAAAGAGAAGTTTAAAAACACAGATTATAGCAACAAAGTAGAAGAAATCAAGTAAAAGATTACAGAGGAGGGATTACATAGATTTGCTTCTTCCTACTTCATTTTAAGCAATAAATCAAACTATTTGACAAACTTAATATTTAATGGATTCAATGTGTCATTCTGTTGCATATATACATACTGTATGACACATTATATGTACAAATATGTGTATTTATCATTGAGAGTAATCATAATGGCATCATATGCATGTGGACACACCTGTATGTATGTCTTTATTATTTTGTATTCTTTATTTTTCCAACAGTTTATGACTAATTATCCAAATTAGGTTTGATGTATCTGTATATATTATTTTGTTTTTGCTTTGAGTGCATGAAATGAACGAGTTCCGATTACGTCACACAATTGACTTTCTGTTTCTGATAAACATGCCAAGAAACTAAAAGAAATGATTTTCTCCTTCATCCCTTTAGAAAAAAGTTGTCTGCTTAAGTGAACTGCAAACATACACAGTCAAAGCTAAAAGTGAGACAAAATACTTGAACTTTACTTTTGATATATCATCTATTCCAATTTAGTCTGCAGAAGTATTACATATACACTGCACATACCCAGTCTAGAGTACATATACTATACTCAAGTACATTTAATAAAGTAAACTTTGATTGTATCGCTTTATGCTAAGGGCCCCTCACCCCTTTGTGGTTACTGCAGGTGTAACAGGGTCTCAGTGCTGAAGCCGTGTTTTGAACGTTTAGCTGCTCCATGCTGCAGAGCTTCACACTCTGCAGTGGGACTGCTCCATGTCTGGTCCTCATTCTGTGCACATTCACGTGGCTGCAGCTGTGGTTTCTCTTAGCTCTGCAGTGTTGCTCATCAGCCTGCTCCAGTGAGTCAGTTTCCTGCATCCATGCTGCCTGGATCAGCAGAGGTTCTCCTCTAGCTGGTCCAAGTGAGCCTGTTGCTCTGTTATCAAAAGACAAGCTGGAGTATTTTGTCTGCCTCACCTGTGCTTAGCATTTCAAGTGTTCATGGGTTTACTCATGACCTGTTTTGCTTGTATTTTCTTTTCCTGAATCAGATTTTCCTGTGTCTGCTTTTCCTGTCATTTCCATCTTGTTTCCTGACTGCCACTCCTCTCACCAACTGGACTGTGAAACTGTAGTGTTAACATCAATCTCCTGTTTTTTCGTATATTGTAAAAGTGTTCCCAGTGGTCTTTTAACTATGATTATAACGTTTTTAGGCAAAATCCAAAAACTTGTGTTATTTGGGAAATGGTTTAAAAACATTGAAAAATGCTAAATGTCTTTGTGGCATCGAGTTTCCAAACTTCCACAACTACTTCCTTACTCATAGACTACAGTATATTCTAAAATGTTAGTTATAATAATACCCCAGCATCCCACTCATGGATGGATGTAGAACAGCCATCATGTGAAGAGATTGAACTATCAGCTCTTCCATGTATTAGCAGTTCCATTATGTTTACTTTCAATGAATTTTTTCAAAGCTACATTAACAGCATGCTGGGAACTCCCTAAAATGACTAATTCTCTGCTACACCAAATACACTGAAACCCATTTGGAACAACGCTGACGTCCTGATAAAAAAGAAAATGCTTCATTTCTTGGAACTTGAAACGTGGTTTTGACCCTCCGGTAAACTGTTTAGGGAGAGATATGAGCGTCTGCAGGTGATCCATGTGTCAGGGTTGAAGTGAGGACACAAATGCAGACGGCAATCGTAACTGCAAAGTCTATCTTTTATTTGAATCAGGTTCTCGAAAACTGAGGACAAACTCATGACGAAAACAAAATCCCTCGACAACCAGTGCAAGGGAGACGAGGACTTATAACCAGGAGAGGATCAGGTAAGTACAAACAGGAGGGAGAGAACACACTAGGAGGAAAGTGTCAAGAGACCTGAAAAAGCAGTCAAGTGAAACACAGGAAGTACTAACCAACAACAAAATAAAACAGGAAGTGAGCACCAAAACAAAACAAAACTAATGTCCTGGTTCAAAACCCCACACCATGCTGTTGTGCTGAAGCGTCCACTTAGTAAATTTAAGAAAATATCTAAGTGGATGAGAATGAGCTAAAGTGACTGAGAGAGATCTATGCAGTTTTGATGGCATTGACTCTTTACCTGAGAAAGGAATCTGCTTCTCAAGGATGTCTGATGAGTTTTGGGAAAGAAAAGATCTTTTTTTACGAAGATGAACTGTTGTGCAGAAGAGTAAAGTGTAAGTTTGACTAAATGTCCTTTATAGTTTTCATTTTAGTCTCAAGAAATGAGCTGAACAAACAGAGAAAAACTGTAGTAAAGAAGCTGAGACCCCCAACGCCACTCTGGTGTTTTTGGACGAGGTGGACCTGACACATCCCGCTCAGGGAGGGGCCGACTGGACTGGGTTCCAATGGGACGCCTTCTCTCTATACCATTAACACTTCACTAAGAAGCCCAGGAGAGAGAGAGAAAATGAGAAAGTGGTGTGTAAGGTGTGTGTGTGTGTGTGTGTGTGTATGGTGTGTGTGTGTGTGGGGGGGTAATTATCCAATGAACGAACATGAAATTATTTATTTATAAAAAATATTTATAATTCCCCCTCCCCTGGGTTTTATTTACTTGAGACACATAGGAACCGATGATGAAGGCCCCACCAAATGTCATCACACCTCTTCTAAGTACAAGCATGAAAGATTCACCAGCAAGGTGCACATTTCAGTCATGCAGGGCCTTTGGTGAGGGTGTTTGTGTGATCGGATGCCCCTGCTGGTAGACAAAGGCGTTCGTGTTGTCCTATTCCACCAAACTGAACTACACCCTTTTAGTACACACACACACACCATGAGGAGGGTAGTCACGTCAGGCCCTGTCTCCTGCCATGACCCAGGTGTGATGGGCTGGCAACTGGTGTGAGGCAGGAGGGATGTCTGGGGGGATCCTGTGCCCCTGACCTGGCGGTTTCCTTCCCACATGATGGGGGAGTACATAACATCTGAGCTGGATGGGTCATGTCCCCTGAGGTGTGGGCGAGGGTTCCCATCTGGTGTTACATGTGAGCACCAGGCTACACCAAATTTTTCATTGCTGCTCATAGTAACTGGTGCCCTGTCCTCCAATTTGAAGTCCCACAGCCCTTTTAGGGGCACAAATGGGGGCCAATCTCGCCTCTGGGGATGGTGGCGTTGGGGTTTGGGCCTCCCTGGAGGTGACGAGCCTTTAACCTGGGTGCCAGAGTGGGTCTTGGGTGGTCGGGACTTGAGTCTGGACATGGGACGCCATGGGGGCCCATGCCTGGCACTCACCATTTCTTTCGTCCCTTGGCCAGAGTGGATCGGAACCTCCTACTCAGTCTTCATGGTAGGGATCCAGTTCACTCCTGTGTATCTGTCTGTCAGGGGCCTTTGTGTCTGTCAGGGCCAGGTAAGGTAGATGTCTTGCTTTTGGGTTTTTGATTTGTATATGCAAATCAAGCCTACACTGGAACCTTCAGTGTGATCAAAAACAAGTACAGTACCAGTCATTCTGTTATATGCTCATTCACCATCATTCACGGACACGCTGGATGTTTTATTTTTGTTTTTTGTTTTTTGGATATGCAAATCCTATGTATACCTGTCTGTGTTCACAGGGAAGTATCTGTCAAAGGGATTTGTGACTCAAAGTCCTCTTTTAATTCTCTAAATAATAGATGTACAGACAATTTTTCCATCGCTTTACGTCATTCATCGAAACAGAAATGACATTCTCAACACCACCTGGACATTTTTCCAAACATTTTGGATTTTTTTTTTTTTTTTTACAACAAATTCAAACTTTTTCACACAAAGCATGACATTTCAAATATCTTGATGATTAACTACAAACTCCAACAGTTTGAATAATTCTTTAAATGAACGAGTCACTTCTCTGAGATGACTGGCATTACTCCCCCTGATTGTTTACCGTCAAAACATGTCACCCTTATCTTCATATTTTTGTGGGTCCAAGCAAAACCATTTATTCGATTTTCAAAATGTTTCATGAACCCCAAACCCTGAATGAGAAAACATTACTGTTGATAACTGGAATATCATTCAACGTTAGCTGTAGTTCTGTAAATGAGTTTATTGAAAATCAGCTGAAACTAGATCCAGATTCATAAGGAAGCTTTGACACCCCCCCCCCCCCCACCCCCCACCCCCCCCCCCCCACCCCCAGTCCCTGGTGTTAGTGGATGAGACTGCGTTCAATCTAACCAAAAGACGAAGATATGGCCGAAATATCATTGGCCAGCAGGTCACGGTTGATGTCCCAGGCCAGCATGGGGGCATTATGTGTGCAGCAATTACAGAGAATGGTGTGAGCCCCCACCTCCTCACTCTTGGCCCATACAATACTGAGAACTCCTGATTTTCTTGGATCGTCTGTGTTCAGATCCGACTCCTGATAGAGGGAGCTTTTGCTGGGCCTCACTTATCTGTTTGTCTTTGTGTGGGATAATGAAAAACTTCCACCATGTCCCACATTCAGAGACTGGTTCCTCGGACATCTTGGAACACTGAAGGCCTTCCTGCCGCTGCTTAGGTTCTGGTCCTGGTTCTGGCGGGGATCCACTCCTGGGTCTGTCACAAACTCTGACAGTAGTTCTGTGGCTTGATGAGTCTGCTGATGACACTTTGAGACTCACCAAGTTCACCTGCAACACCTGACTGTCTACCATCAACCTGAATGATGAACTTGGAACGACTTACTGATAAAGTCAGCTTTTTAGACCAACAGAATGATGACATTGATGCCACTTTGAGGAGGTTTTCCTACAATCTGTACACAGTAAGACGGTTTTGTGTAAACACAAAATGAGGCGTGTCTGTCACCCCAATGCATTTACCTCCCCATCCAGAGAAATCTGGGACATAAGATAAACCCCCATAAATTCACTATTTTTCACAATACCCCTAGCTTATTTTGAGGAGTGTAAATCAGATGCTGTAGAGTCAGACAGAGCAAACTAATCCAGAAAAATGTTATGAACTTCATGACAATTTCTTTGCATAAAACATACAGTTTATGTAACTTTGCTCATTGCTCCCCAAACATTTTTAGGCCACAAACCGATTTACTATCTAACAACGTTTTTACAGATGGGCCTGTAGCTTATGAGGCTGAAGTTGGGATCTGATTTTTTTAGCTTCCTGTTTTCCTTCAAATTTGAGTGAAAAGTTCATCTTTGTCTGTAAGATATCTGCAGTTGGTTTAAACTTTCTTTGTACTTTAGATTGAGTGAAGGACCCATTAAAATGTGACATAGATCATCTCTTAACTTTACATTTAACTGTTAAGTAAATTAGTAAGTAGGTTCATTTTCAAATTCCATCCATTCATTTTTCATCCCTGACGGGGTCACGGGGCTGCCAGAGCCTAACCCGGCTACTGTTGGGCAAAGGCGAGGAACACCCTGGACAGGTCACAAGTCTGTTGCAGGGCCACAACCACTCACCCATAAACAGTCACATCTAGGGACAATTTAGAGCAGAGGTGTCTAAATCCAGGCCTTGAGGGCCGGCCTCCTGCTGGTTTTTGAGAAATCCTGCTTTATCTGCTGATCACCTGGATCCGGTGTTTTTAGCCAATAAGAAGTTTCAATGGCAGGTTGGTTGGAAAACATATAGGACACCAGCCCCCAAGGCCTGCATTTGGACACCCCTGATTTAGAGTCATCAATTTATCTATGAAGCCTGTTTTTGGACAGTGGGACCAATCCGGAGTCCCTGGAGAAAGCCCCCGCATGCACGGGATAAACATCCAGACTCCACACAGACAGGTCCCAGCCGAGACTTAAACCAAGGCCTTCTTGCTGTGAGGCAAACGAGCTCAACACTGCGCCACCGTGCAGCCCTTGTGTCCCAAAATATTATTCACATTTTGTTTAAGTGTCACAAAGATGAAATTCTTTGTTTTTCAAAGAACACCAGACACATACATGGGATTAAGAGATCAGCTGCTACAATACCATTACAAAGCAGCAAAATAACACAAGCAGTAACAGGGTTTTAAACCCATATGAAAGTTAGCTTTCTGTCAGGAGTAAAAAAAAATGTCCATTAATCAGCTTTCCTGCTGACCAAGAAGTCAAGCTTTCTGATCTATATAAGAATATCCATTTTAAATATTCCTTTTTATATTCTCTGTTATATTCTTCTTCTTTCGTGCTAAAAATGTTATGGTAACAGGGTTGAGTGTGTGTTGAGGGACACAAGTTCCATTAATAATAACAATTATTTGAAAGATTGTATTTATCAAGAGATGCAAGAGAAAAAAAGCAATTTAGGGCAACTCCCGCTTTTATTGCACACATAGCGATCCCTCAATAAGGATGAAAGCGCATCCTTTTGCCCACACGCATGTGGCTCCGGAGCCTCGGGTTGCTGCCCCCCAGCGTAGACAGAGGAGATCCATATTCAGGAGAGGGCACCCTCTGGTTATTGGAGGTGGAAGCCTGAGCCATGACCCGCTTTTTTGGAGGGGGTGGTCCACCTGTTGTCTCTGCAACAGAAATGGATACAGGTAAGTGTGTGGTCCAGTTGCTCCAAACTGTAACTCCTGTAACTCCTGTGCTTAGTCCAGAACTAGATGAACTGCTAGTTCATCTAGTTCTTCTAGTATCACAGTAGCCACTGTTTACTTTTCTATAGACGTCTATGGCACTTCCTGTTTGGAACACTAGGGGGGAGGAATGACTCGGTCCAGTTCTCATGTAACATCATGCTCCACTGTGGCTGTGAGGCAAATGAAGCAGCTGGCCACTTCCTCTCAGCATTGCTTCTTGTGTCCTCTGCCCCACACACTGACAGAACTAACAGCAGTTCAACAAATTTTGAATGACCACAAGCCTGAAGTCTGCTACTTTCATCTATCCAAGCTGCTAAATACAAGGTAAGAGTATGGAAGTGTATGGAGCTAGAAACGGGATTTTAGTTTCCTACTTGTATCTTTAGTTTTGTACCTCTAGCTTACATTTTGTACATTAAGTTTATGTTTTGTAATTTGCTTTTTTTTAATATAAGTTTCAAGTTCCAGGCTACTGGTAAAAAAGTAGAATTACAAAACTTTTTTTTTTAACCATATTTGGCATGCATGAATTTATTGGGAAGCCAAGAATTTTATCTTTTTGACTCTTGAATCCAATTTGCACAATAATTTGGAACACACTGCAATGCCACTTAATCAAAAAAAGGTTTTTATTCAGTTATGTGTCAATTTTTACAAGTCATGTTTTCTGGTGATTATTCTGGTGATCAAGCCTCCAGCAAACCATGACCAGTGTTGGACTGTCCTAATGACAGGTTAGAAAACCAGGGGACTTTTAAAACCTCCATCAGATACTATATTCAGTCGCCACAGCCAGACAAGTCTCAGTTTCTTTACTTTCTAAAGTAAAGGAAGAACTTATTAGAATGTACCAATGTGGGATCATTGGAGGGATTACTGAGCCAATGGCGTCCATTTATTGAAGGAACAGTTGCGTGAGAGTATGTTGGACTTAACCATCTCAATCAGGCTGTAAAGAAATTACATTCTGCATCTATTTGATGACTTTCTCCACAAAGTGGCGTGTTCCAGCATGTTCTCAGAACTTGATACAGCTGCAAGATACTAGTAAACTCCATTGGAAAGAGACACAGATGAGAGCTGTTTTTCATTCTGGGAATACTTGTACAGTTCTCTACATCAGTTAAGTTATGAGAATAATGTCCAACTGGTCTTGACTATCCACCATGACAACTTCTGCTTGCCTTTAGTTGTCTGCGTCAGCACTTCATATCATTGTGAGGTTGTACTGGAGCTTTAGTAAACTAGAGTTTAATTTTCATGAACACCTGATCTTGTGCTGGGCCCCATACCTGTCAGTGATGAGCTGGACACGGAATCAATGTCCATTGGTTCCTCGTTGTCTGGGGTAGGGGAAACATTACACATTAAGTTTATGTTTTGTAATTTGCACACATTTGTAAAATACAAGTTTCAAGTTCCAGGCTACTGGTACAAAACTAGAATTACAAAACTTTTTCTTAACCATATTTGGCATGCAATGTCATCCATGAATTTATTGGGAAACAAACAACTTCTTCTTTTTTGAGGCTGAAATCCGATTTGCATAATGATTTGGAACACATTGTAATGCCATGAAAACAGCCTTTATTCAGTTATGTGTCAGTTTTGACAAGTCATGTTTTCTGGTGATTATTCTGGTGATCAAGCCTCCAGCAAACCATGACCTATAAAGTTAAAGCTTCAGGACTGTAATGTGATGTTTGATACAGACAGTGGTGCTGACACCAGTATCTTTTCACAGGACACTTCCAAGAACATCCAAATGAAAACCCCAGCTGGAGTTTTCCCAGTGTTGGACTGTCCTAATGACAGGTTAGAAAACCAGGGGACTTTCAAAACCTCCATCAGTTTCAAAGGGACTGGGTTTTGTTTCGATACTTGTTGAACACCCTGCAGTATAACTTGCTCAGCAGGGATGTGCCAGTGGCTGTGGGTCTAGTCTGAAGAACAGATACAGGAACAGAAACACAGCAAACTGTCAGGGTTGACGTGCGGACACAAATGCAGACGGAACTCGGAATGAAGAACAAAACTAGATTTAATGGTGCGAAGGAGGAACATTAAACCGGAGGAACAAAACCACCCGACAACCCGTGCAAGGGAGACGAGGGTATATAACAGGGAGAGAGGATTGGTTAACAACATACAGGTGTGCCAGGAGGGAGGGAACACACAAGGAGGGAAGTGTCAAATGACCTGGAAAGCAATGGTGAGCACAGGAAATACAACAAAATAAAACAGGAAGTGACAAACACAACAACAATTAATGTCCTGGGTCCATAACCCCTACACAAACTAAATGGGTGTGTTAAAGACCAGCTCAGTAAATATTGAGCTGAAGGATGTAGAGATACTATATTCAGTCGCCACAGCCAGACAAGTCTCAGTTTCTTTACTTTCTAAAGTAAAGGAAGAACTTATTAGAATGTACCAATGTGGGATCATTGGAGGGATTACTGAGCCAATGGCGTCCATTTATTGAAGGAACAGTTGCGTGAGAGTATGTTGGACTTAACCATCTCAATCAGGCTGTAAAGAAATTACATTCTGCATCTGTTTGATGACTTTCTCCACAAAGTGGCGTGTTCCAGCATGTTCTCAGAACTTGATACAGCTGCAAGATACTAGTAAACTCCATTGGAAAGAGACACAGATGAGAGCTATTTTTCATTCTGTGAATACTTGTACAGTTCTCTACATCAGTTAAGTTATGAGAATAATGTCCAACTGGTCTTAACTGTCCAGCACCAGAACTATTCCTTGCGTTTAGTTACCTGCGTCAGCACTCAAACTATGACTGTTTTCATGTCCTAATGAGGTTATACTGGAGCTTTAGTAAACTACTAGTAAACACCTGATCTTGTGCTGGAACTCATACCTGTCGGTGACGAGCTGGACACTTGATCAACGTCCATCAGTTCTTCAGGATCTGGGGTGGGGGATAATCAAATTATTGGATGCATCGATTACATTACATAAATCATTCAGAATCGGTTTATGAATATTAAATAATCGATAGTAAAAGAAATTAAGATAATTCAAAGTCAAAGTAACAAGCAGAACTGAACGCGGGGCGTTTCCCCTCAGACGTTTTTCGAAGAGGACACTAACATGGCTGAGCTTGCAGACCGCATCATACAACTTTAGTTTCTAATCAAATTGTGAGGTGCCTGAAGATTCCGCCCCTACCTGTGGACTCACTAACGTCCATTGGCTCGGGCTCCTGGTGGTTTGGGAGCAGCATTACACCGACAAATGTAGGGGGGTGGAGGACGATGACCACACCTCGACCCTTTGACAGACACAGAGGAATGGAGACAGAACCTTTAGTTTGAACCTTTACAGTTTGTGCTTCAGTGTGTGTTGGTTGAGAACATCTGATGTTTTCTGAGCTTTTTTCTGTCTAATACAGGGATCTTTTACTCACGCCTGCTGTGATGAACAGCTGACCCCAATTGGGTCCTGCGGAAGGTTTGTTTGTCATCTGTAACAATAGAAATACAATGAGGACGAAACTCCAATTATTTCCATCATTTAATTGGAGTTTAGTGTTGTGAAGGAGCAAAAGTCAGGAGACACTGAACAGGTTGACTGACATCAATCCTGGTACTCACTGGTTTGTATAAAGTCATTACATAAAAAGCACAATGTTAAATTACATCAATGTTTGATTTTAGTTAAGGAGTGCACTAGTGGATGAAAAAAACCTTTTCATTATATCAACATTGGTTTTGGTTAACAAAGTGCTACACCTTCTTCCGTGATGTTTATAAAAGATATCTAAATCTATTTATACAAAATCTGTAGACAATTACAAATATTTTACTGGTCAGGAAGGTTATTTCCTAAATAATGTAATAAATCTGTGCTGTGATAATCACTGTAAGAAAATATGTTCATTATACGTTTGTACTAAATGTGAACAGTGTGTAATTCTCAATTATTTAACAAATGAACATAATATAAATCATTTAGATGGGCATTTGAAGTGAACCAGTTCTTCTGATTCTGGAAAATCATTTGACTCACAAACAACACTTGCTGAACAACACACATTTGCTCTTCCTCCCCCTTCTCCATCCCAAACAGGAAGTGAAGGCTTGGCCGCCATTTTGTCATTTGCACCATTTGAAGGAGAGGTAAGAGAATAATGCAAAACAATAAAAAAATGAAATCTGTTGTGTGCGTCTTTTCTTTCTTTTTTTTTTTTTTTTTACAAAAACTCAAACTGAGCTGTAAAAAAACTTTCAAAAAGGTAAAACTACTTTGTCAAACTGACTAAAAAGATCTGACTGTTTTGGCTGCCAATCGGCTCTTTGTATTGTTTTGCTGCTTTTATTATCAACAACAATTTAAAATCATGCTCCTACTGAATTAATATTACAAAAAAACAACTAATTATAATTCAGTGTTTACCTAACTTTTCAGATTTTATTTTAAAACAAATTTAAAGTGAAACAATTCAAAACGTTTATATTTTAAAAATACCTTTGATGCCAAAAATGAAATCGGAAAATTGAATCATTTGGATTATTAAAACTCAATAAATTGGAATTTTCCATTTGTTTTGGCTCTTTTTTTAGATTTATATAGAAAGTTTTGTGTGAAAGGACATTTATTCTGACCTAATTGTATTCATGTGGGGATGCAGAAGCATGTAGTGAGGTGGAATGCTGATCTGCTTTCTTACTTTGTATAGTAAATACAAATGTAAATACAGGTAATGATAAAATGCACATGCTAAAATGTAAGATATTGTTTTTTAGAAAAAACCAAAATATTAATGGATTTGAGTGCAATTAAATGTACACATGAGTTGAGTTTAAACTGCATAAAACATCAGGGTGTTTTGTTCTCAGGTCCCACAATGATGTTGTATTATTACAACCTTGCATTCGATTCACACATTGAACCGTTTTCGCCTCGAAAAAGTTCAGTGATCCCAGACAGTCGATCCGGTACTCTTCCTAATTCCTTCCATTTCTTTCTTCAAAATGTTTGGTGGCCATCACTCAACTACAAGAGGCACAACTTCACAAGTACACATTGTTTTGAGAACTTTTAAATGCTCTACCAATATCTGGTAATCATCAGCCTCAAGTCCGAAAATAAAGAAAAGTTTGTTGTCTTCAAAAACAGAGAAAGAAAGGAAAGAGGGAATCCCCAGCTGAAAATAAATGTCATTTGAAGTTGTTGTTCACTTTTATCTCTTCAGGGATCTCCAGATCAGATCGGTTTTCACTGATTCACACAGACAACCCTGTAGTTTGACATTTTCAAATCAACAAGATTGTTATGTTGTTGCCTTTGAATAAGAATTCTACAGGACAGGAGAACAACGGAACCATTACGGAACAGTTACGGAACATTTGGCTATGCAATGCTAGCGAAATGACGCAGTTAAGAAATCTCTCCGGAACACAAGCTTGCTATCGCTATAATGCTATACTATCGCATCTTGCTAACACTACAAAAATACCAAATGGCCTAGCTTTAAGATAATCTGATTACTTCTATTGTAATGGATCATTCCTGTTTTGGGAAGATTTTCCTCCATTATTACTTGTTCATGCAGGTTGTTTGTAAAACCCGGATCTCAAGGAAAATCATTTTACTGCAGACTATACACTCTGGCTTTGAATTTCTTTATTAAAGTCAAATTGTTCAAGATTTCGCTTCTTTTCGATGTCACGCATTCTGTACTTTACCTTATTTAGCCAAAGATATTTTTTCTTCCGTTCTCTTTGCCTTTGAAGTCCAAATTAAAATGGCGGAGTGTAGCGTGCCACGTAGGTGTGCACTTCACTGGAAGAGGATCAGCTACGAAGCTTTCACGTCCATCGAAGTGGAAAAGCCCACCCCTTCCAAAAACGTGGAAGCGTCACAACGAGCGAAACATTCTGGAAAGTTCTTTAAACGCAGCGCTTTGCAGATCGCCTGGATTGCGGTGTATGTTGGATATGTTGTTTTCATCAAAAAATATCCCGACAAACGGGTGGGTGCATTTCGTCTATCCAGGTTAGAGCAGTTGGAAATCTGATAAGACGCTGACTGCAAGCTGGCTAAAAGACTACATAACGGTGCATTGTGGGAAATGGTATTCTCACAGTTCTTGTTGTTTAAGTGATGCTGATCAGGACTGACTGGCGCTCAGTGAGGAAAAACAGTGTATTTTGTAACTTTTTTTAGTGAATCACTGATGAAAAACTAAAAAGGATTCATATTTATACCAATGATTGTAGTCATTGAAATGAACATCATCCTGATTACTTCATCATTAAAAAATATTGTACTTAAAACATTTCATTATTGTATTTTTTCCTCTGATAATCATTTTGGTTTCAATGCAAAACATCAGACAGATTTAATGTATTTCTTTCTCTCATGTGCCACCATGATCCACTGTAAACAAACGGACATACTGACACACACAAAAAAACCAGAAACAATGCAACACATGAGGAGCACGGTGAAGAGCACGTCTTGATCTTTCAGACAGACATTTACATTTATGCAACAAAAGGAGCTCAGAAGTTCAGGAATCCCAAACCATCTGTGGTTTTGTCTTATTTTTTCCTTTAAAAGTTCACTTCCATTTCAATTGCATTGATTTCTCTGGAATAGTGCACATTAAATGAGCCCAGCGGCTTTTTTTCATCCATTTCTCCGGACAGATGTTCAAATTATTTACCTACAAAATTAGGAATGTAAATAAAAACACAAATATCAGACGATCAATAGAAATTTCTATTGATAAAAAATACATACATCACAAAACATTAAAATTAATGTAAAATACAAACTAACATAGATCATACTAATGAATTAATATTCAATGTTAAGGACAACTCTAACTTCCTGTTCTCGTTCATTCTCGCCGCAGTTCAGCGTTCCCCTTCATCACCTGCAGCTGCCTGGTCTCGCTGACGATCCAGGCGAGGCGCAAGTCATCTCAAACACATCTGTGTCTGTGACCTTCACTTCCAGTGAGTTACACATTACTAGAGATGGTCCGCTAGCTTGTTGCATCGGCAAAGTTGGACGCCATATTGGAATGGGATAGATGACGTTTAACTGCTGTGCTACGATTGTACAAACAGAGCTGGAAAGACAAGGATGTGACTTTTCACAAGTCAATGATTCCTGTCAGTCAATAAAGGAGAACTTGTAGAAAACATTTTAGGAAGATCTGAGTGAGTTTCCTCAGAGCCCTGAACGTTTAGGCTGATCTTGTAGTCTATTCAAAGTCAACAGTAGCTTTAGACTTTCCATTATTTCCATGTTTTCTGACACCTATGTTTTTAGTTTTCTGGAGGATGATCATGGTGGCATATGTATGAGTGTTTGACCTCAGATCAGACCAGACGACCCGCTGAATTTAAGCAGATCACTGAGCGGAGAAAAAGAAACTAACCAGGTTTTACTCGGTACCGGCGAGGGGAGGGGGAAGAACCCAGCACTGGATCCTCGTCTGGCGGGTGGATGTGGGACATGTGGCATACGGAAGACCGCTTGCCGATGTTGTGTAGGGACCTGAGTCCTTGTGATGCCATTAGTCCAGCTCTGATAAAATGACACAAGAGCAAAGAAAATGAAGTGATCTGATTAGTTTTTGCTGAAAACAAACCTTATTTTTACTTTCAAGCTTTGTTTGTTTTGTTCTCCAGCATGTTCATATTTGTATAATTTTGAAAGGATATATTTTATGTAGAAAAACATCTTTTGGGATATTTATACCTTTATTTTTTATATCTAAAATAGCATAAAAGTAAAGAAAATATAGTGTTTTTCTTTTAATGTTTACTTTATTTCTAACTTGTTTAATCTGACAGAATTTATTCTTTGGAGAACAAAATATTGAACGTTATTTAAGGTTTAAGCTGATTTATTCTGGAATAATATTCCTGTCTGTTTTTATTCATAGTTATGTTAAAAAACATTTACATCTTAAAAGTTTTGAAAATTTAGTTTCAGTGTGTTCAAAAAATGCTTATTCTTTTCGACCTGCGGCCTAACATCGGTTTTGCATTTTGACAATGAATCAGAGAGAGATGGATCCATATGCAGTGTTTTTATTTAAAAAGCATGCAGAATAAGTGGAGAGCTTGGCAGAGGTCAGGAATGGCAAAGGGTTGGTCAGAGGCTGAGGCAGAGCAGTGGTCAGGGACATGTGAGTGTCCAGCACAGCGAGGAGTTTGTCACAGGCTGAGTAGAGGTCTTAGACTGGCTGGGGTCAAGGCAGGATGAAGCAGTTAATATTATTTGTATTTTTCTTGTTGCAGTCTTGTTGTGTAATAATTCTGATAAATTAGTATTTAAATGTCTACACTTTAGTCGTCTTTCTCTCTCTCTTTTGTAACTAAACATCAATTCATTGGTAGAACTCGTTTTTGCTCAGAACTATAATTTTGCTCCAGCTAAATTAAGTCAATCTAGTCGCCATTGCTCGGCGATATGGGCGCTGCCATTTGGAGCCAATCAACAGTGATTGTTCTGAGTCATGTTTCTATGGTAACTACTGATGCCAAACATATGAAACAGTCGTGCTGTGCTCCAAACTCATTGAACTGCAGTGTAAAGGCTGTTCTGTCTCCAGTTCCAGATGTCCAGGAGCTTGTGGAGCAACGGAGGCGGAAAACCTGCCAGGTGAAGATGACAGAAGCTGTCAGTCATACATGTCAGAAAGTGCCTTAAAAGTTACATTTATACTTGAAGTAGAACACAGAACTTTACACTTTTGTTAAACCACTTTATCTCACTGCCGTTTGCATACCTAAAAGATTCAACCATAAAGTGAACAGGACGTTCAACATGATGGACATGGGGCAGTCCGCCTCTGATCTGAATATTGCAGGTTCGATTCCCGCCTTGCCCACTCATGTGTCGGAGTGTTCTTGGACAAGACCCTGAACCCCACATTACTTCTGGTGGAAGGTTGGCGCCAGTGTTCAGCATCGCCGCCATCGGTGAGTGAATGTGTGAATGGGACTGTAACTGTAGAAAAGCGGCATACAAGTTTACGCCATTCTCCACTGCTAAAAAACAAGACAACAATAAAAACTACAATGAATCAGATCTGTGAACGCGCTCCTTCCTGCAGTGAGGTGTTCAGTCTAGGTCCGTGAATCATGACATTGGAAGTCATCAAAGGGGTTTGTTGGTGTTTCATTGGCTGTTGTCTGTTTGCATTCTCAGGGGGAAAGGACAACAGAGTGTGCCACAAAGCTGATGAGGTTTGACGAGGAACAACAACGGGCTGTTGATGCCAAACAGGTGCAGAAAAGGTTGGTTTTGTTTCATTCCTGTCAGAGATGTGAATATCAACACTGTTTCAAACTATTGTGAAGCGTTCACACGTGGACAAAATTGCGGGTACCCCTCAGTTAAAGAAGGAAAAACCCACAATTCTCACTGAAATCACTTGAAACTTACAAAAGTAACAATAAATAAAGATTTATGGAAAACTAAATAATCAAAATCAGCCATCACTTTTGAATTGCTGATTAACATAATTATTAAAAAAAAAAAACGAATGAAACAGGCCTGGATATAATAGACAGATCTATTAAAAAGACATGAGAGAAGGAAAAGGAGGATGCTTGTGTAACAGGGATAGTAATCATTAAACTCACGGATCATGAGAACGGGCTTGTTTGGTTCATTGATTCAAAGATTTTTATGTTAAAACAATATTTTTCCTATAACTTAAGGCTTTAGTCTGCTCCTCCTCAGACTTTCCAGCTTTGGAAAAGTCCTGCTCAGACAGAGGAATGAATCTCGCGTAAGCAGATACAGTTTGAGCAGCTTGTAAAGGTTCTGGTGAACCGTGACCCGTATTATCCAGTATTTAAACAGGTCCAGAGGTTTGACTAGGTAAGATTGGACCTCCACTGTGGGACCTGCTGCTTCACTGGTGTCTTCTGGGCTGCAGTTGCAACAAAACACAAGAAGTGTCAAATAAAGTGTGACGTAATTATGGAAATACAGTTTTTTTTATTCAAAAGCTTCCATATGTTGTTCTGGTCAGATTCTGCAGTAGCTGCTTCTGTCTGAACCTGATCAAATATGTTGAATCACCAAATATCGATTGGATTGTTTTAGAAAACAAGAAGACGTTCCTTCAGTGCTGACGGCGCTTCCTCTCCATTCCTCTCCCAGTGCATTCTAAGGTTACCGTGGCAACAGTCTTATGTGTTTTTGGAATTTCCAAATGCAATTGTCTTAATTGAAGGTCAAAGATAGCGGCTGATGTAAATGTTCTCCACGTGTCTTCTTAATTTGCAGCAAGTGTTGTACCTTTTACTGCAGTTTTTGTCAAACCCGACCCTTCAAACCTCCAGCATGCTGCCGGACGTGTCGAGGTCTCATTGTGTGGTCATGTGACTTTGACATGCTTAAAACAGCACTACCAGGATACCCCTGATACCCATTCTTTCAACATCACTGGTGTCTCTTGGCCCCCCACTATCTCGCCCAGCCAACAGTTGATTTCAAAGTCATGACAGCATTATTTGCTTCTGAGGCGATCTTTTTGACCCCTCCACCAATTCTGAAAAGCAAAGTTTGAGTAACAAGAAGTCTTTCTATGAGACCCTGAAGTGTCCCACAGGAGCCAATCACAGCACAAATAAAAAAAGATGGAAGGGTGGCGGTGAATCTGAAAGACAAGCTGAGGATGAGCACAACTTCCTGTTCGATTGAAAAAAATCTGAGTTCAGATCCATTCAGGTTTGTTTAGTGAAATTTATTTACATCTGATTTTGAAAAACAGAATCTTTTTTTTTGAGAAAATGAAAGACTGGAACACAAACAGATGAAGCTGCAGCTCCGGATCTACACACACAAACACACAGTGAAAACACATCGTACACTAAAGACGAAAAGCATCTTCAGACGTTTGTCTTGAATCTTTCAGAGCTCGGTTTTCCCGTCACTCCCTGAAGTGCCAGCCGCTCCATCGCCAGCCGCCACATTGGAGTCTGCATCTTTGTGCTGGAAGTCCAGCGACGCGGAGTTGATGCAGTAGCGTTTCCCTGTGGGCCGGGGGCCGTCGTCAAAGAGGTGCCCGAGGTGCGCTCCACACTGAAACACACCAACAAGCTCAGCAAACAGCTGTCGATCTGAGGGAAGCACGTCAGTCTGTGTTGATCCAGATCACGAGGTTGAGCGTTCACATGCAGCCTGGACTCTGAACACAGTTACTTTAAGCCTCCACACATTTTTAAAATGGTGTAATTGTAATATAAAGAAGTACAGGAATTAGATATTTTAATAAACGAATAACAACAGGTGAGTTATTCTCGACATAAAACTGCCAAAAGGGTTTTTGAGTCATTTTGAAATAGCCATCTACTCCCCCTAGTGGAAGGATGATGAACTACAGAAACCAGACCATAAATCATTTTTGAGGAGCGTTGTAATCATGCTGATGAGATCGCGGTCTCAGAAATCCTGGTGTTAAATATGACATGAATGTTTACATATGATTAGAAACTCACTGCGATGAAAATGGTGTTACTGGTGTTTTTTAACATGTTCTTGTATTTTCTGATGATGGAGGACATTTATGAAGAGAATTAAGCTTGAACTGCTTTTTGGAGTATTTCTTTATTCAAATCATTTGAAATCAGGAGCAGACTAAAATCCAGTTGTTGAAAGCTTGTAGCCGTGATGTAGACGCTACAGCATTTGCACCGCTCCTTTTTGATGGATCCACCTGCAGAGTCAACAAGGAGCTCTGCATTACAGAAAGTCCTTCATTTCAGCGTCTCATTCTCTGTGTGGTTTAGGAACACGCTAACGTTTGTTAAAAGTGGATCACAGGATCTCCATGGAAGGTTCAGACGTCAGCAAGAAGTTCTCACAGTTGAGGACAATGTTTTCCATAGTCCTCCTTTAACGAAACAAATCCCTGACCTTTGTGTGACCCCGGTCACACTGAGCATCTCTTTTCTGGAACACAGCAGAGGTGAAGCAGCTTCGCACTTCTTTAGCATCTACAGGCAGATCATGAACCGAGAAACTCTGCCAAAGTCTGACGGTGACGGTGGTATGTAGGAGGTACAGCAAACTTTAAAGCATACCTGACTGCAGGTGGCCTCCACCCGGTGCATGCCATGGGAGAAGTCATCTGACAGAGAGATGGAGTCCTCCTTCATGATGTCAAAGAAGGACGGCCAACCTGGACCAACCAGAACCAGCAGAACCAATGAGCAGCTGGAACTCACCACCACAAGGTACAGATGCTTTCTATGAGTCCACTGACATTAGAAGTACTACACTAAAGAATGTCCAACAGATTCCTGTGGCCTCTGACAAAAGCAGATCTACCGGGAACTCTCACCTGATCCGGAGTCAAATTTGGAGCTTGAGCTGTAAGAGAAGAGAAGAACATCATGGCGAATAAGAACAAAACCATGTGATGATGCAGGAGAAATAAACCTTTTAAAGCTCATTGGACTTTTGTTAGAAATGATCTGTTTCAGCTGCCAGACCACTGATCTGGAAACTTCTTTAAGGACTTTCATGCACACGAAGGCTACGGTCACATATCCCATAATGCCACAGTGCGGCGACCTAAAAGCATGTGCCTCTTCCTGTTTCTCGTTGCTGCGTTTAACACCATCGGGAAAAATCCAGCGGGTGACAGGCTACAAAGGCAGCTTAACAGCAATCAGCAGCACTGAGGCCCCGCTAGCAGATAAGCTTAACCGCTGCTTTACACTTCCAGGCCAGATACACCCTGTGCTCCTCACCAACTCTCCAGCTCTCAACCCCTCACTCTCCAAGAACCCCAGGTGAGGAGTGTGCTGAAGGCTGTGAACCCCGAAAGGCCGCTGGGCCGGATGGGAAAAGTGCTCCGGGCCGACAGGAAGGCTAACGAGCATTTTCAACACTTCTTTAGCACTGGGCCCCCCCTCCTTAAAAGCAGCCGCCATCATTCTGGTCCCAAAGGAGGCAGCTATTAAAGATCTTAATGACTACAGACCGGTGGCACTAGCACCTGTGGCTATAAAGTGCTTTGAAAGGCTTGTTCTGTGGTACCTAAAGCCCCCCCTCCCCCAGAACTTTGATCCGTATCAGTTTGGCCACAAAGACCAACAGACCCACAGAGGGCGCCATCGCCACTGCTCTCAACTCCGCCCTGGAACACCCGGAACATCCAGATACCTCGGCCAGGATGCCGTTTGTCGACCACAGCTCTGCATTTAACATCATCAGCCCTGACATCCCGGTGAAGATGTTGGTGCATCAGGAACCACCTGCAGCTGAACACCACCAACACCAAAGAGATGGGACCCCCCCCTGTCCATTAATAACGTGTGTGGAGAGAGTGGCCTCCTTCAAGTCCCTGGGACTGTGATCTCTGAGGACCTTACCTCAGACAAAACAAGGGAAAAGCACAGCAGCGACGCCACTTCCTACGACTTCTACAGAGAAACCGTCTGGAGGAGAAGCTGCTGGTGTCATCATAGAACCAGTGCTGATGTACTGTGTGTCAGTTTGGTTTGCTGCTTGCTCTGCTGCAGACAAGACGTCCTTGCAGAGGGTGTCCAGGTCTGCTGAAAAAGACACCGGTTGCCCTCTACCCCCCCGGATAACATCGCTAACACACAGCGCATTGCCAGAGCCAATCAAACTACTGCCATCAGGGAGGAGATACAACCACAGACTTAAAAACTCATGGTCCACCAGCCCCCTCAACGATACTCTGTGATCCATCACTCAGCCATCCTCTGTTTGTATTTGTACATGTTTTTATTTATTGTTTAGTCGTTTTTTTTTTTTTAATTAATTGTTGCACTTTGGTACGTTGGCCACCTTCAATTTTGTAATCTTCCTTGTATGATTCCATTCTATATCCAACCAGAGCCTGAGATGAGAAGAGTGAACATGCAGACCAGTCACCTGAAAATGGCGGTCCCGCAGACAGCGCAGGTATAGGTGCCCTCCTCTTTGTGGTGGGTGAACTCCCCCGTGAAGGCTCTGTGGGGAAAGTTGCAGTGCAGACAGAAACACGTCAGTGTTGCTCTTCCGGACGCTGTAGCTCTATGCTGACCAGTTTGAAAAAACATTTTGACCCTTATTTTAAGAGACACCCTCTTCATGTCCACACAGTTTTAAACCGGGTTTGGGGGGGCTACTGTCCAAACGTCTGACACGGAGCAACTGGAAGTGAACAGAGATCCTGGTTCTCAGGAGGACCCGAGTTCTCCTGAGAAGTCCAAACGAAGAGGTTCATCAGAGGAAACCAGCTCTGGTAAGACCAGGACCAGATCTAGACCAGAACCAGATCTAGACCAGGACCAGATCTAGACCAGAACCAGATCTAGACCAGGACCAGATCTAGACCAGGACCAGATCTAGACCAGAACCAGATCTAGACCAGGACCAGATCTAGACCAGAACCAGATCTAGACCAGGACCAGATCTAGACCAGGACCAAATCTAGACCGGGACCAGATCTAGACCAGGACCAGATCTAGACCAGGACCAGATGTAGACCAGGACCAGATCTAGACCAGGACCAGATCTAGACCGGGACCAGATCTAGACCGGGACCAGATCTAGACCAGGACTAGATGTAGACCAGGACCAGATCTACACCAGGACCAGATCTAGACTGGGACCAGATCTACACCAGGACCAGATCTAGACCAGGACCAGATCTAGACCAGGACCAGATCTAGACCAGGACCAGATCTAGACCAGAACCAGATCTAGACCAGGACCAGATCTAGACCAGAACCAGATCTAGACCAGGACCAGATCTAGACCAGGACCAAATCTAGACCGGGACCAGATCTAGACCAGGACCAGATCTAGACCAGGACCAGATGTAGACCAGGACCAGATCTAGACCGGGACCAGATCTAGACCAGGACTAGATGTAGACCAGGACCAGATCTACACCAGGACCAGATCTAGACTGGGACCAGATCTACACCAGGACCAGATCTAGACCGGGACCAGATCTAGACCAGGACCAGATCTAGACCAGGACTAGATCTAGACCAGGACCAGATGTAGACCAGGACCAGATCTAGACCGGGACCAGATCTAGACCGGGACCAAATCTAGACCGGAACCAGATCTAGACCAGGACCAGATCTAGACCAGAACCAGATGTAGACCAGGACCAGATCTAGACCAGGACCAAATCTAGACCAGGACCAGATCTAGACCAGGACCAGATCTAGACCAGAACCAGATCTAGACCAGAACCAGATCTAGACCAGGACCAGATCTAGACCAGAACCAGATGTAGACCAGGACCAGATCTATACCAGAACCAGATCTAGACCGGGACCAGATCTAGACCAGGACCAAATCTAGACCGGGACCAGATCTAGACCAGGACCAGATCTAGACCAGGACTAGATGTAGACCAGGACCAGATCTAGACCAGGACCAGATCTAGACCGGGACCAGATCTAGACCAGGACTAGATGTAGACCAGGACCAGATCTACACCGGGACCAGATCTAGACCGGGACCAGATCTAGACCGGGACCAGATCTACACCGGGACCAGATCTAGACCGGGACCAGATCTAGACCAGGACCAGATCTAGACCAGGACTAGATCTAGACCAGGACCAGATGTAGACCAGGACCAGATCTAGACCGGGACCAGATCTAGACCGGGACCAGATCTAGACCAGGACCAGATCTAGACCAGGACCAGATCTAGACCAGAACCAGATCTAGACCAGGACCAGATCTAGACCAGGACCAGATCTAGACCAGGACCAGATCTAGACCAGGACCAGATGTAGACCAGGACCAAATCTGGACCGGGACCAGATCTAGACCAGGACCAGATCTAGACCAGGACCAGATCTAGACCGGGACCAGATCTAGACCAGGACTAGATGTAGACCAGGACCAGATCTACACCAGGACCAGATCTAGACTGGGACCAGATCTACACCAGGACCAGATCTAGACCGGGACCAGATCTAGACCAGGACCAGATCTAGACCAGGACTAGATCTAGACCAGGACCAGATGTAGACCAGGACCAGATCTAGACCGGGACCAGATCTAGACCGGGACCAAATCTAGACCGGAACCAGATCTAGACCAGGACCAGATGTAGACCAGAACCAGATCTAGACCAGGACCAGATCTAGACCAGGACCAAATCTAAACCGGGACCAGATCTAGACCAGAACCAGATCTAGACCAGGACTAGATGTAGACCAGGACCAGATCTAGACCAGGACCAGATCTAGACCGGGACCAGATCTAGACCGGGACCAGATCTAGACCAGGACTAGATGTAGACCAGGACCAGATCTACACCAGGACCAGATCTAGACTGGGACCAGATCTACACCAGGACCAGATCTAGACCGGGACCAGATCTAGACCAGGACCAGATCTAGACCGGGACCAGATCTAGACCGGGACCAGATCTAGACCAGAACCAGATCTAGACCGGAACCAGATCTAGACCGGGACCAGATTTAGACCAGGACTAGATGTAGACCAGGACCAGATCTACACCAGGACCAGATCTAGACTGGGACCAGATCTACACCAGGACCAGATCTAGACTGGGACCAGATCTAGACCAGGACCAGATCTACACCAGGACCAGATCTAGACTGGGACCAGATCTACACCAGGACCAGATCTAGACCGG
This sequence comes from Oryzias celebensis, assembly GCA_014656515.1. Lineage (NCBI taxonomy): Eukaryota > Metazoa > Chordata > Actinopteri > Beloniformes > Adrianichthyidae > Oryzias > Oryzias celebensis. Next base: position 105,274 of record BNCR01000026.1, on the reverse strand, counting down.
GACCAGATCTAGACCAGGACCAGATCTAGACCGGGACTAGATCTAGACCAGGACCAGATCTAGACCAGGTCCAGACCTACCAGATGAAATGCTTTTAACGTTCAAACTCTGAATTTATTGGTCTAATGCAGTTCTGCTTTCAGACTTTGTGCTTGTGATTGATTCTTGGTTTCTCTGTTTCAAACTTCTCCTTCTTTCCTGCTTCACTGATGTTTCCTGGATTCATTCTAATCAACCCGTTAGTTTCACAGATGTCTGAAGTTGATGTTCTAACCTCTGTTAGATCTACCAAATCAGTGTACTCACTATGCATAAACACATAGTTGTGCACAGAAAATAGAAATACATTTCACATTTCAAACCGATACATTTCATTTTTTTTCTTGAAACTGCGCATGCTTTTGAGGTTTATTTATTTAACTAAAATAAATGGAACTTAAATGGAACTTTTTTGAATAATTTTGATCCCGTAACGGGAAAACGATTACAATTATGTATCTCTGTTGAAAACGAAATCAAACCGTTAATAACACAGCAATCTCCAACCGCATGTAGTCACTGCCAGGTGACGACAGCTGAAAGTGTAAACGCTGCACCAGAACTCGACCCAGATGTGATGAAAAACCGTCCAAAAAGGAGTAGAAGACATGCAGTTACACACATTAGGTCTTATAAAGGTCCATGTCAAAAGAGGATGATAGCAAAAGGTATTCTCATCATACTGACATTAGCTTAAAGCTAAAGTGGGAAATCTAAACTTTAAAGCTTTAACTTCTGTTTTGTCCTTAATGGATCTTTATTAATAGATCATTTAATTTCTAAATAATTTTCTATTAATAAAAGAAGCAGAAGATGGTGGTCAGGTTTTTCACAGATAGACTGCATGAGCGGAAAAGGAATCGCTGGAGAACCTCTCGGTTCCTCGCTCCTGGGTCACATGGTACTGCAGAGGCGTGAGGCGTTTCTTCAGCTCCTCCTGAGAGAAGCTCAGCGGCCATGACTTTGCAGTCCTGCGAGCTCCTGAACACAGAGAACAACCAGTTAACTCTCAGAGTCTCCCTCTGCTTCACTCGACTTCTACGAACATCAATGCTTCTTCAGTTTGCTGCTTGAGCGCAGATCAACCACAAAATGACCAAATCCACTGTGTTCCAAACAGCTGCAGATGGGCCCCAAGGCGCTCCAGTAGAAGACCTTGGGGGGTTCTGCTTCCTGGTACTGGTGTTATCATGAAGGGTGAGCAGAGTCGGTGAAGAGGATGCTTTTGCTTCCTCATGACTGCTGCTTGTGGTCCTCATGTTGTGGTTGATCCGTCTGGCTGCGTGAAGCTTCCACGCCGCCGTGAAGCTGCAAGCGCTTTCTATCGAGTCATGAGTGAAGCGCAGAGCCAGGTGTGCGTGGAAGTTTGTGTGGCAGAGTTTGCGCAGAGAGCCGGGCAGTCCTGGGCCTGAGCCGGAAAACCCAAACCCAGCAGAGCTGCTGTCAGCAGAGCCGGGTCACCGCATCACGCCATCCAAGTTCACATCAACGCTTCAACAGCTGAGCTGGAGGATGCTCTAGGCAGCAAAAGCTTCTGATTGGATGTCTCAGGCTCATAAATCTACTTAGGCCCTGAAGTGCAAAAATGTTTTAAAGATCACAACAATTAAAAAAGCAAAACAAATATAAGAAAACAACACGAAATTCCAGAAACCAAAATGTAAAAAATCAAAAAGGTAAAGTAAATTCCCGAAAGCAAAATGAAATGTTAGAAAAACTAAAAACAATGAGAAACCAACCTTTTCCAGTTTCTCCTTGTGTTTTTCATTTTGATTTCTAGAAATGACTTTTGCTTTCAGAAATATCTTCTATCTTATATCATCTTATATCTAATATCTTGTGTTTTGTTTATCTAACATTTCATGTTGTTTACTGGAAATTAAATCTGTTTTCCAAAATGTTTTTTTTTTTTTTTGTTTTGTACATTTTGGTTTCTGGAATTTTGTTTTCTTTTCTAAAATGTAATGTTGTTTTGTTAACCCTTCTTTAGCTTGTTTAATTGTCGTTAAAATGTTGTTGCGTTGAGTCATGTGTTGATGTGATTTGCACTTCAGGGCCACCGTACAAATCCCTCAGATCTTTTGCTTTACCAGCCGGGCTGACAGCACTCCTGCTTGAGAGCTTTTCAAAGATATATTCGGAATCTTAATAAAGCAAACAGGAGACATGGCACACATTCAATGACTAAAGGAAAACTTTAGAGAACTGAGTCAAGAAAAAAAATAAAGACTTTTAAACTGAAAAACGTGTTTCAGTCACGTTTACATCTGTAAAAAGTTGAAAATGTTTTAAACTTATGGAGGAGGGGGGGTGAAAAGAAATTGACGGTTTTCAGTCACATGACACATGAGCTGATCTGCGAGGGACCATCTCAACATGGCGGTTCGGAGCCACTTCCTGCTACAATACGAATGAAGTCTGTCAGTTTTCATACAGGTTTTTATCTGCGCTCCATGAAAAACTAATGAAGAGGAAACTTCTTGGCTTGTCACTGTTTCTTGCTCCAATGGGATTATTCCAGTCAGAGATCAGCATCTGTGACGTTTTTATCTACCTGGTAGAAAGCTCCTCATATCATTAACCACCAAGAACACGACTACAAAAGTACAGACTGATCAGAACGGGTGACGTCTAAATGCTAAATGCTAATGCTAATGCTCCAAGTTGCAGTTTTGCTTTCTTTGCAGTTTCAGTTCATGTGGTTAACACTGGAGTTTGATTTGAAGTTTACTTTGTAGTTAGGATGGTAGCTGACGGCACAGTTAACCCTATAGTTTAGGACATAGCTAACGCTACGGTTCTGTTTACGTTGTAGTTAACGTTGTGTGCTGTCCTTTAGCTTGTAGTTTCAGCTGTGGGCTGAAGTTTTGTGACGCGATATCTTGAACATGCATTCTCTAACGTGCTTTTAGCCCGTGGTGTTTACACTGGACTATTGCTAGACTCTACCCAATACTAGCGCATGTCCGCCACCTACAGGTGGAAGAGGTTTGGTGCAAAATGTCACAGCGGTGAAACCTGGTGAATCTTGCTCCAGGCTTTTCTCTCTGAAAGCTCTATTCAGATATATTATAGATTTGATGTTATATAATTCTGGCCGGGCACAAACCACAAGTATTAATTTCTCCTTCATGACCAAGTTTGGCACTTCTGTGACGCTTTCAATATGTTGCAGCCAAACCTGAGTCCCTGATTGGTCGAAGTTCAACTGGTTTAACTTTCACAACGCGTTTAACGGCCACGCGTTTTGTACGTAGAGCCCAAAAATGATCTTAAAAATTGCACAGCAATGCGTGACTGCAAATGTTTTAAATACGGAAGCCCAAAATGTACATTTACCTGAATTTATACTGATTTTAACTGGAGGTGGCTGCTAGAACATCGTAGCCGAGGGCAGCGTGAATGTAGCCTCAGACTTGACATTGAGTTTGTTAAAACAAAGAACCAGAGGAAAAGATCGAGCTTAACAACAAATGAATGGAGATCATTTGAACCAAACTGGCTGTTTAGGCGAGGAATGGATTACACCCTGAGATTTTCAGGAAGATCCACATGGATGAAGTTAGGCAGCAGATCCGGACCGGCTCAGATCAGCCACAGCTGCCTGTTAGACCCCGAAGGCCTGCGCCTCTCCACAGCTGGAAGAGTTAGCTCTGTGCGGACGAGCAAAACACCAGGAAGTGATGCAGAAGCAGGTTAGATCACTCTGTGCTGGGAGAAACAAGCATGCCACTCCAAACCAGACCAGAAGGGGGGGCTTCAGAGGGGCGGAGCAAAGCAAGCACACAGCACCCAGTGAGTGGACCTGAGGGGAGGCCGCAGGACCTCAGGGACACGGGCTGACTCTTGGTTATGAGATGCAGCAGATTGAAGCCTGACATGGCTGATGGCAGGCAGGGGCGCTCCTCACAACACAAGAACCAAACCCCCCCAGCAGAACCACAAGCGTGGACTGGACTGGAGCAGGGGGAGGGAAACAAAAGGTTACAAGAAAAGAAACACCAACGTCAAAATGAAGCACAGGAGACTCCACTGCACTGATGCTGCTGCCCTCATGCTCAGGTGAGCCCCACCCTCTCGGGTGAGCCCCACCCTCTCAGGTGAGCCCCACCCTTTCGGGTGAGCCCCACCCTCTCAGGTGTTGCTCAGATCTTTTCATTGCTGTTTGCTAAATGGATGAGAACATCACTAAAAAACATCTCAGGAAAACGTAAAAACACTTTTTCATCTCCATTTTTCTGGTTCAGCTTCATCGTGCAGGAAGGATCCCCCACACCCCCAGACAGTGTCCACGCCGGCATTTGAACTCATCACAATGTGACAGAGAGGCTGAGAACAGAAGAAAGACTCTCCGGATGGACTAAAGCCAGCTCCCGTCTGCAGTCCTGACGCTGGAAGAAAACTGATAACATTCAAACATCCAGAGAACAATCATGGAGGTCTGTTAGTGATCATTTCAGTGCCGACAGACAGTTTCTGTGGATGGTGGGGGGGGTCTTCCCTCCCTCATGGTGAACTTTTACCAACTGATGCACGATGAACAACACCCATCATGCAACACGACCACAGCGTAAGAGCTTTTTTGCAGTATTTTCTTTGTTGAACACAGTTTTACGTGAGATGACCAAACTCTTCTGTTCTGATTGATCATTTCTTTAAAGTCTGAAAACTTCCAGCTGCTGCTCCATTTCAGAATGAAAGACATTTCTGTTGAGCAAAGGCTCAGGTTCTGAGCTACCTGCATTGACTGTATATGAGAACTGGACTGAGTGACCCCTCCTCCTGGCCTTCCAAACAGGAAGTACCCGCTGGCTCCAAGAAACCAAAATCCCATAGACTTCTATAGCAAAATAATCAGCTGTTACTCAGTCGTTCTATTGGTTAGAATTACTTTTCTCTCTGATACCTTTTTTAACATGTTCTTGTAAATCTTCTTTTTTTCATTATATTTTTTCTGTAATTCAACCTATTCAATTTATAAACTAACCAATCAGATGCCTCAATAACAGTAGGTGGTCTCACATCAACCAGTGAAACAAAGTAAACTTCTAATGTTTCTGACAGAAGTTTATATCAATCCTCCTGAGTCTGCAGCCTAAAAAGCTGGTCTGTGGGGTACCTCAGGGCACAGTCCTGGGGTCCCTGTTGTTCCTGCTGTATATGCTCCATCTAGGCGTGCTAATACAACGCTTCAGTAATGTCTCTTACCACCTCTTTGCAGATGACATCCTGTTGTTCTGTTCTCTAAAGCTCCTTATGCAACTGTCTCTCTCAAATAAAGCAGTGGCTAAGCAATAACTGCCTTCAGCTAAACTCAGACAAAACAGAAGCTAATTATTGCCCCAGACAGCCCCATCCCTATAAAGGCTGAGCTCCTCCGGGGGAAACCTGTTAATGATCCCGCACACGCTTCAAACCCAGAGGAGGCCGTCCTTTAAAAGCTCCCAGACAGTGGAATGAACTCCCACTACCCTTATACTCACTGGACTCTATCGATGTGTTTAAAAGTCAACTCATTACCCATTTTTATAATCCCATTTTCCTGTCACACTGAACTGGCCTCTCATTGGCTGACTGTATTTTATAACGATGTATTTTTATGTATAACTTTGCTGTTTTTACATATTTTATGTGTTGCTTTATTTTTGTCTTGTTAGACACTTTGTGACTGCTGTCTGGGAAAGGTACAAATACACAGTTTTACTGAGGTTTGTTCATGGTTTGTTGTTATCTGATGATAACGATCTGTATCCTGAATTTCTTCGGTTTTTATCTGTTTTTTTATTTTTAACAACCAAGGAAGTTTCCCCATCATCTGGTTTCTCCATTTTATCTCATGTTTACCGTTATTTTGAAAGTTCTTGTTTAACTGCAGACTTCAGGTTTCCACACGTCGTATTCCTTCCACTGAACCCTGTATCATTTCTAGATGTGTCCATGTCTCCTTTAACACGTGAGCTGGAAGTCTGTGTTGTCTTTGAATGACGTTCCAGTAAATATTTGTGACTGTTCAATCAGGTTGATGTGTGAACATCAGCTGTGTGTTAAAGGATCCTATGACCTCTGAAGGAAACAGCAGCATTATGTCATAATGAATCCAAACAACCTGCAGTCACTGATGAAGACTATGGATAAAGATCTTCATCCTCTTATCACTGTGAGTAAAAGACAAATTAAGCTCCTGGAAAGCAACATGAAGCTCTGTGAACACATAGAAGCTAGTTAGCTGGTTGTTAAGCTAACTGTTCTCTTTAGAGTTCTTATATCGGCTTTTATTTTGAAAATATCAGAGGCTTTAATCAAAATAAAGCTTCAAATATCATTTCTGGACTCTCTCCATCACTGCAGGAATCAGAACTGTGTTTTCTGTCGGTCGATGTCATGTGCATCGATTGTGATCAGTTTGCACGAACGCTTTCACTTTACTGCTCAGTTAAAACAAACAGAACGAAGGAAAATGGGAGTGGCTAACAAGATGAATGCACATGAATCTAAAACAAAACCCTGTTTTAATGATCCATATTGTTAAGGTATAAAAGTCACTCCTTTCTTCATTAAATGTGTGTCATTTCCTCTGAATCTGCCATGTGTTCAGTCAAAAAATAGGAATTTAATGGAAAAATAAGTAAAAATGTCTACCTAGAAAAACAGCAGACAGGCCAGGGGGGTGGATGGTACTGCTGCCTTGCCAAAGGGCACGAGGTAAGGCCAAGAGAAGCCCGCGTCTAAGGAGAGCAGCCATGTGACTAAAACACTACAGAAAGGAAGAGAGACACTGGAGAGATCAGGAAACCCCTTGAAGCAACAGCTGCTCCTGGTCAGTCATGTGACCTCCGCTCTGAGCTCCTGCAGCCATCGTAATGTTCCCCTGAAGGAACCGAACTTCCACTTTCTTTCTGTGAAGCCTGTGTCTGCTGTCCTTTATCACTTCATCATCCTCTCCTGCATTTCTCTGCATGTCACTGCTGCTGGTGTGATTGGGTGGAGGACGGAAGTTCCGTTTCTGAGGTGCTTCTGCTACCAGCACAGCCTCCAGTCAGGAGCTCAACAATCCTGCAGCTGGTTTCCTGCTGTGACAGGAAATGACAAAGGGTTCTGGAGATGGCGGGTTTGAGGCCTGCATGGAGGAGGAGGAGCTGGTTCTCCTGCTCGCTGAACCTGCTCTTCCAGAGGCTGGAGGTGAAAGATCAATCAGGCCGTTTGAAACCAATTAAGACCAAAACAGAAGACAGAAGCTGATCTGATAACAATCATTCTGATAAATTCTGATCAATCATGTTTTGTTTTCATCTCATTACCTTTAAGCTAGTTTATCCAAATCGTTTTATTATTTAGGGGTCTTTCCCTGCAGGTTCCAGATCTGACAGAAGTTCTCCAAAGTAGTGATGAAAGGAGTAACACCGGTGCAGCAGCGCTGTGTCGACCTCGCTACAGTGAAAGCAGGCGTCATTTGGATGAGCTGCAGCAAACTGTGTTTGAAAGTGTTGCTACGCTTATCCTGGTGTTGTTCTGAAGAGGATCAGCAAAGACTGTCAGACACTCATCACTGATGAAGATGAGGATTCAAGGAGCGCCTGAAGCTTATTGCACCTTCATATGTTCTATACTAAGAGAAATCATCTTGGAGCGAAAACGCGACCAAACTTTTTTTCCTCCTTAAAAAGGGTTTTAATTAATCAATTTAGTCTGTTATTCTGTGTGACTGAACGCCAAACATATACATTCATAGATTATTTACTTAATGCTATTATAGAAAATGTAGAATTCATTTTAGAATTAAGATAAACGAGGTTTTAAGCAAATTGCAAAATCTTTTCTTTTTAGGAACTGACAGGAATCTAAGAAGGTCAAACTATTTCACAGGCTGATGTTGGTTTCAAGTCCCACTCCGATCATCTTTTGATCTATTTTTTTGTGTTCACTGTGATCTTTTCATTCTTTTATTATTTTGCTGTTTTTAGCCAATATCAAAAAACGTCTCATTTTTCTAGGACATAGTTTCTGCAGAACAGCAGGAGCTCAACAGGCAGGACTGTTGGCACAGAGTGAGCCAGCCTTCATTTCCCATCATCCCTTTGTTTGCCCTCTTTTCCATGAACTTTGAGTCCCTCACATATCCCTGCAATATCGCAGCTATCCAGCCGCACAGATCCAGATTCCAGCTCAGACGAGGATAATAAAGACGTTCATGGATCTATGTGTCTGTACGTGGATGCATCAGAATGGAGCTTATTGTAGTTTCTACATCAGAACAAGTTTTATTGGGTGGCATTTTCTGTCTGCTCCTGGTTCACCACGTTTTGAATAATAAAAAAAGTCAGATCCACAGTTTTAATGTTAATTTTCTTAATTTTCTTGTCCTCCATCATGAGAAAGATTTTACAAGATCATATTTAAAAAAACACCATTTTAATTCAGGTGGGGCTTTAACAGCTTTTCCGCTTTAATTCTTTTATAATTTACCTGCACTCCTCTTAGAATGACTGCAGGGGTCGCAACACTGTGTCAACAGTTTGGGTTATGTGTCTATACACTCTTTGAGGCATCATCCTCCTCATCCTCCTCCTCATCCTCATCACTGCTCCAGAGTCCACGGTCAAACCCTTCATCTCTTCTCTGCGTTCTGACAGCTGGAAAGAAAACTTTGTTTGGAGTTAGTTCCAGTTCTTCATCAGCGTCATCGTCAGCATCCACACACAGCGTAGCTGCTCTCAGCTGGGAAGCTCGGTTTGTTCGCGAGGATCAGGTGACGCCCGCCCGCGCGCGCGCGCGTCCTGTTTCAGCGACTTTCAAAAACACGAGCTAAAACCGACCGAGAAGTTCGGTCCGGTTCGCAAAAGCACCTACCAGAGAGCAGCAGGAGCAGCAGAAGCGCGGAGCCGGTCGGCGACAGCCTCGGTTCTGGTCTGGTCCAGTCCGGAGTAGGAGCTCCTCGGACCTCCTCTTCACGCGACTGCGGCTCTTCTCCTATTATGGTCAGGTCGGCCGGGCCCGGTTTAACAGAGGAGCGACGGAACCGTTCTGCTCAAACTTTGGTTCAGTGGCGTCGGCTGACCTGGGCATTCCCGGCTGCAGCCCCGAACTATTATCTTCAACCCCCGAATGATTTGTTTCGACTCAGAACTGCCCCATAACATTCACGATAACAGCAGTTTTGTATTTTCCGAGCTTTAGTGAAAGCAACACACTAACAGCGGTCTGACCAATCAGAGAGGAGTTGATCAGAGAGGGGAAAAATCCTCTGTGTTGATTCGCTGACAGTGCCGCCTCCCGATCCGACTCCTGAACTTTCCCGGCAGTCCTTTATGGAGTGACTTTTGTGCCACCATATTATGGAGTGACTTTTGTGCCACCATATTATGGAGTGACATTTGTGCCACCATATTATGGAATGACTTTTGTGCCACCATATTATGGAGTGACATTTGTGCCACCATATTATGGAATGACTTTTGTGCCACCATATTATGGAATGACTTTTGTGCTAGCATATATGTTGAGACGAGAATATTGTATATAAGCTATGCCATGTTTATATGTTATGCCATGTTCTATTTTCAGTTATTCAGCCCACAGCCTGCTGGCAAACTGCACATAATGAATCTATCCAGCTTCCTTGACCCATGTCTGACCTGAGAGCACACACACAAGCTTACTCCCTTTTTGCAGGCATGGATGTTCCTTCTTCAAGGCCTGTTATGAAAGATGACTTTGTCCTTGTATCGAAGAGCTGGTTTCAACTGACTTTCCCACCCTTCCTTTATCAGTTGAAACTATGTGTAACCAGGGCGTTCCAAATAAAAGGCAGGAGGAAACACAGATTTAGCAGAATAGTCATAGAAGCTTGTAAACGAGCGATCTGTGATTTTTCTCACTGCAGTATAAATCCTACTCTGACTCTCGTGTATTCTTTTGCAGATTTACTAATGTTTGGGTTTTGAACCTAACATTAACTTGGTCCTTCGAGCCGGAGCCCAAATACCTGAGGCACTCCAGCAGGTGGGAGAGAACCAGGAAAGTCCGCGGCCGTGGCATCGTATACCCTTTCCGGGCCTGGGAGTACTCTCCGCCGGCTGGGGTCTGACGGTTGACGGGTATCCCGAACACCGAGAGTGTGAGTATGTTTTCAATTTAAAAAAGCGTGTGTGTAAGAACCCTAAAACTTTGCGTCGTGTTAAAAGACCAGTTAAATTCCGCGGAGGACGACCTCCTTTAGGTGAAAAAGACTAAAAAGCGTCGTGTAGGACGGCGGAGTCCTCTGGCAAATAGAAAAACCCTGAGAATTCTAGACCCTATCAGGTACGTGAAAATCCAGTTAAATTCCGTGGAGGGCGGCCTCCTCTAGTTGAAACAAACTAAGTTAAAGCCGCAAAGGACGGCGGAGTCCTCTGGTAAATGTAAAAGTAAAAGAAAAGAGACGTCTATAAAAGTGTGTGAGAATGAGTGATTGTGAGTGTGCGAGGAAGTGTGATCACCACTAGGTAATCATACTTCATGCCAAAGCCAACAAAAGTGAGCAATAAGTTTCTGTGGAAGGTTGTAGCCAAGGAGACACCGCCCGTCAGGGTAGAAGCTTGTGTCTCACCACAGAGATAACTTCATTATTGCATTGTTGGTCAATTGATACTCAGTGTTAGGCCACCCTAGGTGCAAACCCCCACTGAGTCTAAATCTAGTTCAAAATGGGTAAAAGTCAGAGTAAAACCAAGACACAGTTGGTGAATGAATTGTCCAGTAAAGACTGGAAAGTCATTCAAAGGGAGGATCATACAGCAATAGAGCCACTGCCTTACTGGGTTAAATAATATAAGTTTAGTGGAAAACTAACTACCTGAAATAAGAAAAGAACATCCTTGAATAAACCTTTTGAAGGAGCATAAAACTTATAAAGTAATAATAACCGAGCTCGGATAAATAGTAGAAAATTAAAACCGTAAGGTATTTAAAGATAAATAAATAAATAAAGCATAAAGTAAATATAGAAGTAATGATTTAAAGAGAAAAGAACAACATCAGAAACGACTAAGTTTAACCTAAAATAAATGAAACACAGAACAAAGGCTGCACTAGAAGCAGAGGTTGTAAAACTCGTGTCTGCACACTCCTGCTGGGAACGTGCGGACAGTGGAAGTGTCCACCGGACACGCGCGCATGCGTGCATACACACACACACACACACGCAGGGGGGGGCCGCAGCGCGCCTCCCTCGCTAAGGTTGATAAACACACACACATGCACCCACCTAGTGCAGGGGAAGGGTAATGAGCAGATTCAGACACAGGGAATGACATTCCAGAGCACATGCATACTACTGATAAGAGAAGAACAGGAGGAATAGATTTGCCACCGTTTGGTGTGCGTGTACTTAAACAAGAAAGAGGAAAAAGTAATCGAGGAATTGAAAGAGTTTTGTAAAGAAGGGTTTGAACAAACGAAGGTTTGGATGAAAGTAGCACAACAGAGAGAAGAGGGTGAGAAAAGAGGAAAGCAGAAACATGAACAGAGCGAGGGAAAGCGCAGAGATAAAAAGGAAAAAGTAAGTTCAGATGAAGGTACTAAAACAATGATGTATCAACGGAAGGAAGATGATGAATACACAGGCTCCCTTCCTGGAATTAGAAGCTGGGTGGAAAAGCATTACATTGCTTTTGCCACTGGTACTCTGGATGAGTACACCACTTTTGCCACACATGCAGAAAAAGTGTTAAAACAGAAACACTCAAAGAAAACACAGGTCACAGACACCTTTTACCAAAATGATTTTGACTCCGAGGACATAATGTTTGCTAGACATCAGCCCAGTAGGGGCAGCAGACGTGGCCGTGGGCGCGGTCCATTCAGGGGACGTGGCTCCTATGGCCAAGGGGGTGGTATTGGTCCAGCTCACCTGGATCCAAACGCCAGGCTCTGTTACACCTGTCAACAACCAGGGCACCTGGCACGGGATTGCCCGAGCAAACATCAAAGCCTGCTACCACCTGGAGCCCCTGCTCCCCCAGGTCACTATTCAGCATGACTAGATGACCCCCCACAACCTCACAATGCTAACCTCTTAGAAGGAACTGAAATAATGAACCTACAGGATCTGTTTCATGAAGAAAAAGTCAGACCTATTGTTAACCTCTCCATCAACGGCACCTCTTATCCCTTCCTCTGTGACACGGGAGCATGTAAATCTACTATAAATCTCATGCCCCCTGGAGCAAACTTCAGCACAGAGACAGCCTGGGTGCGTTCAGCCCAGGGCTCCCTTAAAATGGTTACAGAGACAAACCCCTTGTGGATCACAGATCCTGAGGGCATTTCAACCAACATGTCTCTCTATTACCTCCCAGATTGTCCAGTAAATTTATTAGGGAGGGATGGGCTACATGACCTCAAACTGGCCATAGTCCCTACACCGGATGGCATGTCTGTCCAAAGACTTTGTAAACCCACAAAAGATGCCTTTGTGGTACTCGCTAAAAAACCACCAGCATATTACTACACCCTTGATTTGCCAAACTGCCCACCAACTAACGTAGGTGACTTCCTGGTAGCAAAAGCTACAACCCTAGTGCCCAAATCACCTGGCAGAATGCCACCAGGGGACTTGCATGTTACTATGTGGTACACTGACCGTGCTGATGAAAAATATTTTCATCAACTGTCCAGACTCACACCCGTCAGGCTCACATTGACACATCTTTACTTTGATGACACCTCAGCTGCAGCTGCAGTCACTCTGCCACCAACCTTGGCAGACCTAAAGAGAGTTATGTCTCCTTCCCATGTGTCACTATGTAAAGATAGATCCGAACATTGGCAACAGCTTGGCACTCTAGTGTGGAAAGGAAAAATAGCCAGGGACTGGCAACCCCTCACTACTGAAGTGAGTTACAGCCCGTCCACAGGACTAAAAAGAGTCTATTTAGGAACCACAATAAATGTCACTGCTGGAGCCCACATTGATGAGGGTGAAGCCTGACAGATCTTCCTCACGGAAGAAGAGCAGGACATGCTAACTGAGATACCACAATGTTTGTGGTCAAAAGGCCCCTCAGATGTGGGTCTCATAAAAAATGCCATGCCAGTTGTAATACGTCCTAAAACCGAATATAGGCCTCGAATTAGGCAATACCCCCTTAAACCGGACGCTATTCACGGCATAAAACCTGTCATAACTGACCTCAGAACAGCTGGGGTCATAGTTGAATGTCCTGACTCACCAGTTAATACTCCCATTTTTCCAGTAAAGAAAGCACCCCCCTCAGTGGGATGGAGAATGGTGCAAGACCTCATAGCTGTAAATAATGCAGTTATCCAACGAGCCCCCTGTGTGGCTGATCCATATACTCTTTTAAACAGTATGGATCCAGATGCAAAGTTTTTTACAGTTATCGACATCAGCAATGCTTTTTTCTCAGTGCCCGTGCACCCAGACAGCCAATTTTGGTTTGCCTTTACATATGAAGGAAAGAAATATACTTTCACCAGACTTCCTCAAGGCTATTGTGAGTCTCCCACCATTTACTCACAAGCATTAAATGCTAGCCTTGAACCTTTTACTCCCCCACAAGGAAGTCAGCTGTTAACCTATGTTGATGATATTCTAGTGGCTTCAAAAACAAAGGAGCAGTGTTTAGCTGACTCCATTGCCTTGCTAAAACATTTAGCAACAGAAGGACACAAAGTAAATAAATCTAAACTGCAACTCTGTAAAGAACAAGTTAAATATTTAGGCCATCAGCTCAGTACTGCAGGAAGAACTGTAATGGGAGACAGAAAAAATGCTATCCTGCAGGCCCCCAAACCACAGACTAAAAAGCAACTCATGTCATTTTTGGGCCTTACAAACTACTGTAGAAGCTGGGTTCCTAACTATGCAGAAATAACAGCCCCATTACAAGCTTTGATGCACAGTGAACCCCTCAGAACACTGCGAGTCTCACATGCTGTTTCCGCCTTATTGCTGCAAACTAAGATGACCTTTTTATCTCCAGCCAGACACCTCTCCTGCATGTCTCTTTTACTCTCACAACCCCATTTGACCCTAGAACGTTGTACTGTTTTAAACCCTGCAACGCTCATTCCTACCACAGAAGAAGGCAGCCCACACGACTGCCAAGCTCTAGCTGAGCAATCCAGCAGGAGTAGAGCTGACTTACAAGATACCCCCCTTACAAATGGAGTTACACTCTTTGTAGATGGCTCTTCTCAAAAGGATGCCATGGGAAAAACAAGAACAGGGTATGCTGTTGTTACACATGATACAGTATTAAAAGCAGAAGCCCTTCCTCCCACACGCTCTGCTCAAGCTGCTGAGCTTGTGGCATTGACTGAAGCGTGTGCACTCATGAAAGATAAAGAAGTAACTATTTATACAGACAGTCAGTATGCCTTTGCTACTGTTCACACCTTTGCTCAGCATTGGGAAAACCGTGGCATGGTTACCTCCACAGGAAAGCCTGTGACTCATGCACAGCTGCTTACTAACTTACTTCATGCTGTGCAGCTCCCTGCAAAACTGTCTGTCTGCAAATGCGCAGCACACACAGGAAAAGACGATGAAGTTTCTAGAGGGAATGACTTTGCTGACAAAACTGCCAAACGGGCTGCCTTAAACCAAATACAGGTCCACCATTTCAGTCTACAGGACTCTCAAACTATAGATAATGACATCTTAAAAGACATGCAACAACAGTCTCCTCTACAAGAGCAACAGTTGTGGAAGAATAAAGGCGCACAGCTTAAAGATGGTATCTATATGTGACCAGGACATAAACCAATCCTACCAAAGAACCTTTATAAATGGGCAGCAATTTTGAGTCATGGAAAAACCCATGTCTCAACAGGAGGGATGGCAGGAATGGTTAATCAAACATATACAACATATGGTTTTAATAACTACTCGAAAAACTTTTGTAGAGCATGTCTTATATGTGCAAAACACAACTCTCAAGGAAACTTAAGACCACGAAGAGGTCAGTTTCCTGTACCACAATATCCATTTCAACACATACACATGGATTTCATTGAATTAAACCAAAGTGAAGGAAAAAGATTTTGCTTGGTAATAATAGATGCATTCTCTAAATGGGTAGAAATATTCCCCACAAAACACCCAGATGCTCTAACAGTAGCTAAAGCTCTATGTAAAGATATCATTCCGAGGTATGGAATACCTGAAAAAATATACAGTGATAATGGAACACATTTTGTAAACCAAATAATAACCAAAATAGGCCAAGCCTTTCAAATAGACTTAAAACGCCACTGTGCTTATCACCCTCAAAGCGCAGGACTTGTTGAAAGAATGAATGGAACTATAAAAAATAGATTAAGGAAGTGCATGGAAGAAACAGGAAGGAACTGGACTCAATGTGTAGAACTAGTCCAAATGCACATTAACATCACCGGTTCTGAAGGGTTAACTCCCTATGAAACCTTATTTGGAAGACCTTACAGACTTCCTTATTTTAACAACAAATGGGAAACAGCTGAAGAGCAAAATTTAGCTGACCACATGAGACGAATGATTCAGAAACAAAGCGAACATCAGAATAACCGAGAGCACATATCCTCTGTGTCTCCACAGGAGGGATTCCTAGTTGAACCAGGAGATTGGATCCTAATAAAATCAATCAAAAGGAAGCACTGGTACTCACCTAAGTGGGAAGGTCCATATCAAGTGTTACTCACAACAGGCACCGCAGCAAAAATAGCAGAACGAACTACCTGGATACACCTAAGCCACTGCAAAAGGATTATAAAACAAACCTAGTTAGCTTTCCCTGTGTAGGCTAGGAGTTTTTCAACAGGCACTAACAAGGAAAGGCCAACTACAAAGGGATTAACAACTCTAGGTTGTTTTTGTCTCAAACCTGGTGAAGATTGTCTCCCCCTTGTGTCAGTGCATAGGAAAAACTCACCCTAAAATAAAGATGATTATACTCCTTTTGACAGCCCTCTGGCAGGTGCCAGGAGTGACACTTAGAGGAATAGCTCCCTTTAATATTTGGTACTTCAACTCCCCGCTGCTAAAAGGACAAATACCAAACCCCTGTAAGACTCCTGATGTTTCCGATAAAACAACAACCGAGCTATATTATTGCTATCAGAAAAACGCCACCACTGTCATGATCACCTTCACCTCTAAGCAGGGGCTGACCTGCCTGACGTGACTGCAGGACCAAAATCAACTTCTGCACAGCCCAGCCAGATTGTTCTCGACCCAACACTAGACGACTGGTTTAAGGTCACCACGGGGGTGACCCAAAGAAGTAACAACTGGCTCCTCATGGCTGAACAAGCAGGCATAATGAGCAAAACGGACTGTGTGGTATGTATGGGAGCCAGACCTCTTTTACATGTTGTTCCCTCTGCTGTTACATCAGATTGCTTGTTGTCACTAATGAATTTCACAGTACCCTCAACGAACTGTTCCTTTTGGGACACAGTTTATCCCCTCACCGAAGCAGAGCCTGAGAAGCCATTGTTCTCCTCCACAGTAGCTGCTGCCAACTTCACCTGCATATATCGGACAGGTAGCGGCTCCAGACTAGGAAATCTTTCTGCTGTCAGTTGTGCTCGTTTCTTACAGGTTGATCTGCACTTCATGCCACAGTCCAGAAGCGACATCTGGTGGTGGTGTGGTGACAACCGCCTGTTTGACCGCCTGCCATATAACACCACGGGACTGTGTGCCTTTGTCTCCCTCATTCTCCCAGCTCTGATCTTTCCCCTCACAGCTGATCAACTCTTAGCCAACTTCCGCAGCGTTCTGCCATACCACTGGAGGCAGAAACGCTCCATGCAAACATCTATGACGGGGTGGAGCAAAGATGATCCCACCTATATAGATGGTATCGGGGTACCGCGAGGAGTCCCTGATGAATACAAATTGGCAAACCAGATTGCAGCTGGATGGGAGTCTTTCATCTGCTGGTGGTGTACTACAAACAAAAATGTTGACAGAATTAATTACATACATTACAATGTTCAGCGCCTAGGAAACATGACTGCTGATGGATTTTCTGCTATACATGAACAACTGTCTACAACCTCACTGATGGCTTTTCAGAACCGCATTGCTGTGGACATGCTGTTGGCCGAGAAAGGAGGAGTCTGTGCGATGTTTGGAGAACAGTGTTGCACCTTCATACCTAACAACACTGCACCGGATGGTAAACTAACTAAGGCCCTGGAGGGTCTCCGCTCTCTTAACAGCAAAATGAAAGATCACTCTGGAGTGGACACTTCTTTCTGGAATGGGTTCGGAGATATGTTTGGACAATATCGTGACTTGGTTCTGTCTGCCATGATGTCTCTGGCTCTCTTTGCAGCTCTCCTCACCATCTGCGGATGCTGCTGCATCCCCTGCATAAGATCTCTGGTGGAGAGACTGATTCACAGGGCAGTGGACCCTGTGCAAACCAATGTCACAGAAATGTATGCTCTGCTTTCTTCCAACCAGAACCCCGACGATGACGACTCTGGCGAGGATGAAGGACCGCTGATTCCGACTCAGCTCTTCACCCCAGAAACTCGACTTTAAAACGCCTCTGAGTGTACCCTTTTTTCCTTTGCTTGTGATGCTGTATCTGAAAATCGAAAGAAATGGATGCAGTTGATTCTAAAATGGAGAAATGGCATAAACAGGAGGGAAATGTTGAGACGAGAATATTGTATATAAGCTATGCCATGTTTATATGTTATGCCATGTTCTATTTTCAGTTATTCAGCCCACAGCCTGCTGGCAAACTGCACATAATGAATCTATCCAGCTTCCTTGACCCATGTCTGACCTGAGAGCACACACACAAGCTTACTCCCTTTTTGCAGGCATGGATGTTCCTTCTTCAAGGCCTGTTATGAAAGATGACTTTGTCCTTGTATCGAAGAGCTGGTTTCAACTGACTTTCCCACCCTTCCTTTATCAGTTGAAACTATGTGTAACCAGGGCGTTCCAAATAAAAGGCAGGAGGAAACACAGATTTAGCAGAATAGTCATAGAAGCTTGTAAACGAGCGATCTGTGATTTTTCTCACTGCAGTATAAATCCTACTCTGACTCTCGTGTATTCTTTTGCAGATTTACTAATGTTTGGGTTTTGAACCTAACAATATAGCAAGCAAAATGTACAGTTTTCGATCAAAATGTTTCAAATTAACCAGGATAACACTTCATAATTTGCAAATTAAAATTTTTTAATGTTTCCTTTCAAAAAAAATTGTATACGCAAAAAATATATCTTTTTAAAAATATATATGTTATCCCAAAATGTCCATGTTTTATTATTAAGCAGAAATGTTACTAGAAATGTAACTACAGTCTATTGATTTACTACTGATTTTCTTTACTTTATCTGAAATATATACCAATGATTATTAGATTATTGTAGTTATGTGTTCTAATGACAATCAATGTTTATTACATATTAGTTACCTAAAGTGTGATTCAATAATGTTTACGGGGAAAAAAAAGTTAGAATTCTCTCAGATGATAATCTAATATTTTGTTACTTGAAAACTTGATTTCCAATGTGTAGCAATGATTTCTGACTTAATATAAAATTGTTTTCTAATAATCATCAATGAGTATTACATAACTGTTGCATGATGTGTGATTCATGTTACTGTTAGCCAAATTATAAAATAATGTGTTTTTTTTTTTTTTTTTTAGAATAATTTATAACTTAGTTTTGTTACATGAAAAATTGGAACTAGATCTGATCAGAAGCAGATTACGAAAACTATGTAAGACTGTGGAATAAAATAACTATGTGGGGCTGGGATTATTTAAATTCCCACTCCTTTTCAAACAATTAATCCAATCTAAGTTTGTTTTTCCCATTTCATTGTCTTTGTAATGAGTTTGATATTCTGTCTGATTATTTTCATGTACTGTTTTAATTTATGCTTGAAATAAACCAATCAATCAATCAATTAATAAAGTGCCGTCATTCCATGAAGTCCAGATTATTCTTATTGTACATTAATAATGGCCAGCATTATGTAGGTAATTTTCACAATCTATAAATAGACTTCATAGACTTAAATTTTTTTCTTGGGAGGTCAAGGAATGTCTAATAAATGCTTCCTTAAATAAAAAAAATAAAATTTGTCATAAAGATACACTTTATAGAATGATAGCTCATTAACATTCTGTTAATATTTACAGTATTGATTAAAGCTTGATATTAGGACATATAACAAAACAGAATTGAACAGTAAGTGGAAAAAATGTCTTTATTTGCTTTTGGTCTGAATGTGTAATTTTACATCTTAGTAGCTGATATTTCAATCTCCAAACAGAAATCTAGATGGAATGTTTTCGTTTTGTTTTTGTTCATTGTTATTGTATTGTTTTGGTTTCATTTTTTCAGTTTTGTTTGCTTTTTGTGTTTTTGTTTTGGGGTTCTAAACCAAATCTCATAGGTCGTGACCAAATCTTGTAGGTCGAAACCAACGAGATTTTGATGCAACATTTGAAGCGACCCACATCTGTTAGCCGTGTCCAACGAGGCTGAAACTTCAAAGCCATTTTTTCCAGTGAAATTGAGTGTCGGCGCGTCTTTTGACATGGTGCATTCCCTTTTTCCCGCGATATGATCCCGTAGCTCTCAGTAGAGTGAGTTTTGTTGATAAAATGAGCAGATATGTGGCTGAATGCTGACTTCTGCTGTAAGACGGACTTTGGGTCGCAGCTGACGAGCTGTCACTGCGGTGTTCCTTCCTCGGAACAGAATCCACGAGTGAGGCGAGCCCGCAAAGTTTCAAATTAAAGTAATAAGATTTAATTATTATTTCTCATCAAGTCTCCTAGACACTTTAGTAGAGATTTAGTAGCGACCAACGACATTTGGTCGTGGCCTAGTTAGGTGTGCCACTGGAAGTTGGTCGAAGCTGTTTGCAGCGTCTGCCCCTGCTGCCCATTTGATTGACCAAAGACATTGATATTCTGACACATAGGTCAGACCTGGGTCTGAAAAGTGTAATGACTCAAAAAAAAGTTTATCCTGGATTATACTTTCTTTACTTTGTGGCTCGATGTGGCTCGTGGATCCACAATTGCTAATGTCATCATCAGCATCAGAGACTGTGCATCAACTACATCATCTACCTGTAAATCTCAGTTTATGTGTATAGCAATTTTACCCATTCTAGGCCAATATCTGAGGTAAGAAAAAGAAAATACATATAACAAGAATAGAATAGAATATGGAACAAAATAAAAACAATAGAAAACAGAGGAAGAAGACAATATAGAAAATACAAATAGAAAAGCAGTAAAACCTAATATTTTAAATTCAGTGACTGATATAAGTAAAATGAGTTTGTAATAAAATCGTCCTGATCACGTGATTACAGAAATGACATTTAGGTAGCCACAATTTGAATTTCTTTTTAAAAGATGACAAAACTTGTACTTTGTCTTATTGTAATAGCTATACTCTTCCAGAAAGAGGAACCCTTGTAAGACAGAAGTTTTGCGAGAATGAAGTCCATCTGACTGGAAGCTCACACTTATCCTCTAACAGTGGCTCGAGTTACTTTTAAAGGGCCTCTAAAGATGTCTGTTTAATGAATTAATACAATGATGGAGGGGCTAAACCCTGAATGACCTTGTACACTAGAGAAGCTCATTCAAAACTTCAGAGTTTTTATGTGTTAAGAATGTGACGGTGATGATCAAAACAGGGTTTCTTATCCAGGAGTTTTAATGCTCTTTTTTTAGCAGGTTTCAACAGGTCTAAGAACAGTTGAGTCAGCAAATGACCACATGGTGACTTAATGCCACCTACCTGCACACACGGCCTTCTTCCTGATGAATATGACTGGATCTATTTCATTGTGTGATCCGTATTATTTAATGCAGTAAGTCTGGAGATGAGTTTGGGATGGTTAACCATCTTCCATTCCTGTGGAACAAGCGCTTGTGTAATTGACAAGTTAACCAGGTGAGCAATAGATTTCAGAAGACAACTTTTATGATGCATCACTGGTCCAAAATCATCTGTTGCCTTAGAACGTCTAAGGATGGCTATTGTGTTGAGGACTTACATTCTTAATAGAAAATTTGGAATTGTTTAATAATTGAGATAAAGTACTGTTGTCAGAATCATTGTCATGGGGTTTATAAAATGAGTTTTCAAGATGTAACAGGTGAATGCAAAAGTTTGGGAGATCTCGTGTATTCAGTCAGTCTGGCTACAAGAATAGGGGTTTCAGAAACCAATTCATTAATAAATTTAAGTTAAAATTCTTTGTCGTTTGTCGTTTTTGGTTGACCAATGAGTTTGTTAATGTTTTCCAGATACGTTTAAAGTTTCCTTTTGCATTATCTATCATCATAATCATAGAAAAATGACGTTCCTTTTGTAGGGGTTTTACAACCTTACTTCTGACTAGAGTAATATTGAATCTATAAGATGAAAGGCCAGATTTTTTGAAGGAACAGATCATGAATTGTTTACATTCACTACTGAGCTAGCGTAATGCATTTGTTCATTTTTTGTTATTTCACTTTTTCAAAAAAGGTGTCAAAAGATTTTCAACTGAAGAATCACAACTGAAACTGAAAGATCACAAAATGTGTCAGTGTCATTAACATGAACAAACAAATAAAATGCATTCAAGGCTATGAGAAGATTTCATTCCTGGCTTCTTGGTTTAAACTTTTGTTTAGAGTAATTGTTTTTTGTGTTTAAGAGGCTGATTGTTAAGTTTTCTGGAAATAAAAATGTCCTTGTGATCTGACAGATCATTAAAATAAATGCTATACATTGAGATATATTATATAAGTACTGTGACATGCTAGCAGGTGCTTACTCCTGTGATCAGGAGAGAAGATTCTTGATCACATCTTGCTTTGACAAGAGTCCAGATCCATCTCTCCAGTACAAAGGAATCTGCAGCACCACTCTTTCAGGAACGCTGGAACTTGACCACTTTGGGCTGAGATCAGTGTTTCTCAAGTGGTGGGTGCTCCCCTGCAATACCAGGGGGGAGCAGGACAACCCAGGAATCGTGCAGTTATGAGTTGATAACAGTTTAACAGTTAGCCGTAAGGCACCGTCAGTTATTTAAGCCTAAATGATCAGTCACTGGAAAAGGCAAACCCCGGGTTGCCGAGCGTCTCTGCCTGGTGCGTTCACTGAACTACGAACCTCCGCTGCAAAACAAAGCAGTTTATCAGAGAAAATGTCAAACACCCTAAGAATGAGGTCCCAAATACAAGCAGCCAAGTAAAGTTTCCTCTTCTGGGAGCTTCCTTAGAGATAGTGTGAGAAGCTCCGTCACCCGGAGAGAGCTTGAAGTAGAGCTGCTTCTCCCTCACATCCAGAGGAGCCAGTTGAGGTGGTGCGGGCATCTGGTCCAGAGGCCTCCTGTCTCACTAAAGGAGGTGTTCTGGGTAAATCCCACTGGGACGACGGCACCAGGGAATAACCAGGGCACCTCTGAGAGACTGCTTCTCCAGACTGGCCTGGAAACCCCTCGGGGTCCCTCAGAGGAACTGAAGAAGATGGCAAAGGGAGAGAGAAGTCTGGGCATCTTTGAGACTGTTGCCCCACAACATGGACCTGGATAAAAAGATGGGTGGATGGTTTATTGTTGGTTTGTTCATTATTCAAAGTTTTAGTTTTGTTTGTCAGTTTTTCTGGTGTGTTTTTTGTTCTGGGGTTCTGAACCGCTCTTAGTCTGACTCATCACCTAGGACTTGTCTCCCATGAGAAACCCTATCGGGCATCAGCCTCAGACAGCAGAGCTCCTAGGATCACATAAGCACTCAAGCCTCTCCACCACGTCAAGGTGGCGGATCACAGAGAGGGTTTTTTTTTTTAAAAGACAGAACTTTTACTGTCTTTTTTTTTTTTGCTTTTTTGTTTTTTTATTTTATTTTTTCGTCTTTTTGTTTGTTGTTATCATTGTATTGCAGGCCTACAGCTTGAATCTGTTTTCATTCAAACAAATGTGTCCTTAATTCAAAAATATTTCTACCCTGAAGAGAGAACATGAATTTGCAGTAACTTGTAATCAAAGATTCATTTATAGATGTTTTTGATTATTTCAGCCAATGAAGAAAATTCTTGATGTTAAAAGGAGCGTCAAGAGAAAAAGTCGTCTATACTTCTTTTTCTTTGAGAGCTTCCTGGATGGCTGTGCGGATGCTGTTTAAAAAAACTTGATTTCCTTCTAAGGTTAAAGTTGCTCCATCAAGTCTATACGTGTTCTCTACATCAGGGGACAAATCTTGATGCTCAATCACCACATGAAAGAAGTCGGTCCGCGTCTTCATGATGTCATTCAACAATCTACAGCCTTTTTCCATTTGAAGAACTTTCTGACATTTCCAGCTTCTCCTTGGAAGAATGAGGGACAATGCTATCCTCATTTGAGGGTACATTTCTCCCAGCAGCCTCAGGTCTTGTGACATCATATTTGCCATGTCTTTTGGAGGCATTTGTCCCAGTTCATCCCCTCCAGCGTGGATGACCAAAACTTCAGGGGGACCGTCTTCTTTGTAGATTGTGTGATGAAGTTGATCAACAACGCCCCTCCAGCCCAGGTCTGGATTTCCAATCCACTTCACATTGACGTCCAGGTTAAGGTTTTTCCCAAAAAGATAGTCCGCTGCAGGCTGTGCCTGTGACACATAACGTGACCCCACGACCCAGACATCAGGTGGTCTCGTGACATTGTGTGTTTCTGTAGGTGAGCTGTCAGCTGAACAGCTGACGTCAGCGGGGCCTGTTGTGTTCGCTTCCGTCTTTTCAGACTGGATTTGAGTTGCAGTTGTTGGTTGACTGCGAAACAGGCTTTGAAAATCAGGTTTATCCGGCCCACCCTTAGAGATCACAGCAACGTTGTGGGTGTCATTTTCACAGCTGACTTTCCTCTTTTTGGCTGGAGACAAATGTGTGTGGACTCTGCTCTGTGAGATGTCCTCTGAACGGTCTTTTCTTTTCAGGGAAGGCTTTTGGTTGTCAGGCTGGGTTGGGTTTCTGTCTTTGTCTTCCGTCTTTGTTGATGTCAACAAATGTTTCTGGGCCGTAACAAATGGATGTGGCAGCACTTGATCAAGACGGATCCTTTTTGCAGGATCCAACGTTAACATTCTCTTGATCAGGTCAGTGAAATGTTCCAGGTTAGTTTGTTTTGTCTCAGAAGAGGTTCCTGACTTCTGTTGGAATTTTCTGAAGTCATCGGGCAAAACAAACTTGACATCTTTGGGGATCTTTCTTCCACACTCTCTCTGGGTCTTCAAAAGCCACTGGAATTTACGAGTTCTGGCGTAAAATTCTTTGGTTTTGGATCCTGCATTTAAGAGATGATCTGGAAAGTGACTCTGCGTTTGGGTTATGTTCCAGATCATCTCATAATCGCTGTAGGCGGTGTAGAAGGGAAATCCCAGAAACAGTTCGGCTGCAATGCAGCCAAGGGACCAAACATGGGAGGTTTCAGTGGTCACTGAACCCACAAGTGTCTCTGGGGCCGTGTACCACCTGAAATGTCTGCAGGAATCCAGACAAAAGTTCCCAACTCTGCTGAACTTTGTGGAAATGATCTGTTGTTCCTGGTTTCTTTGAACAAGCAGCCTAATCCTCTCAGGCGTCAGAATTCCACGAGCGTTCGTGGGATTCTTAAAGCCTGCTGCCACCTGCTGCAGAATGGAACCGATCTCTTTCAGACCAAACGAAGAAACAGCCTTTGTGTGCAACATTTCCCAAAGGGAAATTTCTTCTGGCTGGTTTTCCTTGATCCGATCCTTTTTAGATGATATCCCATGAGTCATTGTAACGTCGTGTTGGCGCCTGGTAAAATCCTCTGCAGATGTGTCCGTCAAAAAGCTGTCGTCTCACAAGGGATCGCTGTTCAGTACAAAGACCTAGATGATATGAATTTGGTTTGATTTATGTGAACTTTGGGGACAAGATTTATTCTTTCATGATGACATTATCACAACCAACATGCCCAGCATGTTTGAGATCATCTATGTCATGTCTGTCTTCAAGATGACATCATCACTCTATATAGAACATATACTGTGATGATGTCATCATTCAAAATGACATCATCACAACCAACATACTGGGCATGTTTAGCCGTGTAAAGCCGGAACCATGAAATAATTGACTGAAAATTCCAATATTTTGGATTTGGAGCCTTTATAGGTTCCTCTGAACAAACAAGCCAAAATAAAAAAAAAAAAATGTTTTTACAAATAAATAAAGTTTGGTGTTATATCTGATAAATCAGGTCACACAGCTCAAATATCTCTTTTTTTCTGAGCTAACAATAACATTCTAAGACAAAAAAAAAAAATACAAGAAATGTGTATTTCCATTCTATTGCTCTTGCACAGGGCTGACAGACTCATGTATCAAATTTGATACATTTGGCTTTAAAAGGTTAAGATCATCTATGGCATTCCTGGGGTCCTAGTTTAAGATCTTAAATCTTGGTGAGAAGATTTCATCTTTAATGATGACATCATCACCACCAACATGCCCGGGCATGTTTAAGATCATAGTAAAAATCATATTAAAAAAGAAATCATTAAAAGAAATATTTTAAAATACACAACGAAACCAAAAACCATGT
Source organism: Oryzias celebensis (assembly GCA_014656515.1). NCBI lineage: Eukaryota > Metazoa > Chordata > Actinopteri > Beloniformes > Adrianichthyidae > Oryzias > Oryzias celebensis. Next base: position 79,649 of record BNCR01000026.1, on the reverse strand, counting down.
GTTGGGAATATCCAGGAGAACTTTTGAAATTATCATGGGATGCCCACACAACCCACAGCTCGGCAGCCATTATGTAGCAAAGTGTGAGATTTGCTGATTTTCACACTTTTTTCACAAAATGGAAAAACAACACTTTGATCCTTCAGATTTTCACAAAACTTCACAAACATACCACCAGCCGGAGTCTACAACCAACAGAGAAGTTCCTCAGTTTTGAACATCCCTCGAACTAAACTAAACTAAGAGGCTTAAAAAGGAGACACTGATCAGAGATGCAGCCAGGAGTCCATGATGACTCTGGATGAACTGCAGAGATCTATGGCTCAGGTGAAGGAATCAACCATCAGTCGTGAACTGCACACATCTGGACTTTATGGAAGAGTGACTGAAAGAAAGCCATTGTTAAAAGAAAACCACAAGAAGTCCTGTTTGCAGTTTGCCATATGTGAGTGACCCAGCAAACCTGTGGAAGAAGGAGCTCTGGTCTGATGAGACCAAAATAGAACTTTTTGGCCTAAATTCAAAGCGTTATGTGTGGAGGAAATGTAACCCTGCACATCACTCTGAACGCACCATACTCAGTCAAACATGGTGGTGGCAGCATCATGATCTGGGGCTGCTTCTCTTCAGCAGGGACTGGGAATCTGGTTAGAGTTGATGGGAAGATGGATGAAGCCAAATCCAGAGCAAAGTGGAGGAAAACCTGTTGAAGTCTGAACAACACTTGAGCAGAGATTCACCTTCCAACAGGACAACCACCCTAAACATAAAGCCAAAGCTACAATGGAAAGATAAAAATGAAACGGATTCATGTATTGGAATGATCCAGTCTAAGTCCAGACCTAAATCCAATCCAGAATCTGTGGAGAGATCTGAAAACTGCTGTTTATACTCTATCTAATCTGACTCAGCTTGAATTGTTCTGCAAAGAAGAATGAACAAAGATTTCTGTCTCTGGATGTGTAAAGCTGGTAAAGACAAACCCCAAAAGACCTGCAGCTGGAATTCCACAAAGTATTGACTCAGAAAAGGGGGCTAAAAGCTTTTGCACGTTTGTTTTTTTACTGGAAAAAGAACTAAACTGTTGTATAATTTTCTTTCACAAGTGTGCACTACTTTGTGTTGGTCTTTCACATAAAATTCCAATAAAATATATTTATGTTTGTGGTTACGATGTGAGAAAATGTGGAGAATTCTAGGGGTGTGAATACTTTTGCGAGTCACTGTACCTCCCTCCTGAGGCACAGAATGGTTTGCTAGAATCTATTTAAAGCTGACCAATTGTCCTTCTTTAGGCCTCACCGAACTCCTCCCAAAACAGGTTTGGAGTGTCCAGGCTGCATCCTCCTTAGACTGCCGGTACCCGTCAGCTGCCTTCAGAGTCCCACAAGCCAACCAATTTTTTTAAAATATGGCCGTTATTTCCTACAGATTTGATTGTAAAAGGGCAAGAGCTTTTAAAATTGTTGGACAACTTTTGAAACTGAACTGAACAAACTGAGATCCCAATATTTGATGGAGACCCATTAAATTATAACATGACAGCGTTCTTAACGGAGTTGAAAGGAACGCCCGTCTGTGTTTGAACTTCAAGGACAAGAACACATGTGGTCAAGACGTGGTTAACTTACTGACTCAAGAGACAACATGAAAGCAAAACTAGTAGTCAGTGTGACAAGACAAACTGTACTCAGATTACTATGAAAAGAGCCTTTAATGTTACAGAACAAAAATACAGTTCAGTGGAATATTTCCAAAGACAGTCCTGCTCCTCCTGACCAGGCTGAGGCGCTGATGAGTCACATGACTTCCAGATATCGAGGAAAACATACTCTGGAAGTAAATGTGGAGTGATCAGAGGAGCAGGGGCCTACTGACATGAATGGGAAAATCCAAAACAGTGACCTGTAGCAGGCGAAGGTCAATAACAGGAACGAGCCACAGTGGAAATCCCAAACAGGTAAAAATTGGAAATTGGATCTGAACTGAAATTCAAGAGCGAACGTTAACTTCTCTGAACGGGAATAAGATAAACGATGAGATTTTAAATACCAGGTAAGTACTTTGTAACGGAACACTTCAACAGTATCTGTCCCAACACTGCTGTTGGTTCAATGTTGGACTGACCTGGTTCCAGTTTGGTTTCCAAACCCGCTTCAAACAGGTGACGGGGTTGAAACAAATGACAGAGAGTTTCTCTGACAAGCCAACGAACACTTAAAATATAAGTCTGTCAGTTTTTAGAAAAAGAAAAGCAGGAGTTCAACCTAAAATTAGAGGACTTCATTAGATCCCTGTGCTGACGGCTTCAGTTCTTTCCGTCTCTTCTGCCCTTTCCTCACAGGATGCGAGTGAGCGGAAGGCCGTCTGGCTGATCCAGGAACAGCGCCTGGAACATGTGGTTGTAGAATTCAGGGTGGTAGAGGCAGGCACGCGCGCAGTCCGGGCTGAAGTTAAGCTCCAGGATCTGAGGCTGCATGGAGCGCTCACCTGCGAGCAGACCACACAGAACTCAGACAAGCACACAGCTCTCGTAATGTGTGGAAAACCTCGCCGAAAGCACAGTAGAGAACAGTTCAAAGAAAAACAAATGTTCACCATCTGCTCCTCTGTTCCACTTCAGCATGACGTCTACAGCATAAATAGCTCGAGACGAGCTGTACGGACAGATGCCAAACGGAGGCGGCCGAGAAGAAGCTGCCTGAAAGAGTTCCCTGAAGGCTGTGAAGAGCCGAGCCTGAGAAAAGAGAAGGAGCATTCAGAAAACAGCAGGAAAACAGCTGACGAACAGAGACCAGTGCATGCTGCACAACACATCACACGAGCATGCTCAGACCCAGGGCCGTGCACAGGATTTCAGAGAGGCAGGGGCTCAAGGTCAGAAAGGGCAGCAAAAACACTTTTTTTGTCCTTTAAACAATATGGAAACCTAAAGTACTAATAGATAACTACTCAGCTATATGACCTGTAAAGGTGAAAAGGATACAATTTTTTATGTAGAAAAACTATTTCCAACACGAGTTGAAGGAGGTTCTTTTTTTGGCATTGTGCTGCCTACAGAATCAACATTAAATACATTTAACATTAAATAAAAAATAACATTTTCATGCGTCTTGAACTGAGGAGAGAATTCCGTCGGGTCATTCGGCCCTGAAGCCCTAAATCCAGGTGTGAAAAACGTTCCCAAAAAGACCGTATCAGATCAAAAGGGAGCTGCTACTGCAGATGTAAGAAAAATCTGGAACAATCCACGGAGCTTCTGACCCCTGGGGAATTAGTGTCAGCCAACAACACTTAAAGGAGGACAACAGGAAGTTTAGGCTTGTCTTAAAGGACGACTATCACCATCCAACAAAAAAACCCCATTAAACACTGACTGCTGCTAGCTAAGATCAGGCCATTATTTTGTCCTTTCACTCATGACCTTTGCTATCTAAAAACAATGTTGAATTTCCCGTGACAGTCATGGTGATAGTCCTTCAAGTAGAACAGACTTCAGTTAGTCTTTGAGACGGGTTTGGACCTACCTCCACCTCTTTCCAGGGATGTTGTGGGTACTGCCTCTCAAACATGGGGATAAAGTCGTTGAAGTGCACCTAGACCCAGAGACGGTTACACGAATCAAAGAAGCAAACAGGAGCAGCAGAAACCAAAAGGGGAAAGCAAACCTGTTTGAGCTCCACGCCCTCTGTGTAGTTCATGACGGTGAAGTGCTTCTGGTAATCGTCCAGGTGGTCCAACGAGAAGGCCCTGAAGAAACCACAAGGTCTGCTATGTGCTATGTGACCCTCCCCGTATTGTAAACTGCTGGTCCACGTTTGCTTTGCTGCTGGCAGAGGAGCCATGAGGGACCGGAGGAGGGCTAGGTTCAACTTATGGACTTTCGTGATTCTGACATGACAGGACATCCTTGCAAAGATGGAACCTCTAAAGGTCAGAAGTGCTTACACAGCACGCCAACTCGCAACATCTCAGATGGAATCTTTCCTTCAGGACCAGAGGAAACTGATACAAAAGAATGGTACCACCACCGAGTTCTGACAACAAACAGCTTTTTCTGCTTCATTTAACCGCTGTCCTGCTGTTAGTGGAACCCTGCATGTCAGCAGCACCATGGTCCAAAGTGGGAAACCTTATTGTGGTTGGAACTGCGTTTTTAGCTACTCCCTCTGATCTACCTTGGAGGGCTCAGTTCAGATCAGAACACGGAATAATCGGATCCAGTTACTGCAAAACCTCCAATCGTGACCCATTAATTGATGCTGGTCTCCGGGTCTAACAGTACTCCAATGTAACACTCCTCACTGCACACTTTCCTCACTTTATTCTTTGATTTAAAACCTTTGAAAAAAGGTCCAAGATTATAGAAAGAAAGATCAGCTCATCATAGAGATTCGGGTGGATCTGGCGAGCTGGACGCATTCTGTACAGGAGACATGGAGGAGACAGACTGACATGATCTATAGCCAATCAGGACACAGGATGCGCTTTAAAAAAGAAAAAACAAAAAACATGCAACATTGTACTGAAGCACAATCCACAAAACTGTGAGACTGAGAAAGGTGAACCGCAACACAGCAAGGGACCGCTGTCAATTTCAAAAAAGCCTTTCTACACGTCTTACTTGTTGGCGAAACGAAGCCAGAACACATGGTAGGCGTAGAGCCGCAGAGGCCGCACCGAGCGCAGCATCAGCATGTACCGAACATCAAACTTCACCAACCCAACCTCCTCCCTGTGGAACAGCACCGGATCAGCAATGTACTTACACACCACCTGGAAAGACAACAAGAACCAACGTCAGAACCACAACCGTCACACAGCTGGCTCCTCCAACCATCCATTGAGTTTAAGTTGGGTCAGCTGTGGGGATCCCTCCTGGTTGGACATTGAACACCTCAATGAAGGACTCCAGGACTTGTTTCCAGATGTTCAAACCTCAGCGTCACATGAAGGCGCAGCAGAACTTCACCAGTCCCCCTGCAGGAAGCTCCTTGCTGTATCTGTCATCTTGACCACTTCTTCCACCTCAAGCCCACAGTTATAGGTGGGAAGATGAACTGCTAAACAGACATCTCTGCCCGTCAGACTCGACAGCAGAGCAACCCACCTCTGAAGCTACGTTCACACTGATCTCGGCAACTGGCGTTCGAGCGACCGCTTTCAATGCAAAGTCTATGGAAACCCTTGTTTCGGGCTTCCCCGTTCAAAACCTTCACATCCACGCATCACTACACAGTTTTCCGGGTTCTGCGTACAAACCGGGCGTTCATTGAATGTGCACTTGAAGTTCAACCAGCTGAACTTTCGAATGCTTGAGCGTCAAACAGCTGAACTGTGATCTATCAGGAACTCGGATTTGGTATTCCTAACATCTTGCGTTGTTTTTGTGTCTTAGTAGTGCGACAACAGCAAAAGTGAAGCCATCAACAACAACAATGGAGGTCATCCAGCAGCTAATTATTTTCCGGTTGCCTTTTGGTTCTTCGTACATACAAAATCCCTTATGTTCTTTGAGAGAGCAATTGCAAGCAGAGAAGATGAATAAAGACGCTTTCTTTTGTTGTAATGACCATCCGCCAATCAACCGTAACTCCGCCCTAACCGGTCTGTTCCATTTTTCTATGGACCCACAACCAATGGGGGTCCAAAAATGGTACGGTTTGGTCCGGGTTAACGGGTCCATTTAATAATGGAAACGCTCACAATACCGGACTGAGCGGTACGATGCTGCTCTGTGGAAACGAGCTGCTAGTGTTTACTTATGACCTGCTGCCTGCAGGTGGTAACTAAATGTGCTGGAACATTTTTGGTGTGTGGGCGTATCAAGTGTTTTGCCCGTTTCTGCCCTTCAGTGAACCATTTCAAAGCTCAGAGCTTCGTGGAGCTTTTTGTAACCATCACTGTCTCTGAATGTCCGGCTAAAAAGCTTTTCGTCTTCAACCGTTGTGACCGAAAAATGTCAAGTAGATCCTTTTCAGTGAGGGTCCTATGAAGCTGCAGAGGAGCTCTGTGGGATTGAGGAATCCATTAGCTTTCATTCAGTTCTTGCATTTCCACAGATAAAGTCCACTTTCTACACCTGATGGTGTTTGCAAATTACTTGACAAAATCAAATGTTTTCACCACGAAAGCAGAAACTGCTTATTCCTACTTTCACTCTTTTCATTATAACATTTGTTGCCCTCTTCAGTTAAATGAGCTCAAACAAATAAAACCACTTAGTTTTTGTCGCTGAACTCAGTCATTCATCTACAAATCCATTCAGGAGTTTGGCAGTGGGATCCAAAGCCGTATGTGTGGTACCTTAGGGGTGCTCTCTCTCTGCCTGATGATGTAGTCCAGGTTGTTGGTGATGTGCGTGTCCAACCCACGAGCCAAATTCCAGGGCTTACAGATCCAGTGGTTGTCCTCCTCCCTGAAATACAGACTCGATCAACCACGAGCAGCAAAAAACTCATCTGCAGGGAGTTCAGTGGAGGTCAAACCTTTGCTGCCTCTGCTGGAAACACTTGATAAACTGTGGCAGTTCAGTTTGCAGGTTGAACGTTTCTGGGAGCCAGTCAGGGAGGGGCCCACTTCTCACCCTACGAGCCACAGAAGCAAGACAGTCCTTCACAGTGACCAGGTTCTCGCAGGGAAACTGGTTCAGCAGGACATGAGGCCGCTCCTCGCTCAGCTTCCTGCAGAGAAAAGCAGGGTGATGACGGATCTCCAGCAGAGATCGGCTAACCCCGCTAACCACGGGGACTAACCCCGCTAACCACGGGGGCTAAGCCCTCTAACCATGGGAACTAACCCCGCTAACCACGGGGACTAACCCCGCTAACCACGGGGACTAACCCCGCTAACCACGGGGACTAACCCCGCTAACCACGGGGACTAACCCCGCTAACCACGGGGATTAACCCAGCTAACCACGGGGATTAACCTCGCTAACCACGGGGGCTAACCCCGCTAACCACGGGGGCTAACCCCGCTAACCACGGGGATTAACCTCGCTAACCACGGGGGCTAACCCCGCTAACCACGGGGGCTAACCCCGCTAACCACGGGGATTAACCCCGCTAACCACGGGGACTAAGCCCTCTAACCACGGGGACTAAGCCCTCTAACCACGGGGATTAACCCCGCTAACCACGGGGACTAACCCAGCTAACCACGGGGACTAACCCAGCTAACCACGGGGACTAACCCAGCTAACCACGGGGGCTAACCCCGCTAGCCACGGGGACTAAGGACTCCTCACTACAGACTTTCAACACTTTTCGCTCTTGTTTAAGCTCTCAAAGGTCATCCCTTCATAGAAAATAAGTCCAGTATTAATTAAATCATGACTTTAATCACATGAAGATGTAACTGTGGCAGGTAGAGGGCCGCTTAATATCATCTGTTAAAAGCCCTTTCCTCTCTGTTAAAGTTAGAATCAGACGTGCAGCATCAGTGCAGTCAGGCTGCATTTTTGACCCCAACTGTATGGCGGATCACCGGCGGTTTGTCTTTTTCACTCGTGCGGCTCCTGTAGTTCATCTTTCCAGGCTGCGGGAGCAGCTATGTGTGTGTTTACTATTTGTTTGTGATTTTTGTTAATCCACATTTATTTGTAGGTGCCGCTGTTTCGTGTGGGGCCACTGTCTTAGATGATGCCTGGGGCCGCTGTTTGGCGCCACTGACTCATCACTGCTGCCGTGATTCGGGGCCAAATCGGACTTCCGTTGCGGCTCTGTGACTGCCGTTCGTCCGCGCACTGGATGAGCGTGAGGTGGTCAGACGGGGATCCATCTGCTCGTGCTTCCTCTCCCCACTGAACTTCAACGGAGTCTTCGTCCCACAGGGAGCAGAGGTGGTGGTCGCACACAGGGGGCGTGGCGCCGGACTTGGTGCAGGTTTGCTGTGATCCACTTCTGAATGTTTGGGGTTCTTGTTTTGTGTTGTATCTTTTTAACATCAGCCTTTTAGAAAACTATTCTGCTTGAATAAAGATTTGCATTTTCTGAAAGCTCCTCGTCTGTCTTCCTGGTTGGAGATTCCTGCTCTGATCTGTTTTTAGTTTTCTGGTGTCTTGCTCACCACAAAATAAACCATAAGACCACAACGTTAGCAAGCTGAATCGCCGCGTCTCTGTGAAACACGGCACAGAAACAGACTGATGGACAAGCTCAACAGCAAAGTAGCACTAAAAAAAGAATCAACCAAATGGCGAGATCACGAAAGGTGAACAGGTGAAAAGTGTACGGTAGTGATAATGCTCTTCCAAAGTGTTTGAGGAGTCCTGTCAGAAGCCAATGAGCTCACAGTAAAAACAGAATCAGCTCAGCCGCTGAACTTGGAAACTGAATTGAAACTGAGAACTGAAAGGAAAGAGTGAGAGACAAGAAAAAGGCAAAAAGGCTTTTAAAAAATAAAAAAATTACAATTTCAAATAAAAATATAGGAAACAGTTTAGGTTTAAATTATTTTTATACAGGTTTTTCATTTGCGATGTTTTGTTCAGATTTTCAGTATTTCTTTTACGTTTCCAACATAATTTTTTTTTTCAAATTTGCTATTTTATGTTCAAAATTCCTTCAAGTTTACAATGTGTACTTTTGAGTTTAAAACGGTTTTCAAATAAAAAAAAAACACTCAAACTTACATTGTCTCGTTTTCAAATGAGCAATCTGGTTTTTCATTCACTTTAAGCCGATCCTAACTTGACCGCTTTCATCCGCCTCCACCGAGATGGTGGAAGGACCAAACCGTTTCCCCCCGGCTGCTCTGGCGCCTTGAGGTTCCACATGAGAAAGCTCTCGGCAGCTCACCTGAAGTCTTTGATGTGACTGTAGCTCCAGAGGATGTCGGCCTCCCGCTCGTCATCCGTCAACTGAAAACGGGGGTGCGTCAGGTTAGTGGTCACTTGAGACAATTCTGAGAAAACTCTGAAGAAAAAAAAAAAGAAGTTCATGTGAAAATGAGGAATGAAAGAGTTTAAGGAGGTTGAAGACGGCTGTGCATCTTTGAGTTCCTCTGGACATACAGCACGTTCCACATTGATATGCAAATTGAATTTAAGAGTCAAGAAGAAAACATTCTTTGTTTTCAATGAAACTAATGGATGATATTGTGTCTCAGGGCTCTTTTAAGGTGTAGATCCTCCAGAGGCTGAAGTTCTACATAGAGCTTCTATTGGCCCCCAAAACAACATTAACAAGCAGAAACGGCTGCAGGGGTCCAGACATACATGGAGACTCATTTTCAAACCGTTTGTTCAGTAACATTTAATATTTATTCTAAATTTAGAGTTAGTGACAAGAAGATTATGCTGTTGCATTGGGGATTTTAAAAGACGCAGAAACATATCATTTGTAGAATCATTTGGAACCGTCTGTAAGTAAGATTTTGATAGGAAAGGTGTTCCGGACGTGGAGCTGTGGAAACTCACTTGAAGATTTTGTCCGGGGGAAAGGTGGGAGCTTGGACTTCCACTGGAAGTTGTTCCTGGTTCTCCAGAGCAATCGCCTGGAAAGACGGACCAAACGAAGAAGAATTGTGAACAGGAGAGACGGTTGCAGCTCTTGGAAGCCCCTCCTCATCTTCAGATGGAGCCGGTTTCTCCAGCTGAGAATTTCTCACATCTAAACTAAATCAAAAGTTTGAAACTGCAGTCAGTTCTGCTGCAGCCTCACGGTCCTGAGAAGATCGGGGAAGGGAGCACCTGGAAAAAACGATTCTGTGCTGCACTCTGGCCAGAACTCACCTCATAGTAGGAGTCTGCAGGCTCCGTCACTGCGCCGCTCACCCCCTCCAGCGCATCTGGTTTCCATGGCAGCAGCCGGCACCGCCTCAGCAGCGGGTCGGTCTCCCCGTAAGAAAAATCCCGAGTGACTTCATCTGTGGAGGGGAAGTCAGATTGTCTTAAAGCTCATATGATCTTTAAAGTCACAGCAGAAACTCCGACCTCAATGAGGCGACCGGAGATGAGCTGAGGCCAGCATCTCCAGTCATCCGGTCAATCTGCTGTTCGTCATGACAGGAGACAGCGGGCCTCCCAGGAGCTGGTAGGTTCTCACCTCCTTCCTGTAGGTCCTGAAGAGGCCAGAGGATGGTGTAGGCCACCTGGCTGGGGATATGAAAGAAGGGAAACATGGCACAGCTGGGCCGGTCCCAGTGTTGCACTTGGGAACCAAACTCATCCATGATGTACCAGACTGGAACCTTCTCCTCTGCGGACTGCACGGAAGCAGACATGTGCACGGTCATTTCTGGGGTCATCTCCACGCAGGCAACCATCAGTGAACGTGTCTTTTCTTCAAAGTTCAGAGCCCCTCCCAGCACCACCACACCTCAGCTGTGAGCTGTCATGTGACCATGTTCTGACCACGTACCCCGTGAGACAGCTGATAAGTCTGGTTGTACTTCCACATAAGCTCCAATATTAACTCCACAATCTCTGGAGGGGGGGCCTCCCCGTGAAAGTCCACCCCCATGAGGGATGCCATCCGGGGTAGCAGTCCTGGGATCTGCTCCAGCTGCTGCCGGGCATGTTCCACGCGGTACGTCCAGGCGTGATCAACCAGGAAGACGCTGCAAGAACAGCAGAGGGCACAGATGAAAGAGACACGGACCTCCAGCCGCACCTGGAGAACCTCTTCCACCTCTCGGTGTTTGCAGTGCTGACAGACGCGTGGTCGATCCAGCGGAGCGGCCCGAGGATCTACCGAGGGTCAAAGCAGTAGCAGGGTCTCCCGCCTGACGGGAGGCTCAGTCATGTGACTCACGCCAGTCCCGTTGCATCAGCTCTGAGTAATAAAACCAAAATGAAGAAGAGAAACTCTGGGTTCTCTGCAGGGCTGACGTGTTATTGGCCAGGTTGATCATCGGCGCCAATGTTATTCTGATGTTTATGGAGATCAGCTTTTATTTCTCCAATAGGCCGACTTTGAACTGGTTATGTAGGCTAAGGTGCCGCCGCGTCTCTGACTCTAGCGTTGTCCTGCCCACAGCACCATCTGATTCGCAGGGAAACCAAATTGTGCTGCTTAACTGACGATTCATCGATTCGTCACCTTTTCCTCAAATTGGTTTTACTTTGTTTCATTCGCTTGATAAAACTTCATGGAGCTGTTAAAAATATTAGATTATTTCTGGCTACATTTCCCATTCAACAGAAGTACATTTGTACTTATTGTACTTATACTTATTGTACTTTAATACATTAAAGTCGTCTGAAATGGAACTACAGCAATATTAGAAAACAACCTCATCTTCAAAAGACACAAAGGCTAAAGAACTTTCAACATCTGTATCAGAATAATACATCATCCATCCAGATGCCCAGACTTCCCGCTCCCCGGCCACTTCCTCCAGCTCCTCCGGGGCATTCCCAGGCCAGCCGAGAGGCGTGGTCTCTTCGGCGTGTCCTGGGCCTTCCGTCCAGTGGGACATGTCCAGAACACCTCCGAGGAAGGCGTCCGGGAGGCATCCGCACCAGATGCGCGAGCCACCTCAACTGGCTCCTCTGGATGTGGAGCAGCTGCTCTACTCTGAGCTCTCTCTGGGTGACCGAGCTTCTCCCCCCATCTCTAAGGGAGCGTCCAGCCTCCCTACGGAGGAAACTCATTTCAGTTGCTCGTATCCGGAACCTCGTTCTTTCAGTCAAGACCCAGAGGATGTAAGACTTAAAGACGGAGGGCTCAGCCAGCCGTTACCAGCCGTTACTTCACAGTACTTTTGGGTCTGCCGAGTCTTTCCGGCGCATCCTTCCTCACCGGAGAATCCAACTCACCACCAGGTAGTGGTCAGTGGACAGCTCTGCTCCTCTCTTTACCGCCGAAGCTCACCTGAAACGTCTACAAAGTCAATCACGTGCACTGATGGACACCCTGGTGCTCAAACATGGTGTTTGTTACGGACAAACTATGACGAGCACAGAAGTCCAACAACAAAACTCGCTCTGGTTCTGGTTCTGGTTCTGGTTCAGGTCAGGGAAACCATTCCTACCAGCCACGCCCCTCTGGGTCCCACTTTGCATCTAAACGGTGGCATTGCCCATCACTGATGCCCGTCCGGCTTTAGCGCCCTCACCTGTTGGGGTCTGAGACCTGCAGGCCGCTCTCCCGGGTGACCACCACCTTACTCCTGACGTCAGCTGCAGGGTTGCTCTTCGTCTCCGTTTCCTCCTCTTCCTCTTGGAACTGCAGGATACCGAAAACCTCCCCCGCATCAAAAACCTGAGGAGCAGAGGAAAAGCCATCTCATGTTTCAACGCGGATCACACTTCGTATGGGGGTACCTGAGGCGCATGCGCGGTAGACCTCGTGGGTGATCTTGTGGAAGAGGCTGTTCCAGAAGACACGCGGGACGCCGGAGGCGGTTAGCGCGGCCGCGTGCAGCGCCACGAAGGCCCCGAAGCGCTCCCCTTCATCATCCTCCGATGACATCCCTGCTCGCGCGCACAGGACGCGCCACCGGTGCTGATCCGCCCGCGCGCAGGACCGGCACGTGACCCGGAAGAAGCGGTCCACTTCCGGTTCAGGGGCTGGTAAAGCTTTGTGCTGCAGTGCCCCCTGCTGGATTCACAGCGTGTCACCATTCCTGTCTTTTGTTTTTGATCACATTGAGCAGCACGTGCACTCAAAGTCTGTACTTTCAGTTAAAAAAAGGAGAAAGATCTTTTTTCAATGTAAAAAAGAGTATTAGGGCCAGTTTACAAACTAAAAAGGTTTTATTATCAATTCAAAGTCGTCCACTTTTTTCCTGTAAATGTACGTGTTTTAAAGTTGAAAATTTAAGACTTTAAATCTGGTAAATGAACTAAGTAGTCTTGAAATGAACTACTTTTATCCTGTAATGATACTTCTTTCATTTGTGTCCCAATACTGTGTGTTACAAACGAGATAGTACAGAAAAATAACATTTTACTTTAGCATTGATTAGAGCTTAGAACAAAAGTGAGAGGAATTGTGATGTTTTTGTATTTTATACGCTTGGATTTACAAAGGATTCAATTGAGATAAAGTTTATCACTTATTATTCCAAATGTTTCATGACTGCAGTTGAGAATTGGAGCTGCTTGCATCATTATCTTGAACTGTTTGCGTTTTTCTAGTCAAAACGTTTGTTTAAGGACATGACGAGAGCAGATTCTTCTGTTTTAGATGCCATATTGCCGTGCCGTTCTTTAGCTCTTGGAGAAATGGCAAACCTCAAAATAATAATAAATAATAAACATTTTGCTTGGTTGTTTTAAACAGCATTTAAGGAGTGTTTTAAAAAGACAATATTAAAAAGTATTATAGTTTGACATCAAAATATCCTCGCATTAAAAGTGACGGCAGTTGGAGTTCACTAACTTTAATAGTGTTTTATGTTTTAAGGCCAACTTTCCGTTCAAGAATGTGATGCAAACCAGGCGATACCAAATGCTGCAATTCCTCACAGAGCCAGTAGAGGCTGGTGCCAAAAAGGACTCATTTTTTTCATGGACTTTCATGTTAAATTTACACATCTTAATGTTATTCAATTACAATATATTGAAATGATCAGAAGTACATTTTCAAAAGCTGTCTAATGAAGTAAAATAGGCTACAGCAAAAGAACATGCAGGCGAATGCTGCGGTTTAAATGAACCATTAAGATTAATAAAGAAAATGTACGTGAGTTCAAAAAGAACAAAAAGTAGCCGTAACAAACTTAAGCCATAGCAGGCTGCAAAAAAACAGGGAATACTGTAAACGTGGAACATCTTTCTGCAGGTGGGACCTTTAAGAAGCTGAAGAATGAGAGCAAACAAATTCAGTTTTCTGCTTTTTATGTCACTTTGTTATTTTTCTGTCCCATACATCAGTCATTTTACTTACAGGAGAATAAATAAACACCCAAAATCCCCTGAGCCTGAACTTCAACCAGTGGGTGGCGCAGCCTTTTTTTTTTTTAACCAAAAGTGATAACGACACTTCTTAGGTTTGAAAAACCTCCACAGTTTGTGAAAGTTCCACTGACTTGCACCACTTGGTCTGGCCTGGAGTGGGTGGGGGGAAACACTGCCTCAAAATCTGAGAAGGGTCTGGAGAAACCCATCAGCCTGTACAGAAACTGCCCGATGGAGCCTTCCATTTTCAATTTTCTTTGCAAACGAGGGAAATCTTTCATGTTGCGTTCAAGAAACATCTTGCAGCTTTGCAGGCTAGCAGGTTAGAGACATAATCAGTTCTTAGGAGCTTCAGTTGCTACAAGAACTGCTTCTAGCCAGAAGCAAGAATGAAAGGAGCTCCCTCACCAGCTGCAATCTTGGAAATCTTGGAAGGAATCATGGACAAAGCTGTAGGCGAGAAACGCCAACAATTCCTGATGTCCCCAAAGATACCGTGAACTGCTTTCATGTTCTGTAGAATTCCGAACCACAAAAATCTCCATAGGTGCTGAACAGAGATGCCCACCAACCCTCCAGGAGAAACGGCATGGCTCTGACTCGTCTGCTAACAGCAGAAGACATGGAGAATCAACATGCTCAGAATCTGGGTTTGGGAGTTTGACCGTTTCTTGGAAGAAGATCAGAAAACAGGCTGGAGTTCCTCACATCTTCAGGAAACTCTCTCTGCTGTTGCTCCAAACTTGTATTCCCTGCAAAGGCAGAAGCAAAAGGAAATGAAAGCTGCAAGTAGAGCTGGGTGACATGGCCAAAAAATAAAATCTCTGATTTTTTTCACACCAAATGGCATTTTCAATTCATTCAAAGTTCAACTAAATGCAGGCTGTAAACATGTTTGCAGGTCAATGCAGCAGATGTTTTGTGAGCTACAGCTAGCTTAAGCATCCTATAAAGAGAAACACTTGTCCGTTTCAGGTGTTGAAACTTAAATTTGGTGTACTCCCACTTTTGGGAGTCACAACCTTCTTTTGCTGCGTGTGGTCTGATGTGGTTTTTTTGTGGTCACAAACTGGCACAGCTGATTAGCATAGCATTGTAGCAGAATAGCATCAGTGTGCAACAACACCCCTGTCTCCAAATCAACACTTTTTTTTAATTAAACTCTGTTGCTGCTGTGAGTCCAGCCAGTTTCCTCAAGCAAACCTCCACTTTGCTTGCTGCCGTTTTCCTGTCTGCTCATTGCACACAGTGTCCTTGGGCAAGATGCAACCCCACTTTGTGTCTGGTGGTTATAGGTCAGCGCCAGTGTTCAGCAGTGGAGCCGCCATCAGTGTGTGAATGTGTGAATGGGACTGTGACTGTAAAGCGCTTTGGGACTTTAAGGAAGGTAGAAAAGCGCGATACAAGTACTTTACTATTTCAGCTATGGCCCATAAGCCCCTTCATAAAACACGGTGTAACAGGAAGACAAGCAGAACAGTCACTGCTGGCTGTTCTGTACCTTTCTGCACATGTTGATCTGCATTGCAGCATAGCTGAGGAGAGCTTCTCGCAGATCTTTGTCCTTCTCTTCTTTAAAGCGCAGAATGTCTGCCCACGCCTTCTGCACGTGCTCCCTGCAGACAAACAAGGTGTGAACCGCAGCTTGTCGATGTGCTAACATGCCCTCCATGCAGACTCACTCGCATTCAGCTGTTTTGACCCTCACGCTGTCCTCCGCCTCTGTGATCAGCTCATCCAGCATGCTCAGGCGTGCCTCCCGCTGCTCCGGGGCCTCCTGCCCAAACAGCTTGTTGGTCACACCTTTGAAGAAGAACGTGCGCACCATCTGAGGAGGAGACCCCCTTTTTAAAACTTAAGTCCCAACTCTGTCATGGTAGAAGACTCAGGATGCCTTTCTGCCTCTGCCCATCACACTCCCACCACCATGCCCTGAAGAAACTCAATGTGGGAGCAGCTAATCTAGTTAAGCTAAACATCAGTGAATTGTCTAAGCTATCAACGTGAATCAGCGGATTCTGTCGAACACTTTAGGTTAGTTATGAGGTGCAGATTGTAGAGCGTTTGTCAGAATCAGCTGATTGACATTCAGCGCGCGAACAGTCAGAGTTACAGTGCGTCAAACAGCGTGTATTTTTAGGTGTTGCCTGCGACATCTCTGGTGTGAAAGGATTAAGTGCCCTGTAAAATGAGGTTCCAGCAGAAGCCTCTTCTACAGGTTGACAGAAAAAGCATCATGATTTCATGTCTGGTTTCTTGTCAGCACCATTCTGAAGCTCCTTACCCCCGTGGCCAGCTCGTCCCGCTGCTGCTTCTTAGAGATGAGGTCCTGGGAGGCCGTCTCCAGTTCAAACTGGGTCAGCTCGTGTTTTCTACACACCACCCTGCAAGACAGGTCCTGGGGAGTAAGTCAGGCTGAACGAGGCACTGTGATTGGCTCATGGTAGACGAGTCATGAAAAGCCGGTCATGGTAAAGTCAAGTGATGTGCCAATCAAGTCATGACAAACTGATTAGTCTTAATTAGAGATGAGCAACTCCAGGCCTTGAGGCCCAGTGTGTCTGCATGATTTCCATATATCCAAGCCCAACTCATGACTGATTACCTGGTTTAGGTGTGTCTAGCTTCTTGTACTGAGGCAGCATGGTATGTTGGAAAACATGCAGGAATGCGGCCATCAATGCCTGATCTGAATGAGTGACAGTGATGAGTAACGGTGGCCATGAACAAGTCATGGTGGAGGAGTATTTGTATAAGACTCATGTTGAATGATAAACAAGTTAGAGAGAACGGATTGAGAAGAACTGCATTCTAAAAAACAAGTAATTGAGTCATAATCATGATAAACACGTTACAAATAAAGGTAATTGCATTATAGTGATCAAGTCATAATAAAAGAGTCCTGTAAAGGATCATGGCAACCAAGTATTGGTCAACAAGTTATGAGTAACAGATAAACCAGTCAAATGTGTTATTTTATGGAAGTTTTAGTTTGTTTTGATGTTTGTTGACAGCAGCTTTAGTGCTGATGTGTTATGAACTTGAACAAGGTGGAACATTTGTTTCCTCCGATTTCCATGGAAGCTTCAGGAGAAGTCTTTGCGCTGCTGGTACCTCAGGGCTTCAGCGTAGCACAAATACTCCTTCAGCTGGTCTGCGTAATGCTCCTCCTCCTCCAGGATCTCATCTATGGATGCAGCATATCTGCAGGAGTAAGAACAACAAAAGTAAAGTGGGCTCCAACGTGAGAGCTGCTGTTGCTCTGATGACGTAGAGGTTTGTGCTCACGAGTCCATGTGATGGCCGGCGCTCTGTAGTCCATCTCCCATCACCTTCTCCACGCCGCTCCACTCACTGCAGCATTTCATCAAAAACCAGTCTGACTCTGATCAAGTCTTTAGATCAACAAGAACCAAATTCCTTCCAGAACCAAGACAGAATGTTTGCAGACTGACCTGAAGACTCTGCCGTAGTTCCCATGGACTTTGTAAACCGCGTAGACTCTGTCTGCAACCCTCTAATACAACAAATGTAGACAAAAATACACACAAGCAGAAACACAAAGTTTTCACAAAACTGTTTTCTAAATGAAATGATTTTAACTGTGAGAACTGCACTTTACACTGGTGGGCAGCCATGTTTTCTTAGTTTGAGCTGCTGTTCATGACACCGATCCAATCTTTAAACATCTGTATATCAGTTTCTATAAATCTGTGCATTCAAAAGATTTAGACTGAAATACATAAAACAATATCTCAAAAGTAGAACTGTTATTTATTTTTTACTAATAACAAAAAACTCAATGAATGCACACAAGCAAAATCTCAAAATAAATCAATCTTTGCTGTGACCACTAAAAGGATAAGTGCTAGCTAAGCTTTTGTCTTCAAAACTGCATCTGTTCTTTATGATACATTTGGACAAAGGAACTCAGCTGGTAGATCGATCCAAATGTCTGTGGATGTAGGTTCCCTTCCACCATTCTGCAGTTGTTCTATGTTTTCCTGTAGACTTTAGTCGCTTGGTCTCGTTTCCATGTTTGGTTTGGCCTCTTGGCTGCAACTTTTCCATGAAGACTCGTCCTGTCAGACTCCTCTGAACAGTTAATAGGTGTTGCTGGGTCCTGGTGGTCTCAGCCTGGTCTGAGCCGATGGCTCTGCTGAACATCTTTCCCTTTCGAAGGCTCATGAGCTTGATGCAGCTTTCATCTGCTGCACTAAACGTCCTTGGTTGACCACAACGTGTACAATCCTCAACATTTCTCTGCTCTTCTTCAAAAGAGCTCAAACATTTGGAAACGCCAGTCTGCTGTCAGACCTTTGTCATGGAGAGACCTCGTTGATGCAAAAGACAACACGCCTTATGTATGGTCGCTGTGCTCAATATTACCATGACATGAAAGTGTCTTTCAGAGCCTCACCCTGGTAACATAGTTGGACTGTTTTGCCAGTTTGAAGCCCGCCTAACAGCTGTTTCGGTTCCTCTTCATGACTGGGTTTTACCTTTAGTGTGATGTTCTGGTATGATATGTTGATCAAACTTCTCTTTAAAAAAAATCCCAGATTCTGTGCAAGTGAAGCTTAAAGTGATTCAAGTTGATCTTACTGTTGGCCCACCAAGGAACCTTTCAGGATCACATGACAAATCCCATTCTGGACACGCGATGTTTCTGTGGAGAAGGACTTACGGCTCGCGCTCGGAGCAGCTGAGACGTATGACACTGCAGCTCCTCGCTGTACTGCTTCATGTCTATGAAGCACCTGACAGGACCAACAACACAGGTCAGCGACGCCACATCCTCATCCTGGTTTCGTCAAGCAGACCGTCCAACTCACTTCTGTGGACTCCTGACCCTGAAGGTGGCGCCGAAAGCTCTCAGTCTGGAGTCCGCCTGCAGAAAAACAGACGGACGTTTCGTAGCAAGTTACATTTTCCGGCAATCTTCCACAGAGGGATGAATTTCCTTTACCTTATCCTGAAATCCTGTTTCATACACAGCTTCTTTCCAGCAAGGTTCCTAACAGAGAGCACACTGAATTTAAGGAGTCAGATATATTACAGAAAGACGGGATAGCTAACCTCAAACCTCAAACTTTCTCCCTTAAATTTCCATGTAGAAAATAAGACCTGAAGTGGGAACTGACCACAGTTTTACTCCCTCTTTACCTAAATCATGTTCCAGAAATTGCTAAATGGGAGGGACCATGAATTAAAAAATGAAGTCCACTTACCAGAAAAGAAAAGGAAAAACTATGAAGGAGCAGGTGAAGGTAAAGAATGGAGGAGAGGGTGAAAGCATTGATTGTATATGAGAACTGGACTAGTGACCAAATCCTAAAAATATTCTCCAGAGTTTTTCTGATCACAGTTCCAGCAGATCCATGACAAGGAGCTTGTCAGTGAAGACGCAGCAACACCTCAGAAGAGAAGCCACTCCCAGTCCTTTCATCTAAACTGACAGCAGTGTTTCCAACAGAAAACAGGTTTTTAAACAGACTTTTTTCATCTTTAAAGAAAATTGATCACGCGATGTTTGTGCACTCCTGATTGGCAAGCGCTGTTGCCATAGAAACGCGGACTCGAAATGATGCTGTTTGGCTCCAACATCTTGAAAAGATGGCAACTGAATTGACTTTATTTGGTTGGAGCCAGAAGTGCGTCATTACTTCCTTCAATGTGTGACTTCACACTCACTCACTCACTCAGTCCAGTTCTCTGGTACACTCAGTGACTGAAGGTTAGGATGGAGGAGCAGTTGAAAAGCAGCGTGGAGGGCGGGACTCCCAGACGGCAGCTGTTTGGATCAGGTCTGTTCAGTTCTGTACCTCAGTGAGGAAGCGATAAAGGATCTTGTCGTTGGAGAGTCCTGGATGAGAGGCCACACGCAGCAGGAAGTTCTCCAGCCCGATCCGGCGCCGCTCCACAAAGTCCGGGTCCATGTTGTCTGCTGACAGTTTGTGCCACACAAACTCTGCCTACAGGGAGGAGAAACAAGCCGTTTCTGCTCTGCTCATAGATCTGCTCGTTGGATCCCAGTAAACAGGAACCGGTGCTGGCGCTCCAGAGGATGGCAGAAGAACTCACCCTCTTCTCGGGCAGAGGAGGAACCACGTAGAATGGGTAGGTCAGGATCAGGTAGGCCCTGAGGAGCTCGAACTCGCTGTATCTCCTCCACACAGAGTCAGGAGGCTGCGTGCGGCCCTCAGCAGCAGCGTCCGCGGGCCTGCAGCGCCAGCAGGTGCGTTACAGTCTGCAGGGACGCGCGCGCATGCTCCGAGTAGAGGCGACGTGCTCACCTGGTCTCGATCAGGTACACCGTGAAGGTCTCCTGCATGCTGATGGCGTTCTTCCCGCTCCGCCTCTCGGCCTCGGCCACGCAGATCTCCATCCGGCGCAGCAGGTTCGAGTCCCGCTCCACCTGAAAGGAGGTTGCACGTTCACACAGGAGCAGCATCAGGTGACGCGCTTCACATGACAGAGACGTTACACATCTGCCGCTTCACCGTCAAGCTGGAGTTCCCGTCCGCGGACTCTCCGTCTGACGCTGCCAACTCATCCTTCCCGTTCTCCGCCATCATCCCGGTTCCGGTGATACAACTGCGACCTGTCAGAATCTGTGACCGCAGGTGACGCTGTCGCAGCTTTCTGATGCTTGTTTAGCCAGAAGAACGTTAACCGGAAGTAGCGGAGAATCCCATAGAACGCTCTCTTTTCATTGGATGCAGCGTCTAGTCATGGAGGAGGAGGAGGAGGAGAAGAAGGAAGAGGAAAAAGAGGAGGAGGAGATATTCCAGTGACATCTATTTAATGGAAAAATGAACGAATATGCAGACAGACGGGATGTTTGGTTTTATTTTTGTCCATGAGTAGGAACAATGAAAGTAAAGTCTAAAGTTCTGCACAGACCTTGTAGTCTTATACACATCCAGTTGTTCTAGTATTCAATCCTAAAATATATTATTTGGTTATCTACCAAAAAATTTCGTATAAAAATTAATTTCATTATACGTTATTTATGCAAAAGAGCAAGCATCATTGTTGTAAAAGTTTTAATATTGCATGTTTATTTTGAATCATTTTGGTTCCCATAGCAACAGCATTGATGTCACTGTGACATCACAAAGACAGTTTACAGATTGGACACTTTTGTTGTTAGCAACTGTTGCCAAAGTCTAAGGTATCATATATAAATCAGACCCACTGGGAAGAGGGCTCTCACTTTCACCAGGTAATCTTGAAGACTCAGCTGGTGATGTGGGTCAGCAAAACATTTCAGCCTCTTAGGCAAAATGTGGTTTTATCGTTGTGGTTTTGTTTGTTCTGTCTTACTCAATGTTAAATTGAATTTTTTAAATGTAAATTTTTGATATTCACAGAGATTAAAATGTGGTGTTTGTCCACCGGTGCTCAGAGGACAGTGGCTTTGATACAAAGTCAGAGAACCTTTCCCACAGCGGTAAGATGGTGAAAGGACTATCTTTATTATAGAAATGTCTTTTGTCTCTCAGTGTTTACAAGCTGATTACTGCATTTAATTTTATTTATCTAAGAATCTAGTTTACTAAAATATGTTTTTTTTGTCCCCTCCATGAACCGCCACCTTATCGTGGTGGAGGGGTTTGAGAGCTCGAGGGATCCCAGGAGCTATGCTGTCTGGTGGTTCGGCTCCTGGTAGGGTCTCCCATGGCAGACAGGTCTTGGATGACGAGTGTAAGATAAGTTTGTTCTTTATACTGATGTGTTTGTGTGCTTAAAACATGACTGACCTATAAGGGTGTTTTATTTCACTTTTTGCATATATACCTTGTGACGTATGACTGCCAAATCTGCCTAGCAACAGTGTGCTCAATAAAAGGGGTATGATCGAGGAGGGGCGGTGAGAGAGAGAGAGTTCATCTGAGGGCAGACAAACTCCAGGAAAGTTCTCTCTCCCGGTCGCGACCGTAAAAACTATTTCCAGTCTCCAGTCTCATTTTTCTCCGTTGTTCTTAGGTTTTAAGATAAGAAGTACTTTAGATCTAACAACAAGCCAGACAAAGAGCGGTTCACAAACTCCTTTATGAGAAAGCACATCACAGATCTAGTTACGTCGCCCTGATTGGCGTTACCGGGGCCTCACCCTGGAGCCAGGCCTGGGGTTGGGGCTTGCAGGCGAGCGCCTGGTGGCCGGGGCTCCTCCCACGGGCCCTGGTCACGTAAAACCCGAACGGATGACGTGGGATCACTCCCCAGTGGGCCCACCACCTGCAGGTGAGCTCAGAAGGGGCCGGTGCAATGTGGTTTGGGTGGCAGTCGAGGGCGAGTGCCTTGGAACGTCACCTCTCTGGGAGGGAAGGAGCCTGAGCTTGTGCGAGAGGTTGAGAGGTACCGGTTAGACATAGTTGGGCTCACCTCTACGCACAGTCTGGGCTCTGAAACTCAGTCAATCGAGAGGGGTTGGACTCTCTACCATTCTGGAGTTGCACGTGGTGAGAGGCGGCGGGCTGGGGTGGGTTTACTCGTGAGCCCCCAGCTTATCCGCCAAATGTTGGAGTTCACCCCGGTGGATGAGAGAGATGCGTCCCTCCGCCTTCGTGTTGGGGGCAGGTCTTTGACTGTGGTTTCAGCTTACGGGCCGAACAGCAGTTCGGAGTACCCAGCTTTCTTGGTGTCTCTCGGAGGGGTACTGGAAAGCGCCCCGACGGGGGACTCCATTGTCCTCCTGGGCGACTTCAATGCCCACGTGGGCAATGACAGTAGCACCTGGAGGGGTGGGTCGTCAGACGCCACGACAGCTCCCACCTGTGCTCAATCAGCCACCAGGTATGGCCACCATGATTGCCTGCACCTGGGTCTCCAGCAGGTGTATAAAGGATCGTGGAGATCCCAGCTCCGGCGCCAGACTGTTAGCTTGCCTAAGACGGTAACATGCTGGCTCTCAAGACGTGTCATAGGACTCCACTCTTGTGTCAAAGATTTGCCGACTAACTAGTGTGTTTGCTTGCCAGTGGCTCCCACTTTCTCTCCACCACCCCTGCTGCTCCCCTGGGCTCATCCAACTCCACTCTCGACGCAGACCAATCCATGCTGGACTTTCCCCCATCAACATTCATCGCCTTACCCTCAAATAAACTTCATAACTTCAATTGTGTCCTGGGCTTGGATCCTCCCCTTCCTGCTCTCCGCCTAACAGAACAGTCTGGCCATTCATGGATCCAGCGGATGCAATCCCGACCCATCCCGATCTTGCCCGGCATGAGCAGTTGCTGCAGGTTCTCGACCACAAATACAACGCGCTTCTCTCACAGCTGCAGCAGCTCACCAACACTGTTGCAGCGCTCACCGCCACGGCTGAATCGATATCCTTTGCCCCTCATTGACTCCGCCTTCAGTTCCCTTCATGGTGCCTCCTTTTTCTCCAAACTGGATCTCAGAAATGCTTATCACTTAGTCCGAATAAAGCAGGGAGATGAATGGAAAACGGCTTTTAACACCCCATTAGGCCATTTTGAGTATTTGGTGATGGCTTTTGGACTGTGTAATGCACCAGCAGTCTTCCAGGCCTTAGTGAACGATGTCCTCCGTGATTACCTGAACCGCTTTGTCTTTGTGTATTTGGATGACATCTTGATTTTTTCCTCCAATCTCCCTGACCACATTCGGCACGTCCGCCAAGTTCTACAGCGACTCCTAGAGAACCGATTGTACGTGAAAGCCGAGAAATGTGATTTTCATAAAGAAACAATCCCCTTCCTCGGGTACATTTTCGAGGGAGGCCAGGTGAGGGCCGGTCCGGACAAGATAAAGGCAGTGGTGGAGTGGCCCGTACCCACAACTGTGAAACAACTCCAACGCTTCCTCGGCTTCGCCAATTTCTACCGGAGATTCATTCGGGGCTATAGCCGCATCGCTGCACCTTTAACCAGATTGACATCCCCGTCTGTTTCTTTCTCTTGGTCCACAGAAGCAGCCGCTGCCTTTGCCAAGTTAAAGAGCCTGTTCACCACTGCCCCAGTCCTGCGCCATACGGATCCGACTCGACAGTTCGTGGTAGAGGTTGATGCCTCTGAGACGGGTGTGGGGGCAGTTCTTTCCCAGCGTTCTGCAGAGACTCAGAAATTACACCCCTGTGCATTCTTCTCTCGACGACTGTCACCACCCGAACGCAACTACCACGTAGGTGACCGTGAATTACTTGCAGTGAAACTGGCCTTGGAACACTGGAGGGATTGGCTGGAGGGCACCGAACTTCCTTTCCTGATTTGGACCGATCACCGGAACCTGGCCTACCTGCAATCAGCACGACAGTTGAATCCCCGTCAAGCCCGATGGTCACTTTTCTTCCTGCGATTCAACTTCACCCTGTCTTATAGACCCGGCTCAAAGAACCAGAAACCTGATGCATTGTCCCGTCTGTTTGCCCCAGACACTCCGGCCACCCTGGACCCCATCCTTCCTCCGTTGTGTGTGATAGCCGCTGTGCCGCTGAGCTGCGGCTCAGGCTGTAGTAGAGGCAAAAACTCGGTCCTGGGAGGAGTTCGGTGAGGCCATGGAGAAGGACTATCGGTTGGCCTTGAAGAGGTTCTGGCAAACCGTCCGGCGCCTCAGGAGGGGGAGGCAGTTTTCTGCAGGCACCGTTTTCAGTGGAGGTGGGGAGCTGCTAACTTCAACTGGGGACATTGATGGGCGGTGGAAGAAATACTTCCAGGATCTCCTCAATCCTGCTGACACGCCTTCTGTTGAGGAAGCAGAGGCTGAGAACTTTGGGGTGGGGCTGTCCATTACCCAAGCGGAAGTAACCGAGGTTGTCAACAAGCTCCTTGGTGGCAAGGCACCGGGGGTGGACGAGGTCCGCCCTGAGTACCTCAAGTCTCTGGATGCTGTGGGAGTGTCTTGGCTGACATGTCTCTGCAGCACTGCGTGGCAGTTGGGAACTGTACCACTGGACTGGCAGACAGGGGTGGTGGTCCCCCTTTTTCAAGAAGGGGGACCGGAGGGTGTGTTCCAATTACCGGGGAATCACACTCCTCAGCCTCCCTGGGAAAGTCTATACCAGGGTACTGGAGAGGAGAGTCCGGCCAATAGTCGAACCTCAGATTCAAGAACAGCAATGCGATTTCCGTCCTGGCCTTGGAACTGTGGATCAGCTCTACACCCTGTCTAGGGTACTGGAGGGTTCGTGGGAGTTCGCTCATCCTGTCCATATGTGTTTTGTGGATTTGGAGAAGGCGTTCGACCGTGTGCCTCGAGGTGTCCTGTGGAGGGTACTTTGGGAGTATGGAGTCCTGGGAGCCTTACTCAGGGCTGTCCGGTCTCTGTATGACCAGAGCAGGAGCTTGGTCCGCATAGCTGGCACTAAGTCAGACCTGTTCCCGGTGCATGTTGGGCTCCGGCAGGGCTGCCCTTTGTCACCGGTTCTGTTCATAATCTTTATGGACAGAATTTCTAGGTGCAGCCAGGGTCCAGAGGGGGTCTGGTTTGGGAACCACAGGATTTCCTATCTGCTCTTTGCAGATGATGTTGTCCTGTTGGCTGCATCAAGCCAGGACCTCCAGCATGCATTGGAACGGTTTGGAGCCAAGTGTGAAGCGGCTGGGATGAGGGTCAGCACCGCTAAGTCAGGCCATGGTTCTCGACCGGAGAAAGGTGGTTTGCCCTCTTTGAGTGGGTGGAGTGCTCCTTCCCCAGGTGGAGGAGTTTAAGTATCTTGGGGTTTTGTTCACGAGTTAGGGAAGATCGGAGCATGAGATCGAAAGACGGATTGGTGCTGCGTCCACCGTCATGCGGTCGCTGTACCGGTCCGTCGTAGTGAAGAGAGAGCTAAGCCAGAAAGCAAGGCGCTCAATTGACCGGTCGTTCTACGCCCCAATACTGACCTATGGCCATGAGCTCTGGGTTATGACCGAAAGAACAAGGTCCCGGATCCAAGCGGCTGAAATGAACTTCCTCCGTAGGGTGGCTGGGCGCTCACTTAGAGATAGGGTGAGAAGCTCGGTCACCCGGGAGGAGGTCGGAGCAGAGCTGCTTCTCCTCCACATCGAGAGGAGCCAGTTGAGGTGGCTTGGGCATTTGGTTCGGATGCCCCCTGGACGCCTCCCTAGGGAGGTGTTCCGGGCATGTCCCACTGGGAGGAGGCCCCTGGGAAGACCCAGGACACGCTGGAGAGACTATGTCTCTCGGCTGGCCTGGGAACGACTCGGGTCCCCCCAGAGGAGCTGGAGGAAGTGGCTGGGGAGCGGGAAGTCTGGGCATCTTTGCTTAGATTGCTGCCCTCGCGACACGGTCCAGGATAAGCAGAAGAAGATGAATGGATGGATGGAAGTTTTTTGGTTATGTACCAACTAATTTAGTATCAAACTAATTACATTATACATTAATTATTTATGCAAAAAAAAGGAAGCATCATTGTTGTAAAAGTTTTAATATTGCATGTTTATTTTAAATCGTTTTGGTTCCCATAGAAATAGCATTGATGTCACTTTGACATCACAAAGACAGTTTAAAGATTGGACACTTTTGTTGTTAGCAACTGTTGCCAAGGTCTAAGGTCTCATATAAATCAGACCCACTGGGAAGAGGGCTCTCATTTTCACCAGGTAATCTTGAAGACTCAGCTGTTGATGTGGGTCAGCAAAAAATGTCAACCTCTTGGGCAAAATGTGGTTTCATTGTTGTGGTTTTGTTTGTTATGTCTTACTCAATGTTAACTTCTAAATGTTAGACTTCTGGAAGGCTAACACGCTCCTGTTGTCAGATGGAGGAAGAGAAAGGCTCCAGAAATGGATCTCAGTTTCTTCAAGGAAACATCCAAGAATGTATAGTTTCTGGAAATAATAAAAAGAATTGCTAAAATATGCACTTTTGGTTTCATTGTAATTCACTCCAAGAATACTAAATAATTAGTGTACAGAAATCAGCTGTATGGAGAAACTTTTACTTATAGGATGACCATTCTTCTTCTCCTTTTTTAATTTTTCTTCCCCTTCATAGACATTATAGCTGGCAGATCAGGGGTGATGCTGAAATATATTAATTGTCCTTTGGATTTTTAAGGATGGTTTATTCTGCCAATGAAATACAGCACATTTTAAAAGTATTTGTAGCAAATAGTTAAGAATTGCAAGTTTTAATAAAACCTACAAAAAGGGGAACAATAAAAACTTTACCTCTTACAAATTTGAAATTTAGAAAGACAGAAATGTAACACCTTACATTAAAGCTTAAAATGGGAATAAATGGGAACTTTTCTGGCTCTAATTCATAAGTCATCACAATTCTTTAGTGTTATTTCAGTTTTATGCAACATCAAGTATGACTAAGACTTCTTGTCCATTGACCAAGGGGAATTTTTATAACATAAGTTCTGTAATGCTTAAAAATGTCCCAAAATGCTCATATTTTAAATATATTTATCATTTTAGTTTTAAAACACTGTGGGTGAGGTTTAGGTTTTACTAAGCTGTTCGGGGTTGCCACCACTCTCAACCCAGGAGTGGCGGCCAGAGCACCACTTCAAGGCCTGGATGAGGTTTCTGGAGTTAGTTGATGTTGGATGGTGGAAATAAGGGACAAAGGCAGGAGGCTGGCTGCAATACTGTAATCCACACTTCAGCTTACAGTTCTTGCTCTTGTACAGGTTTAGTTGCTCCTGGGCGTTTATGCGTGGATGTGTGTGTGTGTGTGTGGTAAATAAAAACAAATACAAACTCAATTGTAACTCAAACTACATGGAAAACATAACAGAACTCGTGCGCTCTCACGTGCGCTCTCACGTGCGCTTCGTGCTCATCATTGTCTAATTAGCGCTCATTTTAGCTGCACATTACTACTAACTAAACAGAGAATATAACCAGACATTAACAGAAACTTACTTGGTTCATCAACGCACACTTAACAACCAGCATAAACCTTCTCCTTTCTCCAGTGTAGCGACACCCTCACACACACGGAGCAAAGCACAGACAGAATGCCGTGCAGCAACATGATGACGTCATCACTCCCTTAATGAGCATGCGTCCAGCCCAAACAAAATCCAAACTTAAAGGAAACTTATTTCTAACATTCTCTGATTCTTTTGTACAGCCACCCCAAAGGTGCGCAGTACATTTGCTCCAACAAAAGAGCACAAAAAAAAAACAAAGAAAGAGGGCCTTAAGAGGTCCCATTGTCCTCCACAGGAAGAGCAGGTAAGGTGACGAGACGTGCAACAGGTCGTGTGTAGGTTCTGTCCTTCACTTTCACGTCGGTGTGCACTTTGTCTACATGTCCGATAAGCCATAGTGCCCTTGGAAGTTGAGGATCCATAATCATGGCGACTGATCCTTCAGTTATTGGATCTGGTGAGGGCTGCCACTTCTGACGTATCTGAAGTCCAGGAAGGTATAACTTGATGAAGCGGGTCCAGAAATGATCTGCGAGCACCTGAGTATGTTTCCACCGCCGTCGGCTCAGGAGTTCATTCTTTCTGTAGACCACTTGTGGCAGTGCTCCATCAGGCCGCCCCAGCAGAAGACAGTTGGGAGTCACAGGATCGGGGTCACTGACATCGGCTGACACATAGCCCAGAGGTTTTGAGTTAAGAATACTCTTCACTTCAATCAGCAATGTTCGAAGCACTTCCTCTTGAATGGGCTGTGCCCCAACGGTAATGTACAGCGCTGTCTTAACAGATCTGATCTCCCGTTCCCAGGTGCCTCCAAAATGAGGGGAGGCAGGAGGGTTGAAGTGGAACTGAATCTTCTTCTGGAAGGTGACTAATGACCTCAGGTATACTGCTAGCCCATTGTCTGAGTACAAACCCAGCTGAGGATAGAAGGGCTCATAGCTCATTGACTAGATCTCTGGCTTGTGCTGTTGTTGGTAGGCTTTGAAGACAGTTATCCACATAGAAACTTCTTTCAATGGAGGTTCTCACCGTATCTTCTGGCATGCAGTGATCCTTCACGTGCCGCTGCAATGCATATGTAGCACAACACGGACTGCTTGTGGTGCCGAAAGGCAGTACTTGCCATTCATAGACTGTCGGTGGCTCATCAAGGTGCAGGTTTTGCCACAGAAAACGGAGCAACGGGCGATCTTCAGGAAGAAGGCGGATCTGGTGGAACATACCCTTTATGTCACCACTAATGGCTACGGCATGCTCACGGAACCTGAGAAGAACTCCCAGAAGAGAGGCACCTAAAGTGGGACCAGGCAGTAGATACTCATTCAGAGTCTGGCCTCGGGATCTGAAAGAGCATTTAAACACCAGTCTGTGTTTACCGTTGTGGCTGACGAGGTGATGTGGTACCAAATAATTAAGTATCAAACTAATTTCATTATACATTATTTATTTGTGCAAAAAAGAGAGCATCATTGTTGTAAAAGTTTAAATATTTTATGTTTATTTTAAATCGTTTTGGTTCCCATAGCAACAGCATTGATGTCACTGTGACATCACAAAGACAGTTTACAGATTGGAAACTTTTGTTGTTAGCAACTGTTGCTAAAGTCTAAGGTCTCATATATAAATCAGACCCACTGGGAAGAGGGCTCTCACTTTCACCAGGGAATCTTGAAGACTCAGCTGTTGATGTGGGTCAGCAAAACATTTTAACGTCTTTGGCAAAATTTGGTTTTATCGTCGTGGTTTTGTTTGTTCTGTCTTACTCAATGTTAAACTGAAGTTTTAAAATGTAAATTTTTGATATGCACAGAGATTAATATGTGGTGTTTGTCCACCAAAAAATATGATGAGAAATAAAATGCTCACTGTCACACATTTGTCAAATAAGTAAACGCGTTCCTTTTGATCCAGCTCTTTCTTTGGTCTCAGATTTGGTTTGAACAGCCAGACAGTTGTAATGGTGTTGCTGCTTTTTTGTAGAACAATGCAGAGTTGTAGTTTAAGAATGCACAACCGTTTACCAATCAGGCAATAGATAAAAACTCCTCTGAGGAGATGCTTGATGAGCAGAGGACGCTTTCTTTGATGTGAAAGTGCTTAGAGGACAGCAGCTTTGACACAAATTCAGAGAACCTTTCCCACAGTGGTGAGATGGTGATAGGACTTTCTTGATTATATAACTTTCAATCGTCTCTCAGTGTTTACAAGCTGATTACTGCACTACATTTTATTTATCTAAGAATCTAGTTTAAACGTAAATATGCAAGGCAATCATCAAAAAAAGTGAGAGATTGGCTTGTTTTACTACAATTTGTTATTTGGTTATGTACCGAATGATTTAGTATCAAACTAATTTCATTATACATTATTTATTTATGCAAAAAAGGTAGCACCATTGCTGTAAAAGTTTTAATATTGTATGTTTAATTTAAATTGTTTTGGTTCCCATTGCAACAGCATTGATGTCACTGTGACATTGCTTACTGCAATCAAACAAATTAACCTCTAAGTTGTGGGAAGGAGTTTTAGCACAAAGCAAACTCGTACTCACTTCTCATCACCATCTGTTTACACGCTCTCGCTAGTTTACAGCCCCTCACAACCTCAAGCTAACACTACCAGTGCAACAAAAAAGGCAAAACAATATTGGAGCTGTCCTGCTGTACAGTTTTGAGCCAGACGGCAGCTCAGGATGATGGAAACAAAGTCATGCATGGATCTATTTGTCTGCAAGTGGAAGCATCAGAATGGAGCAGAACTTGTAGCTCTTTGATAGCTACTACATAACAACTTGAAGCTTTTTCTAACAGCATTTTTTGTCTGCTCCTAATTTACAACAATTTACATAAAAAGAAATACTCAGAAACCCAATTGAATCTAATGTATCCGTATATGTGTTTGTCATAATCAGAAAAATACACAAGAACCTGCTAAAACCACAATTCCATTGGAATGAATCTTTAACGGTCACTTTGTTTTTCCTGTATTACAGAAGTCAGTGATGAAGCTGAGGATGGAAGTGATGATGAGGAAGAAGCCGTGAAAGCTGGAGGAAGCTGCTAATAAAGAAGAAAAGAATGTGGATGTGGGGATGATAAGGAGCATGAGTTGAAGTTTTGCCTTGAAACCAACTTCCTGAACAGAAAAAAGCAGGATGAAAGCGAGGGCTCTGCACAGGAGGACAACAGTGAAGGTCAGAACAAATGACAGTGCCGTTAAATATGAGCTGTGTAACAATTAATCGACTCAATCAATCAAAATCACCATCCATTTTAAAATCAAGTTTAAAACTGACCAGGCACATGTGGGGGGGCTGAAAGACACATGTGAAAGACTGAGAGGTTAATTTACCAGTAGCATCAAACAATGAATAAGAATTCAGCAAAATAAGACAAACTGAAATTATGATGAACATGCCCCTCCATCCACCCAATTCCACCAGGTAACCACAGTGTCAGGTGACGTGCGCAGCACGAGCACAACTGCTGGAGTGAGCTGGGCTATACATGGTTTGTGGTTGTGTTTGTGTTTCAGATGAGCAGATGGAGGATGTTTTCCAGGTGTCTGCTCCTCCATAGTTTATGTGTATCTGATTTTCAATGCATTTATCTGGGTCTACATTATAGTCCTGACAGGCCTCATGAGGAGAAGAGGTTGATGAGAGGAAACAGAGCTGAATGAAGCTAAAGGCAAAGGATCCTGAAGCAGCTGCACAGCACACAGAATTCCAACATGAAGCACTTATTTCTGTTGTTTAGCATCTATAAAGTTATTTTTTTACCATTTAATTGTCATTAATGTTGTCCAGTAACATTCAGGGAGTTGATGCTGGTGGTTTACATGAACACTTGTGAAAGTGTTTTCTTTTTAGGTGTTGTGTTGCATGTTTGATTTTCTCCTTTTAGGTAGTTTGTCCTTATTTTGTTGATTCTTTTTAAATATTTTATGTCCTTTATTAATAAAAAAAAAAAAAAAAAACAAACCCGATCATAGCAATATGTGCGTTGCCAAAGCTGCATTTTGGCAGAAAAAGTGTGGACAAATGTCTGTGTTTTGGGTGCTGCTGGGTTGTTTCTGTTCAGCAGGTGCGCTCATCAAGAGCACACCTTGGCATGCGTGCGTGCACAGAGAAGCTGCAGCAGGAAAAAGGAGACAGACATGGTTTGCTGGACCCGGAGCACACGAGTTTTTAGAGGCTCGGCTCCACAGCAGCAAGTGCTTACGGCCACACCACCCTGAACACGCCCGATCTCGTCCGATCTCGGAAGCTAAGCAGGGTCGGGCCTGGTTAGTACTTGGATGGGAGACCGCCTGGGAATACCAGGTGCTGTAAGTTTTCTCTTTTTTTTTTTTTTTTTTTTAAACCACTGAAAGGTGCACATTTGAAATAAAACAACTTTTCAACTCCCTAACTTTCTTTCTTTCTTTTTTTTTTTTTTTTAATGAGAATCAAAAGCAGGTGCTTCAGCCAAACTGCTCAAACAGCTTGATAGCCGTCAGCATTCAGGTGCAAATGCACAACCCTAATCAATAAAGATACGGTCAATCTCGATGACGTGGTGATTGGAGTCTTTGTTTATGAATATGTGCGTTGCCAAAGCTGCATTTTGGCAGAAAAAGTGTGGACAAATGTCCGTGTTTTGGGTGCTGCTGGGTTGTTTCTGTTCAGCAGGTGCGCTCATCAAGAGCACACCTTGGCATGCGTGCGTGCACAGAGAAGCTGCAGCAGGAAAAAGGAGACAGACATGGTTTGCTGGACCCGGAGCACACGAGTTTTTAGAGGCTCGGCTCCACAGCAGCAAGTGCTTACGGCCACACCACCCTGAACACGCCCGATCTCGTCCGATCTCGGAAGCTAAGCAGGGTCGGGCCTGGTTAGTACTTGGATGGGAGACCGCCTGGGAATACCAGGTGCTGTAAGTTTTCTCTTTTTTTTTTTTTTTTTTTAAACCACTGAAAGGTGCACATTTGAAATAAAACAACTTTTCAACTCCCTAACTTTCTTTCTTTCTTTTTTTTTTTTTTTTTAATGAGAATCAAAAGCAGGTGCTTCAGCCAAACTGCTCAAACAGCTTGATAGCCGTCAGCATTCAGGTGCAAATGCACAACCCTAATCAATAAAGATACGGTCAATCTCGATGACGTGGTGATTGGAGTCTTTGTTTATGAATATGTGCGTTGCCAAAGCTGCATTTTGGCAGAAAAAGTGTGGACAAATGTCCGTGTTTTGGGTGCTGCTGGGTTGTTTCTGTTCAGCAGCTGCGCTCATCAGGTCGCGTCTTGATGACGTGAAACTATAATCTTAGATGAATAAAATGTAGTGCAGTAATCAGCTTGTAAACACTGAGAGACGATAAAAAGTTCAATAATCAAGATAGTACTAAGATTCTAGTTTGAACAATAAAATATGGAAGGCAATCATCAAAAAAAGTGAGAGATTGGCTTGTTTTACTAAAACCTGTTATTTGGTTATGTTGTGGTGTTACCCATGTACCTTTAGACTACACACCCAGCAGGCTTCACGGTTGCAGGGGGCGTGGTTTTGTCTGTTCCTATATAAAGTGGACTTTACCGCATTTTTAGTGGTTGGCATAGGCGTGAATAAAGTTTCATGTCCTGAAGATAAGAAGTGTCTTTTCTTCATTGCCACATTGGTGACCCCTATCGTGAGCATGTCAGAACCAGCAGACGCGCAGGTTTCTTCTGCTTCATCCACAACCTCGCCATCTCACGCGCGTGTGGACCCGGCCATGCTAGCTGCCGCTGGCGCCGTGAAGCTGCCTGAGTTCTGGTTCCAACATGTCACTGGATCAGCAGTCTTCACGCAGGGCTATGCCGCTGCTGCGGAACCCTCCTCCACGGGGCAAGCACGAAGCGCTGAAGGAGCTTCTGCTACGGAGATACAGCCTGTCTGCTTCGGAGAGAGCGGAGAGGATCCTGAGCATGTCGGGCCTGTTAGACAGTTCGGCCGTTGACCTCATGGACAGCATGCTATCGCTGCTCGGTTCGGATGAAGGCGGTTTTCTTTTCCCGCACATTTTTCTGCGGCAGCTCCCGCGGGAGATTACAGAGGACTGGCTGAAGAAGCGGATCGAGTCCTGCTGGTGACCAGGCGTTTCGCTGTGCAGCAGGTGACATCGGAGGCCCAGCTGACCCAGCAGGAGACGGAAGAGGTTCCGGTTTCGGTGTCTGCAGTCGGCGTGAGTGCACGCCGCGGGAGTTCCCTGTGCCGCTTCCATCAGAAATTCGGCAAGAAGGCGAAGCGCTGCTTCCCGCCTTGTTCGTTTTGGAGTTCGGGAAACGCAGCGGCCGGCACTCAGTAGCAGCTGTGGGTGCTGGCGAACGCGGAGAGCTGCTTTTTATCACGGACTCTCGCTCCGGACGTCGCTTCCTGGTGGACTCTGGCTCCCAGAAGAGCTTGGTTCCCCCCACCGGCTCAGAAACATCCACCGGGGGCCCGCCGCTCTGTGCGGCTAACGGATCTGCTATCGGGACTTTTGGGACCAAATGGACAACTGTTTGTTTTCACGGACGTACGTTCAGGTGGGAGTTTGTTGTTGCCTCCGGTTCTGTTCCCGTCATCGGTGCAGATTGTTTGTGTGCACATGGTCTGTTGGTGGACATCGCTAACCGCAGGCTGATCGACGCGGTTACTTTTTCAACTGTCCCATGTGCGGCTGGGGGAGCGGGACCTGTCATGCATGCACATTGTTTGTCCAACAATGATGTTTATCAGTGTTTGTTGGCTGAGTTCCCGTCCTTGACCATCCCTGCTTTCTCCTCCACTGTTGCTAAGCATGGTGTGGAGCATTTGATCCCAACCAAAGGCCCGCCGGTTTTTGCTCGTGCACGGCGCCTGGATGCAGCAAAACTGGCCATTGCTAAAGAGGAGTTTGCCACCATGGAGAGTCTGGGTATCATGAGACGCTCTAACAGCCCCTGGGCGTCGCCTCTCCACATGGTGCCCAAAGCAGATGGGTCCTGGCGCCCATGCGGAGATTTTCGCCGTCTGAACGATGCCACAACGCCAGACCGTTATCCCATTCCTCACATTCAGGATTTTTCGGTTCGTTTATGCAGCGCTTCCATTTTTTCTAAAGTGGACCTGGTGCGGGGATACCATCAGGTTCCAGTGCAGGCCGAAGACGTTCCTAAAACTGCGGTGATCACTCCTTTTGGACTTTTTGAGTTCCTGCGCATGCCTTTTGGTCTGAAGGGTGCGGCCCAAACGTTTCAAAGGTTGATGGACTCGGTGCTGCGCGACCTTGAGTTCGTGTTTGTGTACCTGGACGACATTTTGGTGGCCAGCCCCTCCCCTGATGAATACCTCAAACACCTCAGGGAGGTTTTCCAGCGTTTGGAAACCCATGGTTTGATCAACCCGGCCAAATGTCAGTTCGGTCTGCCAGTTATAGATTTTTTGGGCCATCGCATTTCGGCGCAGGGCGCGGTTCCGTTGCCCGCTAAAGTGCAGGCGGTGGCTAATTTTCCCCGTCCTGTCACAGTCAAGGCCCTGCAGGAGATTTTAGGGATGGTGAACTTCTACAACAGGTTCATTCCCCGGGCTGCACACCTGTTGTGGAGCAGCGAGTGGCGGATACGTGGCAGCCTCTTGCATTTTTTAGTCGCAAGCTGCAGAGTCGAGAACAGAAGTACAGTGTTTTTGACCGCGAATTGCTTTCCCTTTATTTGGCGACTCGACATTTCCGTTTTTTACTGGAAGGGCGTTCTTTTGCTGCCTATGTGGACCATAAACCACTCACGTTTGCCATGGCTAAGGTGAGTGAACCTTGGTCTGCGAGTCAGCAACGACACCTAGCAGCCATCTCTGAGTTTACGACTGACATCCGTCACGTAGCTGGAAAGTCTAACACTGTTGCGGACTGCCTCTCGCGTGTGCTGGTGTCTCCCGTGCTTTTAGGGACAGATTTTTCTGCTTTGGCTGCTGAGCAACTTGGCGACGCAGACATTCTTGCCCTCCGCTCCGGCAATTCTGGCCTTCAGCTAGAGGAGATTGTGTGGCAAGACAACGGTCTGACTCTCCTGTGTGATGTCTCCACAGGACGGCCTCGGCCCGTGGTTCCTGCGGGATGGCGTCGCCGCAATTTTGACTCTGTCCATTTCATCTCGCATCCAGGTGTACGCGCGTCTGTGAAGTTGGTTAGTTCTCGTTTTGTGTGGCCTGGGTTACGTAAGGACGTTAAGGGATGGACTGCGTCTTGTGTTGCCTGTCAGGGTGCCAAAGTTCAACAGCACACCAAAGCCCCCCTGGAACCTTTTCCAATCCCAGCCAGGCGTTTCGACCATGTGCACGTAGATTTGGTTGGTCCCCTGCCTCCATCGAAGGGTTTCACGCATTTGTTGACCATGGTGGATCGAACCACTGGGTGGCCTGAGGTTGTCCCTTTGTCCTCCACTGCGTCCACCGATATGGTCAGTGCGTTTCTTTCAGCCTGGGTTGCCTGTTTTGGTCTGCCATCAGACGTTATTTTGGACAGGGGCCCCCAGTTTATTTCAGAGCTTTGGTTAGGAATGGCGCGGTCTTTAAGGGTGCAGGTGCACCGTACAGCAGCATATCACCCTCAAGCAAACAGGTTATGTGAGCGTTTCCACCGTTCCCTTAAGGCTGATCTGCGTGCTGCGCTCACTGATGACTGTTGGCTGGATCGTTTGCCGTGGGTCCTGCTAGGGCTGCGCTCAGCCCCCAAAGTTGATTTAGACGCATCCTCAGCTGAGTTGGTGTTTGGTCAGCCGCTTAGGATTCCGGGGGAGTTTTTGTTAGAATCAACTGCTCCGGGTCCCTGTTTGCCATTGGCTCCTGGCCCTGTGCACCATTGCATTCCGCGGTCATTCGTGCCCACCACTCTCCAGTCAGCTCAGTTTGTTTTTGTTCGCCATAACGCTCACCGCTCACCCCTTCACCCTCCCTACGATGGTCCGTTCCGCGTGCTGGAGAAAGGGGAAAAATGTTTTGTTCTGGATATGGGCGGGCGCCGAGAGCTGGTGACAGTGGACCGGCTTAAATCAGCATTTGTGTCAACAGATGACGTCGTGGAGCCGGCTCAAGTTCCTCACCGGGGACGTCCTCCTTCAAGGCCCCCAGAGCAGCAGTCTTCAGCCGACAGTGGTTCGCGGTCGATTACCCAAGATGTGGGTCAGCGGAGCCGTTTCGGCAGACTCATTAAATCCCAGTGTAGATTGGGTTTTGAGGGTTAAGTTCCTTTCTGGGTGTTCGGGGGGGGGCTGTGTGGTGTTACCCATGTACCTTTAAACTACACACCCAGCAGGCTTCACGGTTGCAGGGGGCGTGGTTTTGTCTGTTCCTATATAAAGTGGACTTTACCGCCTTTTTAGTGGTTGGCATAGGCGTGAATAAAGTTTCATGTCCTGAAGATAAGAAGTGTCTTTTCTTCATTGCCACAATGTACCAAATAATTTAGTATGAAACTAATTTCATTATACATTATTTATTTATGCAAAAAAGGGAGCGTCATTGTTGTAAAAGTTTTAATATTGTATGTTCCCATAGCAACAGCAATGATGTCACTGTGACATCACAAAGACAGTTTACAGATTGGACACTTTTGTTGTTAGCAACTGTTGCTAAAGTCTAAGGTCTCATATATAAATCAGACCCACTGGGAAGAGGGCTCTCACTTTCACCAGGTAATCTTGAAGACTCAGCTGGTAATATGGGTCAGCAAAACATTTCAACGTCATTGGCAAAATGTGGTTTTATCGTTTTGGTTTTGTTTGTTCTGTCTTAATTTTAAATTGAAGTTTTAAAATGTAAATTTTTGATATTCATAAAGATTAATATGTGGTGTTTGTTCACCAAAAAATATGATGAGAAATTTACACATTTGTGAAATGAGTAAACGTGTTCCTTTTGATCCAGCTCCTTCTTCTGTCTTCGATTTGGTTTGTGCAGCCAGACAGTTCTAATCGTTTTGCTGCTCTTTTGTAGAACAATGCAGAGTTGTAGTTTAGGAATGCACAACCGTTTAACAATCACGAAATTAAAAAAACTCCTCTGAGGAGATGCTTGATGGGCAGAGGACGCTTTCTTGGATGTGAAAGTGCATAGACGACAGCAGCTTTGACACAAATTCAGAGAACCTTTCCCATAGTGGTGAGATGGTGATAGGACTTTCTTGATTATAGAACTTTCTATTGTCTCTCAGTGTTTACAAGCTGATTACTGCACTACATTTTATTTATCTAAGAATCTGGTTTAAACTTAAATATGCAAGGCAATGGTCAAAAAAAGTGAGATTGGCTTCTTTTACTATAATATGTTATTTAGTTGTGTACCAACTAATTTAGTATCAAACTAATTTCATTAAACATTATTTATTTATGTAAAAAAAGGAGCATCATTGCTGTAAAAGTTTTAATATTGTATGTTTATTTTAAATCGTTTTGGTTCCCATAGCAACAGCAATGATGTCACTGTGACATCACAAAGACAGTTTACAGATTGGACACTTTTGTTGTTAGCAACTGTTGCCAAAGTCTAAGGTATCATATATAAATCAGACATACTGGGAAGAGGGCTCTCACTTTCACCAGGTAATCTTGAAGATTCAGCTGGTAATAGCAAAGCAAAATGGAAAATGAGATCTTGTTTCTGTCATATTTACATCTCCTAGACATAAATGAGTTCTATTTGAGACTAAACTGGTTTTCTCATTCTTCTTCTTCTTCAAGAGAAAAATGAGACATATTATGTTGATCTCAAGTATGTCTCAATATGATATCCTCACTTTAAACCCCTGACTCAGTTATATCTCAGTGAAAGATATGCATGGTTCTGTCTCTTGCTGCTCAATAATTTAGATCTAAGTTTAGTCTCTTTTTCCTTGTCTCAGCAAAAATAAGAATGAGAGTAGTACAAGCTCTCAAATAAGTCTCATTATGACGCGATCACAGTTCACATTGAGAAAATAATCAATTAGGATATAATTACACTTAACGAACAAACATTGTTTATTTCTTACACTTTCATATAACTCATTTACAATTTCAAGTTAGAAAAGTTATACCATTAAGACAGTCAAGATGTGCTCAAAAGACATCTTTTTGAAACTTAAAAAAAAACAAAAACATGACATTTCAAGATAACATTGCAGTGTCGATTTAATTAAAATTCCTTTTGACAGTTGTGTAAATATGTAAATGAATACAGATTTTTTACAGATAAGGGGAATTTGGATTTTTCTTTTTTTTACAGAAGTCACAGCAAAGACACGTTGTATAGATCATTAAAAGAAAATCCTGGGAGGAGTAACGCATAATAGAGCACATGCTGATTTAATAATCTTCTGAGCAACTCAAATAAAACAAGAGGGAATTTATCTTTCCACCACATATGTTTCATCTTTTATAAGTCCAAGATATGTTGGGGTTCAAAAAAATGTACAGAACAGACATGTATTTTCAGAGCATGTTGTTGCAATTGTCAATTGTGATTTGTGGCTTTTTAAACCAGTTTGTGTCTTAATGGGTTAAAACTTCTCAAGTATGTTTGGTAAATGAGCTGCAAACACTAGGCCTGGCATAGATGCCAAGTCAAGGAAAACAACTTTACCCAAAATACAATCCAAAGAAACTACTGTACTGGCAGGGGTTTCCAAAATGGGAACAACATGACTGCATGAACCTTTTGTTATACTATCGTGCAGCAAAGAAAAACCTGCACCTTTGAATTCATGAACAAGAGCCCATTTGGCACATGATTGTTCCGAGGTAAAGAAAAAATCAATCTGCCCATATTTTCTTTGTCCTTCACTAGAAAAAACAACAGTGAAATTGTTTCTTCTATTGCCTTTCCCGTAGTGTTTGGATGTGAGATAATTTCTCTTAACTTGTGCCCTGTGGAAGATCCTTACAGTTTTAGAATTGATACAGTGACCACCACATCTTTCCAGAGTAGAGAGATGAACTGTGTCCAGATGAAGTTCACTAGATGCTCCATATAGTTTGGTCCTAGACAAATCATTGTTTTCCTGACAGAAACTATCATCTTTAGTCATCTGTCTGTAAAATTTAGCTATGGCATTCCCTGGCTTTATGGTTTGTGAAATAATGGGAATAAACTGCACAAGTTTGACTGCATGAACCATCTGCATAGGTATATTTTGAGTGCCATGTATGAGCCTTAACAAATAGCCATTCTTGTCTTCAAAATGGAAACATGAATGAGTCCATAATGGGCCTAGGGCCCTGACACTGTCTGCAAGGTGCACAAGAAGTGTACATTTGCAGTTTCGTACCTCTCGCCATAGTGTAGCCATTTGAGAGCAAAAGTTCCACAATAGTCTTTCTGCATGATCAATCTGTTCAAATGATATAGATTCCATCAATAAAATGAAAATGGCTTCACTTAGAAGAAGGAAATGATTGTAGTAAAGTGTTGCAAGAATTCCACGAAAAACAACGGGTCCATAGAAGAGCAAAACATCTTGAAATTCTGATGCTTTGAAAAACATTCTGTGAGATGCAACTGACCGAGGATATCGACTTGAGGATTGTTACGTCCCCCTGCTGCTGCCACCACATCCTGTCATGCTGCCTCACCCGGCAGGTGAAGCCAATCATCTTAATCAGCACCTGCCGGGTATTTAAGACCAAGGAGGCCACACCAAAGAGGGCAGAAGGCAGATGCTGAGAGCAGGAGGCTGAGAGCAGGAGGCTGAGAGCAGGAGGCTGAGAGCAGGAGGCTGAGAGCAGGAGGCTGAGAGCAGGAGGCTGAGAGCAGGAGGCTGAGAGCAGGAGGCTGAGAGCAGGAGGCTGAGAGCAGGAGGCTGAGAGCAGGAGGCTGAGAGCAGGAGGCTGAGAGCAGGAGGCTGAGAGCAGGAGGCTGAGAGCAGGAGGCTGAGAGCAGGAGGCTGAGAGCAGTGGGTTTGGTTTGTGCTGGTTTGTGTCTCTTTTGGTTCCTCAGCAGTCTTATACTGTTGGGTTTTGTTATTTTAATTTGGGTTTGGGACCTTGGTAGTCTTAGTTTGCGGGCTTTGTTTCTGTTTTTGTTTTAGGTAGTTTTGATTAGGCAGCCCTTAGCAGGGAGCTGCTGATTCCGACGGCCAGCATGGCTGGGTCAGCTGTCTCCCTGACCTTTTGTTATGTTTGGCCAAGGTTCCAGTTCCCTTTGGTTCGTCTTTTTGTTTATACCAGCACTTGAATTATTTTGCTTTTTATGTTTTCAGGACACAGAGTTTTGTTTATTTAATAAACTGTGTTCTTTTTAATTCTCTGTGTCCAAGCATTTTCTTTATGTTGATACCCCATCTTGTCTACCCCTAGACCTGAGCCATGTTGGGGTCGTAACATATGGGGGCTCGTCCGGGAGGACAGATATCCAGAAATCTCCTATCAATTTCTTTGGCATTTCTTGCCATGCTGAAGGGTTGACGAGAAAACTCTGTAGAAAACCACAGAACCATCAAAAGGCGCATCACTCCAAGGAGGACTGAGTGCATGTAATCTATGCAGTGCCTTTTATAAGGTTATAGCTTTTAAGTTTGCTAAGCCAACAGGGACCCTTCACCCCTTTAATCGTAGTTTTGGTCTCATTTGCAATCTTCATGTCAAGAGCAAACTTTTCATTCGTGCGCAGTGGTCCTTTAGGATCTCTGTGTTGAAATGGAAATACATGGACGTGTCCCCTTTCCGCTGTCTTTATTGTCTCTCCTGGCTGCTCACATTTATGACATCCGAATTTACCATTGTATTGTACTGAATTAAGGACTAAGGCTTTAGCAGGTAAGTCGCATGTTCCAGCAATGGTGAGTACTTTACACACAAAAGGTTGAGATGTCAACTATGCAGGTTCCACAAGAATTCCATTCTCTGCAAGTTTACTCAGCGTCTCACTTAGTGGCCTTAGAAATGTAACCATGGATGGTTTTGAATCCCCATACCAAAGTCCAGCAAATATCATATTCTCTCTTTTTGTGCGTTCCATGAAGCTCAATTCATTGATGATGCAATAAAAAGGCCACACTGAAAACTTGGAGGATTTAAAAATAGGTACCCCATCTGTGTTCCAAGTAAGTGAGATGTTTTTTGGGTCACTAAGTGGACCACCCCCCTCTACAAGTTGTCTGTAAACTTCTGCATCATATATATCTTCAATGTTGTTAGGATCTGACTTCTTCCTGCTTAATCTAAAGTTAAGCTTCTCCTGAAAACCTGGCTTGAGAAACAATGATCTTATTTGAGCCTCAATTGGAACTTCTATGAAGGAGGAGGATTTTTCTTCTGATACAACAGTCCCACAAGACAGACATTCTAATTGTTCACCCTGTAATAACCCAAAACAATTAATGCAATATTTATGCAATACAATTGGAGTTGATGCAGAGTAAGAGAAAAAAGTCTTTGAACTTCTGTACACTGTTTAAGCAATCAGTATGCAAACTACCTGGACAAAGCAACTTTAACAGTTTAAGCAAATCACTAAGGGCCTTGTCAGTTACTTTATGACAGTTTACGTAAGCCATGATGACCAAAAGGCACTCTGCCACTGTTATTGTTGCATTGTCATATAATGGTTTGTCTATTGTGTCCTTTACATGTGAATTTTCAGCACACTCCTCACTCAAACCCTCTTCAAATCCCTCACTGAACATATGTCCATAATCATATGTCCAATCCCCCACATCAGGGAGAGCTTCCTCAAATGATTGAAATGGAGTATACTCAGCATTGTCATGAAGTTCATTAATTAGGCTATCAGGAGGATCTCTGATGGCTGATGTGGAAGATGGTTCTTCGTTGTCTTTGACAGAGTCGACAGTTGAAATGCTTGCTCGTGCCACATTTTGTTGTGCTGTTAATAAAACAGAATAAAAATCATTAAGCTCATCACGCAAAACTTGCATGGTCTGCATTGGTCCCAGTCTGTATTTCCCATTCTTCATAATCTAATTGTTTTGTCATATTTTAGCAGGATCTACTCGGTGATAAAACATGCTGTGCATTATTAGACCAACAGATCCTCATAGACAAGAGGGTGAGATCACCTGCCCACAGTTGAGAGGGTTGATAGTCCGAACTGAGAGTGGCACATGGTGCATGGACATCCGATGGTTGGATATGTCCCCTCTGAAGTGGAGCATTTTGGGCTCCTCCAGGAGGCACCACCTCCTGCTGTGCTCCTGCACAGACACATTTCAATGGATCATACACCTTCCTGGAACAGGGTTCACTTGACATTATTGAAAGAGTAGTTTTTGCTTAAAAGACATTTAGTTTGAATTAACAAAGAACCCGTACTGTAAGAAACTTTGCAAAATTCAAAAGATAAAAAGAAAAAGGGAATACATGTAAAACAACAAGAAGCAAATTGACAGAAATGGAACACGCCAAACAAATACTGCTAATAGGGTGCATATTTTTTCTTACACATCTTGATCACATCTGTGTGTTCTTGATAACATGTAACACTGTGTTGTATTCAACTCATTACAACACACAGAATAACGAAAGGTTTTGGGACCTTAGGTGAATGAATAGATGGGCAGGGTTGGTCAGTATTTAGATGATACCAGCTGACAGTGACAACACTGTCAATAAGAAATTGAATACCATGACTGTTTCTTTAATGTACTACTTTAACCAGGACAGGAAAAAACAATTGCCATGCTATGGGACCTGTGAATTTCAGGACAACTGTGTTCAGAACAACTGTGTAGTTAACCAGGTTAGACAGCAGAGCAGGCACCTTAACACAAGTTCGATTGCTTCATATGTCTAGCACATATAAAAAAGAAGATAAATGCTCATCTGATTGTATCTGCATAAAAGACACGTGCATAACTTACTGAAATGTTGGTGATCAGTCTCCTCATGAAAAGTGGTGGCTGTGGAAAGAGATGACTGCAAGGAGGAAAATAAGATATTAGTCTACTGCAAGTTTCGTTGAAACATCGCTATGCCAGGCTACTCACCGATTGTGCAGTCCTTCTTGATCGTTTATTTAAGCCTCCTTCATTACCAGACTCCTCCATCGTTTTCCTGGTTTTCCTCTGGTCATTTTGACACTTCAATACTAATGCATGATGAAATATCCAGTGTTTGTTCAGTATTGATGTTTCCATATAAATGAAGTGTTTAGTAATCAAACATTTTCTAGCAAGTGTCAGTTTTATATCGTTCCACTTGAAAATCTAGTTGCTCATTTTAGTACCGGGAGCATTGTGGACAGGTCTCTCCCTAACTTATTGTGAACGGTGTATTATATAAACATTCTACCTGCATAGACATACGTGTATTAGCTAGGTATCATAGCTAGGTGATCACCATTGGATGCATTTATTTATCTATTTTCGCAACACGGTGATGTTACTCTCGTGAGATTTAACAGAGTGCTTTATTTCGGAAAACAAGTTACATTACTTACTCTTAGTAGACCTGCTGTTTCATCCAAGTCAACTCTGCCTTCTAGATGAGCACATGATCGTGCTTCTTCTTCTTTTGCTGGTTTTTGGCGGTAGACGCAAAGGTTTTCGGTGCAGTCCCGCCACAATGGATCTGTCGTAAGTCTCGCGAGAGTGTTCTGTAGCCATAGAGATGGGTCTTAAACACATCACATTTCTCTTTATCCGTCCGTCTGAATTTTGAAAAATGTTGTGTCAAAATGTTCAGAACAGATTTATCTTATTAAAAATTGGGCCAATATTTACTTCAGTTGATTGCAGACAGATCAACAGACTATAATTTGTGTTCACGTATCTACTCTAAACTGT
This sequence comes from Oryzias celebensis, assembly GCA_014656515.1. Classification (NCBI taxonomy): domain Eukaryota; kingdom Metazoa; phylum Chordata; class Actinopteri; order Beloniformes; family Adrianichthyidae; genus Oryzias; species Oryzias celebensis. The sequence goes on along the minus strand of BNCR01000026.1, from coordinate 35,188 downwards.
TTTAGGTGCCGAACCCGTTCTATACCATGCTTGCCCTGTGGGGGCAGCACTGTAATGTCACATGACATTTAGCCTGTCGAAGAAGAACCCCGTCTCAGGGGAAAGTGCGGGAAAGATACAGCAGTGAGCAGGAGAGTAATGTCCGTTGACTGTTGAAGCTGCAGGTTTTCTTCCAGAAACACAGAGACTAAGAGAGGTAAGAATCGCATTATATTATTTGATTAAAGTTGCAAAAAGGTGAGATGTTTAACTTATTTAGACCGAATTGCCCGATGGAATTTGTAGGTAGCATTAACGGCGTCTGTCCAACAAGCAGTTAGCGCAATTTAAAAAAAAAATCAATTTAAAATGGTAAAGGGCGTAGTTTACTCGATGCACGTTAATTTTGGCGCCTTAACTTGAGGATATAGTAACGACCGACAAACGCCGAACTTTTTAAATTGCAGATTGTATGATTAGCTTCTCGTGATAAGAAAAAGTGGCAGATGCTTTTTTTTTTCTTTCCATTGACAGGATGAACAAGAAGGAAATGCCAGCGAAAAAAAAGGCTATGAGTTCCAACCCAGAAAATGAAGGACTGAGAGATCACTCCTCTACCAAATGAGCAATCTAGTAAGTGTTTAAGTACGGTGGTTTCTCTTATATAGATTGACTTAATGTTTTGCTGTAATGGTCATAACATTATGTACCAAATTAGTTTTAAAAATTACTTGTTATTTTATTATTGTGATCAAAGGGAAATTTTCTCTCTTGTTTCCTTCTCTCGCAGAGTGTTTTGCATTTGTCAGATGGGAAGATGGTTATACTGGGAAAATCTTGACAAGCTTTGATATTTTGGCAAGAGATGAGGGTTCTGTGGAGCTGCAAGATCTTAGATCAGGAGATCCTGCTTTAGCAAAGTGGTCAGATGGTAAATTTTACAAGCCCACAGTTGAATATATTTCTGAGGACTATCAGTTTAAGCTGGCAAAAGGCCACCAAACTTCACAGAAGTCTTTTTTAAACCTCCTAAAAGAGGATGAACCATTAGACTCATCAGGATCTGACACAGTAATAATAAATAGGAGCCCGCTGTCTGAACACGGTGAAGAAGTCACAGCCCCGAGTCCATCACCTGATGGGGGACACGCAACAGGCCGCAGCTTTGCTGGCCCGCAACCTAATGGGTAGGTTTGTTATAATGAGTAAATACCCCGAGCTCCAGTTTAAAACATTTTATCATCATCTTATTTGGCAAAGTTCAAAACAAACAAAAAAAATTAACAGCATTTGGATAACTTACTATCCAATCAGTGATCATAGAGTTACTTCAATTAGTAGTAGTTGAATGACAAATACAAGTTTTACGTGTATTTTGCTAACATGTTTTGTGCCTGAAAAATTCTACCTATGTAAACTCTTTGAATTTTGGGATTAAAAGTTTTGAACTAATTTAAATTCTTGTAGGTTTAAGTGTAACAACACATTGTGAGCTTGTAGATGATCAATTTCCACTATTGAAATGTCTCATGTTTTGTGATTATAAATGTTTTGGTCATTGTACAACTATTTTATTATTACTGGCCATACATTAAAACAGTAGATGTTGCTTTTGCCACTGCAGTTAATTGTAGTTAGTTGGTTAGCATGTCGGTTATTTCAGTCTCTTCAGTCTGTTGTTTTTTTTTCCATATCTATTCTGGCCAGTTTGTGTTTACAAAAATATATAATGTAGGTTATGTAAAAAACAAAACTGAGTTGCTTCTCAGAGGTCTGCTCCGTCCAAGTGCTTTTTAGTTTAGCCTCACAGGTAATGTCTTTTTTTCTTAGTCAAGTAAACGTAAATCTGCGTGTCTACTTCATTTAGAAACTTCCAGGTATTTTACTTTCTTTTGATTTCTTTTCCTGCTCTTATCAAACTTTGAACTTGAAGCGTTTTAAAAGCGTAGAGCATTAAAAATTGAACTGCTGCGCAAATTTGAGAGAGGTATGCAACACTACCCTTATGAGACACGTGCGATACACTCTGCTTTGCACTCAGTGGAAACTGTAACATTGACTTGAATGGCAGCCATCAGCCACAGATTACTGTTCACTTACGTTACACGCCACTTATGCATCCAGTGAAAAGGAAAGGTTAAATGTAACCAGTCTTTTTATTGCAAATAGTCCTTGTTATCGTTAGTAAATTAAGATCAACATTTAACGTGTTATTAAATGATTATATGAAGATAATTTAACAGCACAATAGTCCATTATATTAATTATTGTAAAGATGAGAATGAAGGAAATCTAATTAATCTGAACTATTATAATTAACTAAAAATATTTTCACTCCTTTTCTCAACTATATAAATTCTAAAAGGAAAAAAATAAATGCATGAGAGACAAATCTTTAACATAATGGCTCAGACTGTAGACTTGGTGACACGTCCAGTTATACATTTAACAGAAATGTGGTAAAGATTTGTTTAGTTACAAAATGCAGTTGTTCCAGAAGTTCTCTTGTGGTGATCTATCTTTTTATTTGCCCTGAAAGGACCCATGCAATGTCATGTATATAGTCATATTTGAAAAACATTCCAGATCAAAATTTCAAGACCAGTTGAGAAATGGTCGTCACATTTTGCATGGTTGGATCTTAACAAGGTTCCAAGTAGAGCTTCAATATGCAACAAGAAGAAATTGGAGTGAGACAGAAATGTCTTGGAGCTAACAATGCACTGAAAGCAGCAAATACACAAACAATATAGATTGTTTTGAACTAAAGTTTAGGACCACATGCTTTTAATAGCTCAAATCTGTGCAAAAAATGTTGGATTCAGTGGCATTTTGTATTAGATATTCACACTTTGAACCTTGTTAAGAGCCAGCCGTGCAAAATGTGACTTTTGACCATTTCTTAAACTTTTGATCAGGACTATATCATGAAAAATGAATTTCCCTGCCACTAAAGTGGTTTAACCACTTCAAAGAGTACCTCTGTATTTTCTCATCTTTGTATTGTTTCTACTATTTCTCTTTTCAGATCCAGACCAGGTCAGAGAGCTTCAGACTCTTTGCAACCTCATTGGAGAGAGACATTGTGTCGGCCCATCTTTACCATCAGGCCAGCAAGAGCTCTTTCCTGGGTGTGGTGTGTTTATCTCATCGTTCCGCCTTGCTGCCATGAATCACGCATCCAAACCACATTGCATGCGTCTGTTTCATGCACTTTTTGATCATTTCTTCACCGTTGAGGAGTGTCAAAATGCAGTACCTTTTAGTTGCCCTGGAAATAATCCCTCCGGAAAGGAAGGAAAGCGGATCCTTGACCGTAAAAAAGTTGATACAATCCTAAGTAAGTTTTTCTCACAATTAGGCTTTTTAAGCTAAAATTCAGGGAATAATGAGCATGTACAATCAGGCTACAGTAAAAGAATGATTATCATCAGAATATAAATTTAACACTGGAAATGAAGTTTTGTCCAGTATCATCTAACCCAGGAGTGTCAAACTCAAGTCCTCAAAAGCTGTCCTCCTGCTGGTTTTCCAGAAATCCTGCTTTATTTACTGCTGATTACCTGGATCAGGTGTGTTTTTAGCCAATAAAGAGCATCAAAGGCAGGTTGGTTGGAAAACAAGTAGGACACTGGCATGGAGTTTGACACACCTGATCGAACCCATCTTTAAGAAAACAGATTTGGACCATATTTGTTAAATATTCAGATGAAATGTAAATAAAATCTCATGGTAACATTATGCTCCAATAAAACTCTAATTTGCTTCTAGTTTGTAGTGTTATCTTTGTTATGTGCCACCTATTGTCAATTTACTCATGCTAGATTTTAATGTTCTTGTCTTACAGCTTATGTTCTGAGATGTGCCACTCTACCTGGTTGGGAACAAATTGAGGAGGCCAGGCTCAAGAAAGCCTTCGTCAACAAATGTAGGGCCAGAGCAGGTTCTAAAGAGTAGGCCACTGCTATAAACAACAGTATGATGACTGGTTTTTATTCCATCCATTTTTATTATTTTTTTCTTCTTAGTTTTAATGGACTGTAAGTGTTAAGACAGTTCTGGGATTTGGTAGAATGCAAGTTCCAGAAAATGTTTTTCTCAGGTCCTTTTTCACATGGTTACATATTCTTGTTCCAAAGCCAAGTGTGATTGTTCCTTGTACCTCAGCAGTGCTGTCAGTGTGTTTTGTTGTTTACAATGTGAAAGTGTTTGTGATCAGCATGTCAGCCAGATATGCTACAGTTCGTGTGCTTAATTTAGTTACATAAACAAAGTTAGCACACCATTTTAAATTGATCTCCTGGTTTAAAACAATTGTTACAATTTTGTGAATGTATTTCTGGTTGAACTCAGCATAGTTCATCAATAAGAAGTCAGGTGTAGTTTTAAAGTACATTTAAATTATTTTTTTGAAAAAATAATTTTGTTAAAACCTGACTTTTCAGCAATGGGGTTATTGGATAATGACAGAGCTTTTATTTATTTTGTATTTAATTAAAATTTTGTATCTTATTTATGTTTTATATTTCTGTTTAATATATATTTATATATATATATATATATATACATATATTTATATATGTTTTATATTTTTCTAAAAAATAGTCTAAAGCTGCTACCCCAATACAAATTGCTTTTTTTTCTTGTTTTAGATGTTTGCCTGCTCCAACACATCTGCACCAGTAGTTGAATTACCTCAAGTTCTGCAGGAGGCAGTTAATCACCTGTGGAGTCAAATCTGGGGAACAAAGAAGCCTCTAAAACCTGGGATAGGAGGACCAGGATTGGAGACCACTGCTAAAGATAATTAATTTTGAAATTACATTCTCGATTTTTTTATTTATGTATTTTTATTTCTCAAATACATCTCAAATATTATTCTCATATATGGCTTTGGTAAGACATTCAAGAGAAATGATATATACATGAAAGAGACATTAGACACACAATGATGAGATCTTTTTTAGAGCTCATTCTTCTCAGACTTGTCTCATAAGCATCTCAGATTCTTCTTATGTTCACTCGAATTCTCCTTTAAAAAAAAAAAGACATAATTGAGATCAGAGCCATACTATTATGAGATCTCTTCTGTTTCTCCCACTTCTTAAGTATTGCTCAAAAAGTTATCTTAACTCAACCTCAATACTGACCTATGGCCATGAGCTCTGGGTTATGACCGAAAGAACAAGGTCCCGGATCCAAGCGGCTGAAATGAGCTTCCTCCGTAGGGTGGCTGGGCGCACACTTAGAGATAGGGTGAGATGCTAGGTCACCCGGGAGGAGCTCGGAGTAGAGCCGCTTCTCCTCCACATCGAGAGGAGCCAGTTGAGGTGGCTTGGGCATTTGGTTCGGATGCCCCCTGGACGCCTCCCTAGGGAGGTGTTCCGGGCATGTCCCACTGGAGGGAGGCCCCGGGGAAGACCCAGGACACGCTGGAGAGACTATGTCTCTCGGCTGGCCTGGGAAGGACTCGGGGTCCCCCCAGAGGAGCTGGAGGAAGAGGACGGGGAGCGGGAAGTCTGGGCATCTTTGCTTAGACAGCTGGCCCACGCGACCCGGTCCAGGATAAGCGGAAGTAGATGGATGGATTGATGGAAGTTTTTTAGTTATGTAACAACTAATTTAGTATCAAACTAATTTCATTATACATTATTTATTTATGTATAAAAAAGGAAGCATCATTGTTGTAAAAGTTTTAATATTGTATGTTTATTTTAAATCATTTTGGTTCCCATAGCAACAGCAATGATGTCACTGTGACATCACAAAGACAGTTTACAGATTGGACACTTTTGTTGTTAGCAACTGCTGCTAAAGTCTAAGGTATCATATATAAATCAGACCCACTGGGAAGAGGGCTCTCACTTTCACCAGCTAATCTTGAACACTCAGCTTTTGATATGGGTTAGCAAAAAATTTCAACCTCTTTGGCAAAATGTGGTTTTATCGTTGTGGTTTTGTTTGATCTGTCTTACTCAATGTTAAATTGAATTTTTAAAATGTACATTTGATATGCCCAGAGATTAATATATGGTGTTTGTCCACCAAAAAATATGGTGAGAAATAAAATGCTCACTGTTACACATTTGCAAACAAGTACACGCGTTCCTTTTGATCCAGCTCCTTCTTTGGTCTCAGATTTGGTTTGTGCAGTCAGACAGTTCTAATCATTTTGGTGCTTTTTTGTAGAACAATGCAGAGTTGTAGTTTAGGAATGCACAACCATTTACCAATCAGGAAAAGAAAAAACCTCCTCTGAGGAGATGCTTGATGGGCAGAGGAGGCTTTCTTGGATGTAAAGGTGCTCAGAGGACAGCAGCTTTGACACAAAGTCAGAAGACCTTTCCCATAGCGGTAAGATGGCGATAGGGGTATCTTGATTATAAAAATTTCTATTGTCTCTCAGTATTTTCAAGCTGATTACTGCACTACATTTTATTCATCTAAGAATCTTGTTTAAACTTAACTATGCAAGGCAATGATCAAAAAAAGTGAGAGATTGGCTTCTTTTACTACAATATGTTATTTGGTTATGTACCAAATAATTTAGTATCAAACTAATTTCATTATACATTATTTATTTATGCAAACAAGGAAGCATCATTGTTGTAAAAGTTTTAATATTGTATGTTTATGTTAAATCGTTTTGGTTCCCATAGCAACAGCAATGATGTCACTGTGACATCACAAAGACAGTTTACAGGTTGGACACTTTTGTTGTTAGCAACTGTTGCCAAGGTCTAAGGTCTCAAATATAAATTAGACCCACTGGGAAGAGGGCTCTCACTTTCACCAGGTGATCTTGAAGACTCAGCTGGTAATATGGGTCATTAAAACATGTCAACCTCTTTGGCAAAATGTGGTTTCATTGTTGTGGTTTTGTTTGTTCTGTCTTACTCAATGTTAAATTTCTAAATGTTAGACTTCTGGGAGGCTAACACGTTCCCGTTGTCAGATGGAGGAAGAGAAAGGCTCTAGAAATGGATCTCAATTTCTTCAAGGAAACATCCAAGAATGTACAGTTTCTGGAAATAATAAAAAGAATTGCTAAAATATGCACTTTTGGTTTTATTGTAATTCACTCCAAGAATACTAAATAATTAGAGTACAGATATCAGCTGTATGGAGAAACTTTTACTTATAGGATGACCATTCTTCTGCTTTTTTATTTTTCTTCCCCTTCATAGACATTATAGCTGGCAGATCAGGGGTGATGCTGAAATATATGAATTGTCCTTTGGGTTTTTAAGGATGCTTTATTCTGCCAACGAAATAAAGCACATTTTAAAAGGAGTTGTAGCAAATAGTTCAGAATTGCAAGTTTTAATAAAACCTACAAAAAGGGGAACAATAAAAACTTTACCTCTTTCAAATTTGAAATGTAGAAAGACAGAACTGTAACACCTTACATTAAAGCTTAAAATTGGTAATAAATGGGAACTTTTCTGGCTCTAATTCGTAAGTCATCACAATTTTTTAGTTTTATTTCAGTTTTATGCAACATCAAGTATGACTTGGACTTATTGTCCATTCACCAAGGTGAATTTTTATAACATAAGTTCTTTAATGTTTAAAAATGTCCCAAAATGCTCATATTTTAAATATATATATCATTTTAGTTTTAAAACACCGTTTGTATAGTTTTGGAAATAAAATTCCCTAATTTGAAAACTGCCTCTAAACAGCAACTAGACACTATTGTGCTTTATTATTGCACATGTGGATCTGAAGCCTCAAGATTGCAGCCTTGTGTTTTAAAGTATTTTTTGCTTGTTTAAAATGTACCAAATTGAGTTTGATTTGTAAGAATTTTACAAATTAATCCTGCCATGCTGCTTTTGCCACAGCAAATGCAACAATCTGTTTGATTTTATTGTCCTTTTGCTTGTGTTTTACCAGTGAATATAACACAAATGTAGTTATATTTGTACTCTGGCAAATGCTTTCATCTCTTCCTGCCCTCACATTGACTTTTTTTTACTGCTGGCTCTTGCATTGACTGTATTATTATATTAAATTAGTGAATTATATCTAAATAGTGTGTAAATGAAGGTGAAGGTGAATGATCAGTGTTTTGGTGCAAGTTGCTAAGAGCGCATAACCCCAGGTGGATAATTGTAGCAGTGTTGGCTACTTCCTAGAATGTAAAACTTTGTGATTATTAGTTTGTGAACAGAATTGCTGCCTGATGGTGTTGTGGTTAACTCACCACAGCAAAAAGACTGTAGTTCAAATCCCAGCTGGGACTTTTCTGTGCGGCGTTTGCATTTTCTCTCTGTACATGTGAGGCTTTTCTTTCTATAGCTTTCCACTGTCTCAACAGCACATTTGATCTGGTATAAAGTGGTGACAGCCTTGGACACAGGTTCCAGCAGTGGAGGTGGCCTGGGGGCGTGTGTTCCCAGGTGCAATTCCCTCAGAAATTTGGTGTAACCTGAAGGGGAGTCTGGCTCCACATGTGGTGTGGAACACAGATTTCAGGCTACGGCACAGGAAGATTTACTCCAGTGTGGTGCTTCATCAGATTAATAAAACACAATATGACAGGATGTGTCCAGTCTGTGGCACTGTTCCTGAGACACTGGAGCACATGTTTTTGGACTGTTCTTTTGTTCTTGAGTTCTTGGTGTCCTTTATTGTCCTTTATTAATAAAAAAAAAAAAAAAAAAGAAAAACCATGCCCGATCTCGGAAGCTAAGCAGGGTCGGGCCTGGTTAGTACTTGGATGGGAGACCGCCTGGGAATACCAGGTGCTGTAAGTTTTCTCTTTTTTTTATTTTTTTTTTTAAACCATTGAAAGGTGCACATTTGAAACAAAACAACTTTTCAACTCCCTAACTTTCTTTCTTGTTTTTTTTTTTTTTTTTTTTTTTTTTAATGAGAATCAAAAGCAGGTGCTTCTGCCAAACTGCTCAAACAGCTTGATAGCCGTCAGCACTCAGGTGCAAATGCACAACCCTAATCAATAAGGATACGGTCGCATCTCGATGACGTGGTGATTGGAGTCTTTGTGTATGAATATGTGCGTTGCCAAAGCTGCATTTTGGCAGAAAAAGTCTGGACAAATGTCCGTGTTTTGGGTGCTGCTGGGTTGTTTCTGTTCAGCAGGTGCACTCATCAGGTCGCGTCTTGATGACGTGAAACTATATTCTTAGATAAATAAAATGCAGTGCAGTAATCAGCTTGTAAACACTCAGAGACGATAAAAAGTTCAATAATCAAGATAGTACTAAGATTCTAGATTAAATTTAAATATGCAAGGCAATCATCAAAAAAAGTGAGAGATTGGCTTGTTTTACTAAAATATGCTAGTTGGTTATGTATAAAAATAATTTAGTATGAAACTAATTTCATTATAGATTATTTATTTACACAAAAAAGGAAGCTTCATTGCTGTAAAAGTTTTAATATTGCATGTTTATTTTGAATCATTTTGGTTCCTATAGCAACATCAATGATGTCACTGTGACATCACAAAGACAGTTTACAGATTGGACACTTTTGTTGTTAGCAACTGTTGCCAAAGTCTAAGGTCTCATATATAAATCAGACCCACTAGGAAGAGGGCTCTCACTTTCACCAGGTAATCTTGAATACTCAGCTGGTAATGTGGGTCAGCAAAACATTTCCACATCTAAGGCAAAATGCGGTTTTATCGTTGTGGTTGTGTTTGTTCAGTCTCACTTAATTTTAAATTGAAGTTTTAAAATGTAAAATTTTTATATTCACAAAGATTAATATGTGGTGTTTGTCCACCAAAAAATATGATGAGAAATAAAATGCTCACTGTCACACATTTGTCAAATAAGTATACGTGTTTCTTTTGATCCAGCTCTTTCTTTGGTCTCAGATTTGGTTTGTACAGCCAGACAGTTCTAATGGTTTTGCTGCTTTTTTGTAGAACAATGCAGAGTTGTAGTTTAAGAATGCACAACAGTTTACCAATCAGGAAAAGAAAAAATTCCTCTGAAGAGATGCTTGATGGGCAGAGGACGCTTTCTTGGATGTAAAGGTGCTTTTAAAGTTCTTTTAATGGTTTCTAAATGTTTTAGTGGTCTTGGGCCTTCTTATTTAAGTGACCTGCTTTTAAGATATGAACCCTCGCGGACCTTGAGGTCCTCTGGCACCGGCCTCTTAGTTGTCCCCAAGGTGAGGACCAAAACCTATGGGGAGAACTCATTCCACCATTATGGCCCTCGCCTCTGGAACAGTCTGCCGTAGAGCCTCAGGGCCGCAGAAACCATAGAGTTTTTTAAGAAGAGGCTCAAGACCCACCTTTTTAATTTAGCTTTTTTATGATTTTTAGAATTATTTAATTTGATCTTTTCCTCTTTAAAAAAAACATGTAATTATTAACTTTTATTTGAATAACCTTATAGTTAATTTATGTACACAATTATTGTTTTAATATACTAACCTTATTTAATTATTTATTTATTACTATTTTTATTATCATTTTATTAACATTTTTTAAAATGCTTTTTATTCATTTATTCTTGAACTCCAGTGTTTCCCCACGGGAATCCGCTGTTCCGGGGTCCTCCTGCCTATGAGTGAGCTGGTGCTGCGGTGCTCATTCTCATTGGGGCAGCTGGGGTACCTCCATGTTGAGGGGGCTCTGGACTGCCCTGTGTTGGGTAGGGCACTTCGGTGATGACCCCTGTGGTTGGGCTGAGCCTTGGAATAAACAGATCCCCGTAATGTCATTTCTCCACAGCAGTACTGAGCCAGACTTTTTCCTTAGAGCTGCAGTTTTTAATATTTGTTCAGTTTTCCTGTGGGGGGTGTCATGTATTGTGGGGGCTGGGTGGATGAGGGAGGAGCTGGGGAGGGAAGGGTGATTATAATTGTAATTGTATTTTTTTGTTATTATTATATTTTTAATATTATTTTTATCTTATTATATTTTATTTTTATTTATTTATTTTTATGTAAAGCGCCTTGGGTTTTCACAAGAAGGAAAGGCGCTGTACAAATAAATAAAGTTTGAAGTTTGAAGTTTGAAGTTTAGAGGACAGCAGCTTTGACACAAATTTACAGAACCTTTCCCACAGTGGTAAGATGGTGATAGGACTATCTTGATTATAGAACTTTCTATCGTCTCTCAGTGTTTACAAGCTGATTATTGCACTACATTTTATTTATCTAAGAATCTAGATTAAACTAAAATATGCAAGGCAATCATAAAAAAAGTGAGAGATTTTCTTGTTTTACTAAAATATGTTTTTTGGTCCCCTCCATGAACCGCCACCTTATCGTGGTGGAGGGGTTTGAGAGCTCGAGGGATCCCAGGAGCTATGCTGTCTGGTGCTTCGGCTCCTGGTAGGGTCTCCCATGGCAGACAGGTCCTGGGTGACGAGTGTAAGATAAGTTTGTTCTTTATACTGATGTGTTTGTGTGCTTAAAACATGACTGACCCATAAGGGTGTTTTATTTCACTTTTTGCATATATACCTTGTGACGAATGACTGCCAAATCTGCCTAGCAACAGCGTGCTCAATAAAAGGGGTCCGATCGAGGAGGGGCGGTGAGAGAGAGAGAGTTCATCTGAGGGCAGACAAACTCCAGGAAAGTTCTCTCTCCCGGTCGCGACCGTAAAAACTATTTCCAGTCTCCAGTCTCATTTTTCTCCGTTGTTCTTAGGTTTTAAGATAACAAGTACTTTAGATCTAACAACGAGCCAGACAAAGAGTGGTTCACAAACTCCTTTATGAGAAAGCACATCACAGATCTAGTTACGTCGCCCGGATTGGCGTTACCGGGGTCTCACCCTGGAGCCAGGCCTGGGGTTGGGGCTTGCAGGCGAGCGCCTGGTGGCCTAGGCTCCTCCCACGGGCCCTGGTCAGTGGGCCCACCACCTGCAGGAGAGCTCAGAAGGGGCCGGTGCAATGTGGTTTGGGTGGCAGTCGAGGGCGAGTGCCTTGGCGGCGTAAACCCCGGTCATGGAACTTGGCTTTTGGGACATGGAACGTCACCTCTCTGGGAAGGAAGGAGCCTGAGCTTGTGCGAGAGGTTGAGAGGTACCGGCTAGACATAGTTGGGCTCACCTCTACGCACAGTCTGGGCTCTGAAACTCAGTCAATCGAGAGGGGTTGGACTCTCTACCATTCTGGAGTTGCACGTGGTGAGAGGCGGCGGGCTGGGGTGGGCTTACTCGTGAGCGAAACGCACCCTCAGAGTAGGACCCTACCAAACCCCTGTGTCTTTCATTTGTGACACAGAAGCAGAAGTCTCAGTGCTCAACCGAGATGTCCCTGGAGTACATCAATCTAAGAAAGCCCTGATGGTTGTGGGAGCAGGCGGAGTGACCCATAAAACCTTTTGGTCTCACTCCACCACTGTAACAGATGAAGATGGCACTGAGACCCAAGCCCAGTTTGTCCTAAGCCCCCAATGCCCAGTATGTCTTCTGGGATGAGACCTCCTACAGTCTCCAGCTTAGTGTTGTAGCCACTACAGCTGGACTACGAGTTTCCAAATACAATGGTGCAAAGACAAAGTCATATTCCTAGGCCACGAAGTCTCAAGCCAAGGCCGCCACCTCACAGCTGAAAGAAAATCCACCATCCTGAACTCCCCAAAGCCAAGAACAAAAAGACAAATGATGGCTTTCCTAGGCCTCACAAACTACTGTAGAGCCTGGATAGCCAATTACGCCCAACAGACTCAGCCACTGCTAGACCTCATCTTCACAGAAGAAATGGCCCTGAGCCACCCACTCACCTGGACTGAAACAGCAGAGAAAGCCTTCACAGAGATAAAACACCTCATCACCTCTTCAGGAGTCCTGGGATTTCCTGACTACTCTAAACCAGTCACCCAGACAGTAGACTGCAAGTCTGGCTTCATGACATCCGTCCTCCTCCAACCACATGGCACAAAACAGAAACCAGTAGCATGCTACTCAAAGAGATTGGACCCAGTGGCTTCAGCTTTGCCACCTTGTGTCCAAGCAGTTTGTGCTGCAGCCATGGCAGTGCAGGAATCTGCAGGACTCATCCTATTCCATCCACTGACCCTCCTTGTGACCCATGCAGTGGACATGCTACCCACTCAAACAAAAATGGCTTTTCTCTCACCTGCCAGACACCTGAGCATCACTGCTACACTGATGTCTCAACCACACCTAACAATTCAGAGGTGCAACACTCTTAACCCAGGTACCCTACTCCCCACCTCTGAAGATGGATACCCATACAGTTGTCACGAAAGAACCAAGGTATGCTGTAAACCCCGTCCAGACCTACAAGACACACCACTTCCAACAGGACAGATCATATTCGTAGACGGATCATCCTCAAAAGCCCTGGATGGCTCCAACCACATGGGCTACGCAGTGGTAGACCACAACACCACCCTGAAGTCAGGAAAACTTCCAGGCAACCGGTCAGCCCAAGCAGCAGAGCTGGTAGCTCTGACTGAAGCCTGTAAACTTTTCTAAGACCAAGACGTTACCATCTACACTGACAGCCAATATGCACATTCCACACTGCACACCTTTGCAGCCCAGTGGGCTAGAAGAGGAATGAGGACCTCTTCCGGAAAGACTGTGCAACATGCCGACCTCCTCCAGGACCTCCTACACGCTGTACTACTCCCACACAAGATTGCTGTGTGCAAATACCAAGCACACACCAAAGCACAAGACCCTATCTCAGTAGGAAACGCCAAAGCTGATGCAGCTGCTAAAATAGCTGCAAGAGGAACCCGAGTTCTCCTCCAACAGGATGACACAACCCCACCGGAAAAGACTCATAGACCCATCCCCCTACAAGTCCTCCTGGACATGCAGGACAACGCCCCAGACACAGAAAAACAGCAATGGCTCACGGACAATGCTATAAAAGAGCCAGATGGACTTTACACTGTTGACTCGAAACCCTGTCTGGCCCGTAGTCTATTTTCAACTATAGCTAAACTGAGCCATGGGTTAACCCATGTCTCAACAGGGGGGATGATGAAAATGGTGGGGGACACTTTCCACCCTAGCGAAGGACTTCAAACCTACTTAAAAAACTTTTGTAGGAGCTGCCTGACATGCAGCAGACACAATGCCCAAGGCAACATCAGACCAACAAGAGGGAAATGTCCTACAGGGACATACCCGTTTGAAATAGTACACATGGACTTCATTGAACTAACAAAAAGCCAAAACTACAAATACTGTCTAGTAATAGTGGACTCTCTAACCAAATGGGTAGAACTAGTACCATCAAAACATCCAGATGCACTAACAGTAGCTAAAGAATTCTGTAAACACATCATTCCAGAACATGGCATCCCGAGGGTGATCTGGAGTGATAATGGATCACACTTTGTAAATGATGTAGTGAAAAATATGGCCAAACACTTAGGAATAGAACTAAAAAAAACACTGTGCATACCACCCTCAAAGTGCAGGCTTAGTTGAAAGAACAAACGGAACAGTTAAACTAAGGCTAAGAAAAACTATGGAAGAAACAAAGAAACCATGGCCTGAATGCTTAGCTCTGGTAAAAACATACATGAGAATAACTCCATCACCAACAGGGCTCACCCTTTTTGAAGCAGTCCATGGTAGACCATTTCATTTACCTTTATGGGAGGGAAAGGGATTTCATGAGCAGGAAGGACAGTTAGATCCCTAAACCGAATGGCTTTGCAAGCTATTCGCACAGAAACCAGTCCAAAGAGCAAATGATCTGCCTGTTTCTTCTTTTTCCCCCCAACAGGAACTACTAAGGCCAGGGGACCTGATCCTGCTGAAGGTGGTGAAAAGAAAAAAAAACTGGACTAGAGAGGAGCCAGTTGAGGTGGCTTGGGCATTTGGTTCGGACGCCCCCTGGACGCCTCCTTAGGAAGGTGTTCCGGGCATGTCCCACTGGGAAGAGGCCCCGGGGAAGACCCAGGACACGCTGGAGAGACTATGTCTCTCGGCTGGCCTGGGTACGACTCGGGTCCCCCCAGAGGAGCTGGAGGAAGTGGCCGGGGAGCGGGAAGTCTGGGTATCTTTGCGTAGACTGCTGCCCCCGCGACACGGTCCAGGATAAGCGGAAGAAGATGAATGGATGGATGGAAGTTTTTTGGTTATGTAACAACTAATTTAGTATCAAACTAATTTCATTATACATTATTTATTTATGCAAAAAAGGGAAGCATCATTGTTGTAAAAGTTTTAATATTGTATGTTTATTTTAAATCGTTTTGCTGCTTTTTTGTAGAACAATGCAGAGTTGTAGTTTAAGAATGCACAACCGTTAACTAATTAGGAAAAGAGAAAACTCTGAAGAGATGCTTGATGGGCAGAGGACGCTTTCTTGGATTTAAAGGTGCTTAGAGGACAGCAGCTTTGACACAAAGTTACAGAACAATTCCCACAGTGGTAAGATGGTGATAGGAATATCTTGATTGTAGAACTTCTATTGTCTCTCAGTGTTGACAAGCTGATTACTGCACTACATTTTATTTATCTAAGAATCTAGTTAAAACTTAAATATGCAAGGCAATCATCAAAAAAGTGAGAGATTGGCTTGTTTTGCTATAATATGTTATTTGGTTGTCTACCAAATAATTTAGCATCAAACTAATTTCATTATACATTAATTATTTATGCAAAAAAGGTAGCACCATTGCTGTAAAAGTTTTAATATTGTATGTTTATTTTGAATCATTTTGGTTCCCATAGCAACAGCAATGATGTCACTGTGACATCACAAAGGCAGTTTACAGATTGGACACTTTTGTTGTTAGCAACTGTTGCCAAAGTCTAACGTCTCATATATAAATCAGACCCACTGGGAAGAGGGCTCTCACTTTCACCAGGTAATCTTGAAGACTCAGCTGGTAATATGGGTCAGCAAAACATTTCAACCTCTTTGGCAAAATGTGGTTTTATCGTTGTGGTTTTGTTTGTTCTGTCTCACTCAATTTTAAATATAAGTTTTAAAATGTAAATTTTTGATATTCACAAAGATTAATATGTGGTGTTTGTCCACCAAAAAACAGATGAGAAATAAAATGCTCACTGTTACACATTTGTCAAATAAGTAAACGCGTTCCTTTGGATCCAGCTCCTTCTTTGGTCTCAGATTTGGTTTGTGCAGCCAGACAGTTCTAATCGTTTTGCTGCTTTTTTTGTAGAACAATGCAGAGTTGTAGTTTAAGAATGCACAACCGTTTACCAATCAGGAAAAGAAAAAACTCCTCTGAAGAGATGCTTGATGGGTAGAGGAGGCTTTCTTGGATGTGAAGGTGCATAGACGACAGCAGCCTTGACACAAAGTCACAGAACATTCCCACAGTGGTAAGATGGTGATAGGACTATCTTGATTATAGAACTTCTATTGTCTCTCAGTGTTTACAAGCTGATTACTGCACTACATTTTATTTATCTTAGTATCTAGTTAAAACTTAAATATGCAAGACAATCATCAAAAAAAGTGAGAGATTGGCTTGTTTTGCTATAATATATTATTTGGTTGTGTACCGAGCATCATTGTTATAAAAGTTTTAATATTGTATGTTTATTTTCAATCATTTTGGTTCCTATTGCAACAGCATTGATGTCACTGTGACATCACAAAGACAGTTTAAAGATTGGACACTTTTGTTGTTAGCAACTGTTGCCAAAGTCTGAGGTATCATCAATAAATCAGACCCACTGGGAAGAGGGCTCTCACTTTCACCAGGTAATCTTGAACACTCAGCTGTTGATGTGGGTCAGCAAAACATTTCAACCTCTTGGGCAAAATGTGGTTTCATTGTTGTGGTTTTGTTTGTTCTGTCTTACTCAATGTTAAATTTCTAAATGTTAGACTTCTGGGAGGCTAACACGTTCCCGTTGTCAGATGGAGGAAGAGAAAGGCTCTAGAAATGGATCTCAATTTCTTCAAGGAAACATCCAAGAATGTACAGTTTCTGGAAATAATAAAAAGAATTGCTAAAATATGCACTTTTGGTTTCATTGTAATTCACTCCAAGAACACTGAATAATTAGAGTACAGAAATCAGCTGTATGGAGAAACTTTTACTTATAGGATGACCATTCTTCTGCTTTTTTTATTTTTCTTCCCCTTCATAGACATTATAGCTGGCAGATCAGGGGTGATGCTGAAATATATGAATTGTCCTTTGGGTTTTTAAGGATGCTTTATTCTGCCAACGAAATAAAGCACATTTTAAAAGGAGTTGTAGCAAATAGTTCAGAATTGCAAGTTTTAATAAAACCTACAAGAAGGGGAACAATAAAAACTTTACCTCTTTCAAATTTGAAATTTAGAAAGACAGAAATGTAACACCTTACATTAAAGCTTAAAAATGGGAATAAATGGGAACTTTTCTGGCTCTAATTCATAAGTCATCTCAATTTTTTAGTTTTATTTCAGTTTTATGCAACATCAAGTATGACTTGGACTTATTGTCCATTCACCAAGGTGAATTTTTATAACATAAGTTCTGTAATGCTTAAAAATGTCCCAAAATGCTCACATTTTAAATATATTTATCAATTTAGTTCTAAAACACCATTTGTATTGTTTTGTAAATAAAATTCCCTAATTTGAAAACTGCCTCTAAACAGCAACTAGACACTACTGTGCTTTATTATTGCACATGTGGATCTGAAGCCTCAAGATTGCAGCCTTGTGTTTTAAAGTATTTTTTGCTTGTTTAAAATGTAGAAAATTGAGTTTCATTTGTAAGAATTTACAATTTAATCCTGCCATGCTGCTTTTGCCACAGCAAATGCAACAATCTGTTTGATTTTATTGTCCTTTTGCTTGTGTTTTACCAGTGAATATAACACAAATGTAGTTATATCTGTACTCTGGCAAATGCTTTCATCTCTTCCTGCCCTCACATTGACTTTTTTTTACTGCTGGCTCTTGCATTGACTGTATTATAATATTTAATTGGTGAATTATATCTAAATAGTTTGTAAATGAAGGTGAAGGTGAATGATCAGTGTTTTGGTGCAAGTTGCTAAGAGCGTTTAACCCCAGGTGGATAATTGTAGCAGTGTTGGCTACTTCCTAGAATGTAAAACTTTGTGATTATTAGTTTGTGAACAGAATTGCTGCCTGATGGTGTTGTGGTTAACTCACCACAGCAAAAAGACTGTAGTTCAAATCCCAGCTGGGACTTTTCTGTGCGGCGTTTGCATTTTCTCTCTGTACATGTGAGGCTTTTCTTTCTATAGCTTTCCACTGTCTCAACAGCACATTTGATCTGGTACAAAGTGGTGACAGCCTTGGACACAGGTTCCAGCAGTGGAGGTGGCCTGGGGGCATGTGTTCCTAGGTGCAATTCCCCTGGAAATTTGGTGTAACCTGAAGGGGAGTCTGGCTCCACATGTGGTGTGGAACACAGATTTCAGGCTACGGCACAGGAAGATTTACTCCGGTGTGGTGCTGCATCAGATTAATAAAACACAATATGACAGGATGTGTCCAGTCTGTGGCACTGTTCCTGAGACACTGGAGCACATGTTTTTGGACTGTTCTTTTGTTCTTGAGTTCTTGGTGAGGGTGAGGGATTTGGTGAGGCCTCTGTGTCTTTTTGACTGGGATACAGATGTGGACTGGAGGTGGGCTGCTCTTTTTGGAGTGCGACGGACTCGGAGAGGACCTTGCTGTCGAATTGGGGATTTGGTTCTGGCCCTGGCTCGCTATGTGATCTACCGGGCCAGGACGACTAAGCTCAAGGAGGGAAGGACGGTCGACAGATGGATCCTGCTGTTCCACATGCTGCACTGGCATCTGACGACGTTACACAAAGCCAACCCAGAACAGATGCTCAGACATGTCGCAGAAAACCAAACCCTGTTTTCATTTGATGCTGGTGGTTTACATGTACACTTGTAATAGTGTTTTTGAATGTAATGTTACCTTTTATGTTTGTTTCTCCTACTAGGTAGTCTGTCCTTGTATGGTTGATTCTTTGTAAATATTTTATGTCCCGATCTCGTCCGATCTCGGAAGCTAAGCAGGGTCGGGCCTGGTTAGTACTTGGATGGGAGACCGCCTGGGAATACCAGGTGCTGTAAGTTTTCGCTTTTTTTTTTTTTTTTTTTTTTTTTTTTTTAAAACAATTGAAAGGTGCACATTTGAAACAAAACAACTTTTCAACTCCCTAACTTTCTTTCTTGTTTTTTTTTTTTTTTTTTTTTTTTTAATGAGAATCAAAAGCAGGTGCTTCAGCCAAACTGCTCAAACAGCTTGATAGCCGTCAGCACTCAGGTGCAAATGCACAACCCTAATCAATAAGGATACGGTCGCATCTCGATGACGTGGTGATTGGAGTCTTTGTTTATGAATATGTGTGTTGCCAAAGCTGCATTTTGGCAGAAAAAGTGTGGACAAATGTCCGTGTTTTGGGTGCTGCTGGGTTGTTTCTGTTCAGCAGGTGCGCTCATCGGGAGCACACCTTGGCATGTGTGCGTGCACGGAGAAGCTGCAGCAGGAAAAAGGAGACAGACATGGTTTGCTGGACTCGCCGTTCGCTGATTGCTCTGAGCCAGAAGTCTTTCTCCGTTTGCAAGACCCGGAGCACACAGGTTTTGAGAGGCTCGGCTCCACAGCAGCAAGTGCTTACGGCCACACCACCCTGAACACGTCCGATCTCGGAAGCTAAGCAGGGTCGGGCCTGGTTAGTACTTGGAAGGGAGACCGCCTGGGAATACCAGGTGCTATAAGTTTTCTTTTTTTTTTTTTTTTTTAAACCACTGAAAGGCGCACGTTTGAAATAAAACAACTTTTCAACTCCCTAACTTTCTTTCTTTCTTTTTTTTTTTTATAATGAGAATCAAAAGCAGGTGCTTCATCCAAACTGCTCAAACAGCTTGATAGCAGTCAGCATTCAGGTGCAAATGCACAACCCTAATCAATAAGGATACGGTCGCATCTCGATGACGTGGTGATTGGAGTCTTTGTTTATGAATATGTGCGTTGCCAAAGCTGCATTTTGGCAGAAAAATTGTGGACAAATGTCCGTGTTTTGGGTGCTGCTGGGTTGTTTCTGTTCAGCAGGTGCGCTCATCAGGTCGCGTCTTGATGACGTGAAACTATAATCTTAGATGAATAAAATGTAGTGCAGTAATCAGCTTGTAAACACTGAGAGACGATAAAAAGTTCAATAATCAAGATAGTGCTAAGATTCTAGTTTAAACAATAAAATATGGAAGGCAATCATCAAAAAAAGTGAGAGATTGGCTTGTTTTACTAAAACCTGTTATTTGGTTATGTTGTGGTGTTACCCATGTACCTTTAAACTACACACCCAGCAGGCTTCACGGTTGCAGGGGGCGTGGTTTTGTCTGTTCCTATATAAAGTGGACTTTACCGCCTTTTTAGTGGTTGGCATAGGCGTGAATAAAGTTTCATGTCCTGAAGATAAGAAGTGTCTTTTCTTCGTTGCCACATTGGTGACCCCTATCGTGAGCATGTCAGAACCAGCAGACGCGCAGGTTTCTTCTGCTTCATCCACAACCTCGCCATCTCACGCGCGTGTGGACCCGGCCATGCTAGCTGCCGCTGGCGCCGTGAAGCTGCCTGAGTTGTGGCAGAGCGATCTCCGCCTCCTGGTTCCAGCATGTCACTGGATCAGCAGTCTACACGCAGGGCTATGCCGCTGCTGCGGAGCCCTCCTCCACGGGGCAAGCACGAAGCGCTGAAGGAGCTTCTGCTACGGAGATACAGCCTGTCTGCTTCGGAGAGAGCGGAGAGGATCCTGAGCATGTCGGGCCTGTTAGACAGTTCGGCCGTTGACCTCATGGACAGCATGCTATCGCTGCTCGGCTCGGATGAAGGCGGTTTTCTTTTCCCGCACATTTTTCTGCGGCAGCTCCCGCCACCTGTTCGCGCGGTTTTGGCCAACTCTTCTTGCTTGGCGGCGGGAGATTACAGAGGACTGGCTGAAGAAGCGGATCGAGTCCTGCTGGTGACCAGGCGTTTCGCTGTGCAGCAGGTGACATCGGAGGCCCAGCTGACCCAGCAGGAGACGGAAGAGGTTCCGGAAGTTCGGAAGTTCGGAGTTCGGAAGAGTGCACGCCGCGGGAGTTCCCTGTGCCGCTTCCATCAGAAATTCGGCAAGAAGGCAAAGCGCTGCTTCCCGCCTTGTTCGTTTTGGAGTTCGGGAAACGCAGCGGCCGGCACTCAGTAGCAGCTGTGGGTGCTGGCGAACGTGGAGAGCTGCTTTTTATCACGGACTCTCGCTCCGGACGTCGCTTCCTGGTGGACTCTGGCTCCCAGAAGAGCTTGGTTCCCCCCACCGGCTCAGAAACATCCACCGGGGGCCCGCCGCTCTGTGCGGCTAACGGATCTGCTATCGGGACTTTTGGGACCAAATGGACAACTGTTTGTTTTCACGGACGTACGTTCAGGTGGGAGTTTGTTGTTGCCTCCGTTTCTGTTCCCATCATCGGTGCAGATTTTTTGTGTGCACATGGTCTGTTGGTGGACATCGCTAACCGCAGGCTGATCGACGCGGTTACTTTTTCAACTGTCCCATGTGCGGCTGGGGGAGCGGGACCTGTCACGCATGCACATTGTCTGTCCTACAATGATGTTTATCAGTGTTTGTTGGCTGAGTTCCCGTCCTTGACCACCCCTGCTTTCTCCTCCACTGTTGCTAAGCATGGTGTGGAGCATTTTATCCCAACCAAAGGCCCGCCGGTTTTTGCTCGTGCACGGCGCCTGGATGCAGCAAAACTGGACATTGCTAAAGAGGAGTTTGCCACCATGGAGAGTCTGGGTATCATGAGACGCTCTAACAGCCCCTGGGCTTCGCCTCTCCACATGGTGCCCAAAGCGGATGGGTCCTGGCGCCCATGCGGGGATTTTCGCCGTCTGAACGATGCCACAACGCCAGACCGTTATCCCATTCCTCACATTCAGGATTTTTCGGTTCGCTTTTGCAGCGCTTCCATTTTTTGGACCAGTGGACCTGGTGCGGGGATACCATCAGGTTCCAGTGCAGGCCGAAGACGTTCCTAAAACTGCGGTGATCACTCCTTTTGGACTTTTTGAGTTCCTGCGCATGCCTTTTGGTCTGAAGGGTGCGGCCCAGACGTTTCAAAGGTTGATGGACTCGGTGCTGCGCGACCTTGAGTTCGTGTTTGTGTACCTGGACGACATTTTGGTGGCCAGCCCCTCCCCTGATGAATACCTCAAACACCTCAGGGAGGTTTTCCAGCGTTTGGAAACCCATGGTTTGATCAACCCGGCCAAATGTCAGTTCGGTCTGCCAGTTATAGATTTTTTGGGCCGTCGCATTTCGGCGCAGGGCGCGGTTCCGTTGCCCGCTAAAGTGCAGGCGGTGGCTAATTTTCCCCGTCCTGTCACAGTCAAGGCCCTGCAGGAGATTTTAGGGATGGTGAACTTCTACAACAGGTTCATTCCCCGGGCTGCACACCTGTTGTGGAGCAGCGAGTGGCGGATACGTGGCAGCTTCTTGCATTTTTTAGTCGCAAGCTGCAGAGTCGAGAACAGAAGTACAGTGTTTTTGACCGCGAATTGCTTTCCCTTTATTTGGCGACTCGACATTTCCGTTTTTTACTGGAAGAGCGTTCTTTTGCTGCCTATGTGGACCATAAACCACTCACGTTTGCCATGGCTAAGGTGAGTGAACTTTGGTCTGCGAGTCAGCAACGACACCTAGCAGCCATCTCTGAGTTTACGACTGACATCCGTCACGTAGCTGGAAAGTCTAACACTGTTGCGGACTGCCTCTCGCGTGTGCTGGTGTCTCCCGTGCTTTTAGGGACAGATTTTTCTGCTATGGCTGCTGAGCAACTTGGCGACGCAGACATTCTTGCCCTCCGCTCCGGCAATTCTGGCCTTCAGCTAGAGGAGATTGTGTGGCAAGACAACGGTCTGACTCTCCTGTGTGATGTCTCCACAGGACGGCCTCGGCCCGTGGTTCCTGCGGGATGGCGTCGCCGCATTTTTGACTCTGTCCATTGCCTCTCGCATCCAGGTGTACGCGCGTCTGTGAAGTTGGTTAGTTCTCGTTTTGTGTGGCCTGGGTTACGTAAGGACGTTAAGCGATGGGCTGTGTCTTGTGTTGCCTGTCAGCGTGCCAAAGTTCAACAGCACACCAAAGCCCCCTGGAACCTTTTCCAATCCCAGCCAGGCGTTTTGACCATGTGCACGTAGATTTGGTTGGTCCCCTGCCTCCATCGAAGGGTTTCACGCATTTGTTGACCATGGTGGATCGAACCACTAGATGGCCTGAGGTTGTCCCTTTGTCCTCCACTGCGTCCACCGATGTGGTCAGTGCGTTTCTTTCAGCCTGGGTTGCCTGTGTTTGTCTGCCATCAGACGTTACTTCGGACAGGGGCCCCCAGTTTATTTCAGAGCTTTGGTTAGGAATGGCGCGGTCTTTAGGGGTGCAGGTGCACCGTACAGCAGCATATCACCCTCAAGCAAACAGGTTATGTGAGCGTTTCCACCGTTCCCTTAAGGCTGCTCTGCGTGCTGCGCTCACTGATGACTGTTGGCTGGATCGTTTGCCGTGGGTCCTGCTAGGGCTGCGCTCAGCCCCCAAAGTTGATTTAGACGCATCCTCAGCTGAGTTGGTGTTTGGTCAGCCCCTTAGGATTCCGGGGGAGTTTTTGTTAGAATCAACTGCTCCAGGTCCCTGTTTGCCATTGGCTCCTGGCCCTGTGCACCATTGCATTCCGCGGTCATTCGTGCCCACCACTCTCCAGTCAGCTCAGTTTGTTTTTGTTCGCCATAACGCTCACCGCTCACCCCTTCACCCTCCCTATGATGGTCCGTTCCGCGTGCTGGAGAAAGGGGAAAAATGTTTTGTTCTGGATATGGGCGGGCGCCGAGAGCTGGTGACAGTGGACCGGCTTAAACCAGCATTTGTGTCAACAGATGACGTCGTGGAGCCGGCTCAAGTTCCTCACCGGGGACGTCCTCCTTCAAGGCCCCAGAGCAGCAGTCTTCAGCCGACAGTGGTTCTGTCAGGGTTGACGTGCGGACACAAACGCAGACGGCAATAGAAATGAATAGTCTTTCATTTAATTACTCGAAAGAACACAAGAGCAATTCCTAGAAGGCACAGAACCACCCGACAACCCGTGCAAGGGAGACGAGGGTATATAACAGGGAGAGAGGATTAGTTAACAACATACAGGTGTGCCAGGAGGGAGGGAACACACAAGGAGGGAAGTGTCAACTGACCTGAGAAGAAACGGTGAGCACAGGAAACACAACAAAATAAAACAGGAAGTGACATACACAACAACACTTAATGTCCTGGGTCCATAACCCCACAGGTTCGCGGTCGGTTACCCAAGATGTGGGTCAGCGCAGCCGTTTCGGCAGACTCATTAAATCCCCGTGTAGATTGGGTTTTGAGGGTTAAGTTCCTTTCTGGGTGTTCGGGTGTTTCATGTTCTGAAGATAAGAAGTGTCTTTTCTTCATTGCCACAATGTACCAAATAATTTAGTATGAAACGAATTTCATTATACATTATTTATTTATGCAAAAAAGGGAGCGTCATTGTTGTAAAAGTTTTAATATTGTATGTTCCCATTGCAACAGTGTTGGGAATATTGTACAAAAGTTATGCCATGTTCTACTTTCAGCTCCTTGCCTGCACGAACACCCTCGTGTTTGTTCTTTGCTGTTCAAGGATGTTTCCTCTTCTATCTGAGTCATGCAAGATTGCTTCATCCCCATGATTATGATTATCTTTTGGAACACTGTGTATTTGCCTTTGCAACCTTGTGTAACTAGGGCAGGCTTAACTAATAAAAAGCAGTGAGTGACAGAGATTCTGCAGAGTGTTTGGAGAATCTTGTAATTGAGGTCTCTGTCACTCTCCCTGCAGGTAAAAAACCATACTCAACTCTTTTGTGTTTCTTTGCAGATTACTAATGTCTAGGTCTTGAACCTAACATTAACTTGGTCCTTCGAGCCGGAACCCAACATACCTGCAGTACTCCAGCGGGTGGGAGAGAACCACCAGGCATTGTATACCCTTTCCGGGCCTGGGTGTACTCTCCACCAGCTTGGGGGCTGACGGTTGACGGGTATCCTGAACGCCGAGAGTGTGAGTATGTTTTCAACTTAAAAAGCTTGTGTGAAAAAAAAAAATAAAAAATAAAAAAATATAGAGGAAGCGCTAAAAAATAGAGAAGAAAAAATAGAGAAAGCGCTAAAAAATAGAGAAGAAAAAATAGAGAAAGCGCTAAAAAATAGAGAAGAAAAAATAGAGAAAGCGCTAAAAAATAGAGAAGAAAAAATAGAGAAAGCGCTAAAAAATAGAGAAGAAAAAATAGAGAAAGCGCTAAAAAATAGAGAAGAAAAAATAGAGAAAGCGCTAAAAAATAGAGAAGAAAAAATAGAGAAAGCGCTGTAAAATAGTAAAACCCTGAGGATTCTAGACCCTATCAGGTACACTAAGTTTTAACAGTTAAATTCCGTGGAGGGCGGCCTCCTCTAGTTGAAACAAACTACGTTAAAGCCGCAAAGGACGGCGGAGTCCTCTGTGTAAAACAGTGTCTAAAAATAGAGGTGTGTGAGTGTGTGCGTGCAAGGAAAGACTAATACCACTAGGTGTTTGTCTTTCATACCAAAGCCAACAATACGTGAGCAATAAGTTCCTGTGGAAGGCCGTATCCAAGGAGACACCGCCCGTCAGGGTAGAAGCTTGTGTCTCACCACAGGAATATTTCATTATTGCATTGTTGGTCAATTGATACTCAGTGTTAGGCCACCCTAGGTGCAAACCCCCACTGAGTCTAAATTTAGTTCAAAATGGGTAAAAATCAGAGCAAAGAAAAGGAAAAGGTCCTCCAAGACCTCTCATGCAAAGACTGGAGGGTGATGCAGCGCGAGGATCACACTGCAGTCGAACCCCTGCCATACTGGGTTAAATAATATAAGTTTAGTGGAAAACTAACTACCTGAAATAAGAAAAGAACATCCTTGAATAAAACTTTTGATGGAGCATAAAACTTATAAAGTAATAATAACCGAGCTCTGATAAATAGTAGAAAATTAAAACCGTAAAGTATTTAAAGATAAATAAATAAATAAAGCATAAAGTAAAAATAGAAGTAATGATTTAAAGAGAAAAGAACAACATCAGAAACGACATAAAGTTTAACCTAAAATAAATGAAACAAAGAACAAAGGCTGCATTAGAAGCAGAGGTTGTAAAACTCGTGTCTGCACACTCCTGCTGGGAACGTGCGGACAGTGGAAGTGTCCACCGGACACGCGCGCATGCGTGCACACACACACACACACACACATTCCAGAGCACATGCATACTACTGATAAGAGAAGAACAGGAGGAATAGATTTGCCACCGTTTGGTGTGCGTGCACTTAAACAAGAAAGAGGAAAAAGTAATCGAGGAATTAGAAATGTACCCAGTACCAATAATGAATCTGCAACAACTATTTTATGAAGAAAAAGTTAGGCCCGTAATAAATTTAAACATAAATGGGCAAAACTATGAATTTGTGTGCGACACAGGAGCATGTAAAACAACAATGAATGTCATGCCTCCAGGTGCACAATTAAGTGAAAACACTTCAACAGTCAGATCAGCACAAGGTGCACTGCAGAAAGTGCATGAGACAAAACCTGTATGGATTACTGACCCAGAAGGAATATCTGCAAGAATGCCCATGTTGTTTCTGCCAGAATGCCCAGTAAACTTACTAGGCCGGGATGGTCTTCACGAACTAAAATTAGCCATAGTTCCGGGAACGAATGGATTAATGGTACATCGTCTGTGCACACCAGAAAAAGAAACAATGGTAATGAGGGGACGAGGTTCCCCACACTATTATTTTACCCTAGATGTGCCAAACTACCCTCCAACTAAAACAGGCGACTTCTTATTAAACAAAGCACGAGAACTACTGCCAAAAGCCGAGAACTTTATGAATCCACATGATTTACACATAACCATGTGGTATACAGACCGAGAAGATGCAAATTATTTCAAAAGACTAACCCGACTGACACCCACTCGTGTCACCCTAACAGATCTATACATGGATGACACCTCAGCTGCAGTAGCCGCTAGAATACCAGAAGAACTGAAACTTATGGGGAGGGTGTTTGTGCCACCACATGTGTCCTTATGCAAAGGCAACCAAGAAAAATGGCGAGACTTAGGCTCTCTAGTGCACAAAGGGAAGTGTGCAAGAGACTGGCAACCTATTACAAATCAGATGATGTACAGCCCATCTACAGGGTTAAAAAAGATGTATGTGGGACTAACAGTAAATGTCACAGCTGGAGTCCACCTTGATGAAGGATCAACATGATATCTTTTGCTCACTGAAGCTGAGGAAAAGCTCCTAGCTGATATCCCACAACACCTATGGTCAAAAGGGTCATCTGATGTTGGCCTCATAAAAAACGCTACGCCCGTTGTAATACGTCCTAAAACCGAATATAGGCCTCGTATTAGGCAATACCCCTTAAAACCGGACGCTATTAACGGCATAAAACCTGTCATTACTGACCTTAAAAAGGCTGGTGTCATAGTTGAATGCCCTGACTCACCTGTAAATACTCCTATCTTCCCAGTAAAGAAGGCACCTCCTTCGGTTGGATGGAGGATGGTACAAGATCTTATAGCTGTAAATAATGCTGTCATACAAAGAGCTCCTTGTGTAGCTGACCCTTACACCCTTTTAAATAGCATGGACCCAGAGGCTAAATATTTTACTGTTGTTGACATTAGTAATGCCTTCTTCTCAGTCCCAGTACATCTAGACAGTCAGTACTGGTTTGCATTTACCTATGAAGGAAAGAAGTATACCTTCACAAGACTCCCCCAAGGTTATTGTGAGTCACCTACCATATATTCTCAAGCCTTAAATGCTAGTTTAGAGCCCTTCGAGCCTCC
The DNA here is from genome assembly GCA_014656515.1 of Oryzias celebensis. Taxonomy (NCBI): domain Eukaryota; kingdom Metazoa; phylum Chordata; class Actinopteri; order Beloniformes; family Adrianichthyidae; genus Oryzias; species Oryzias celebensis. Next base: position 7,347 of record BNCR01000026.1, on the reverse strand, counting down.
ACAAGGAAGTCAAATATTAACATATGTAGATGATATCCTGATAACCTCCAAAACAAAAGAGCAGTGTTTAACAGACTCAATAGCACTGCTTAAACATTTAGCAAATGAAGGCCACAAAGTGAGTAAATCAAAGCTGCAATTGTGTAAAGAAAAAGTAAAATATCTAGGTCACCAATTAAGTGCAGACGGCAGAACTGTAATGGAAGACAGAAAGGTTACAATCTACACAGACAGTCAATATGCCTTTGCAACAGTGCATACATTCGCTCAGCACTGGAAAAACCGTGGGATGATTACATCCACAGGGAAACCTGTGACTCATGCACAACTTTTAACAGCATTACTATATGCCGTGCAGTTGCCTGCACAAATAGCTGTATGTAAATGTGCAGCTCACACAGGAAATGAAGATGTTGGAAATGAACTGCTAAACAAGCTGCTCTTAAAAACATACAAATCCACCACCTCACTGAAGCAGATATGAACTCTATAGATAATGAAATCTTAAAAGACATGCAGCAGCAATCACCCATACAAGAACAACAACTATGGAAAAACAAAGGAGCACAGCTCAAAAACGACATTTATGTATGACCAGAAAGCAAACCAATCCTACCAAAAAAATTTGTACGATGGGCAGCTATATTGAGTCATGGTAAAACACATGTCTCAACAGGAGGGATGGTAGGAATGGTAAACAAAATATATACAACCTATGGATTTAATACTTATTCAAAAAATTTTTTGTAGAGCATGTCTAATCTGCGCTAAACATAATGGTCAAGGAAACTTAAGGCCACAAAGAGGCCGGTTTCCTGCCCCCAATACCCATTTCAACATATACATATGGACTTTATAGAATTAAACCAAAGTGAAGGAAAACGATTCTGCTTAGTAATAATAGATGCATTTTCTAAATGGGTAGAAATACTCCCCACAAAACATCCAGATGCCTTGACAGTAGCCAAAGCCTTGTGCAAAGACATCATTCCAAGATATGGAATACCAGAAAAAATATATAGTGATAATGGAACACACTTCGTAAATCAGGTTATCACTAAAATAGGTCAAGCCTTCCAGATAGATCTCAAACGTCACTGTGCATATCACCCTCAAAGTGCAGGAATAGTTGAAAGAATGAATGGTACAATAAAAAACAGATTAAGAAAATGTATGGAGGAAACTGGAAGGAGCTGGCCTCGATGCGTTGAATTGGTTCAAATGTACATTAACATTACCAGTTCTGAAGGATTAACTCCTTATGAGACCCTGTTTGGAAGATCTTACAGGCTTACTTACTTTAACAATAAAAGGGAAACCGCTGAAGAACAAAACCTAGCTGACCACATGAGACGAATGCTCCAAAAACAAAGTGAACATATAAATAACCAAGAGCACGTATCCTCTGTGTCTCCACAGGAGGGATCCCTAGTTGAACCAGGAGATTGGATCCTAATAAAATCAATAAAAACGAAGCACCTGGATACACCTAAGTCACTGCAAAAGGATAATAAAACAAGATTAGTTAGCTTTCCCTGTGTAGGATAGGAGTTTTTCAACAGGCACTAACAAGGAAAGGCCAGCTACAAAGGGATTAACAACTCTAGGTTGTTTTTGTCTCAAACCTGGTGAAGAGATTAATATGTGGTGTTTGTCCACCAAAAATATGATGAGAAATAAAATGCTCACTGTCACACATTTGTCAAATAAGTAAACGCGTTCCTTTTGATCCAGCTCTTTCTTTGGTCTCAGATTTGGTTTGTACAGCCAGACAGTTGTAATGGTTTTGCTGCTTTTTTGTACAACAATGCAGAGTTGTAGTTTAAGAATGCACAAACCGTTTACCAATCAGGAAAGAAAATCTCCTCTGAGGAGATGCTTGATGAGCAGAGGACGCTTTCTTTGATGTGAAAGTGCTTAGAGGACAGCAGCTTTGACACAAATTCAGAGAACCTTTCCCACAGTGGTGAGATGGTGATAGGACTTTCTTGATTATAGAACTTTCCATCGTCTCTCAGTGTTTACAAGCTGATTACTGCACTACATTTTATTTATCTAAGAATCTAGTTTAAACTTAAAATATGCAAAGCAATCATCAAAAAAAGTGAGAGATTGGCTTGTTTTACTACAATTTGTTATTTGGTTATGTACCGAATGATTTAGTATCAAACTAATTTCAATATACATTAATTATTTATGCAAAAAAGGTAGCACCATTGCGGTGAAAAGTTTTAATATTGCATGTTTATTTTGAATCATTTTGGTTCCATAGCAACAGGATTGATGTCACTGTGACATGACAAAGACAGTTTACAAATTGGAACACTTTTGTTGTTAGCAACTGTTGCCAAAGTCTAAGGTATCATATATAAATCAGACCCACTGGGAAGAGGGCTCTCACTTTCGCCAGGAATCTTGAAGACTCAGCTGTTGATGTGGGTCAGCAGAACATTTCAACCTCTTGGGCAAAATGTGGTTTTACTGTTGTGGTTTATTTTGTTCTGTCTTACTCAATGTTAAACTGAAGTTTTAAAATGTTAATTTTTGATATTCACAGAGATTAATATGTGGTGTTTGTCCACCAAAAATATGATGAGAAATAAAATGCTCACTGTCACACATTTGTCAAATAAGTAAACGCGTTCCTTTTGATCCAGCTCTTTCTTTGGTCTCAGATTTGGTTTGAACAGCCAGACAGTTGTAATGGTTTTGCTGCTTTTTTGTACAACAATGCAGAGTTGTAGTTTAAGAATGCACAACCGTTTACCAATCAGGAAAGAAAATCTCCTCTGAGGAGATGCTTGATGAGCAGAGGACGCTTTCTTTGATGTGAAAGTGCTTAGAGGACAGCAGCTTTGACACAAATTCAGAGAACCTTTCCCACAGTGGTGAGATGGTGATAGGACTTTCTTGATTATAGAACTTTCCATCGTCTCTCAGTGTTTACAAGCTGATTACTGCACTACATTTTATTTATCTAAGAATCTAGTTTAAACTTAAATATGCAAGGCAATCATCAAAAAAAGTGAGAGATTGGCTTGTTTTACTACAATTTGTTATTTGGTTATGTACCGAATGATTTAGTATCAAACTAATTTCAATATACATTAATTATTTATGCAAAAAAGGAGAATCATTGCGGTAAAAGTTTTAATATTGCATGTTTATTTTGAATCATTTTGGTTCCTATAGCAACAGCATTGATGTCACTGTGACATCACAAAGACAGTTTACAAATTGAACACTTTTGTTGTTAGCAACTGTTGCCAAAGTCTAAGGTATCATATATAAATCAGACCCACTGGGAAGAGGGCTCTCACTTTCGCCAGGGAATCTTGAAGACTCAGCTTGTAATATGGGTCAGCAAAACATTTTAACCTCTTGGGCAAAATGTGGTTTTACTGTTGTGGTTTATTTTGTTCTGTCTTACTCAATGTTAAACTGAAGTTTTAAAATGTAAATTTTTGATATTCACAGAGATTAATATGTGGTGTTTGTCCACCAAAAATATGATGAGAAATAAAATGCTCACTGTCACACATTTGTCAAATAAGTAAACGCGTTCCTTTTGATCCAGCTCTTTCTTTGGTCTCAGATTTGGTTTGAACAGCCAGACAGTTGTAATGGTTTTGCTGCTTTTTTGTACAACAATGCAGAGTTGTAGTTTAAGAATCACAACCGTTTACCAATCAGGAAAACAAAATCTCCTCTGAGGAGATGCTTGATGAGCAGAGGAGCTTTCTTTGATGTGAAAGTGCTTAGAGGACAGCAGCTTTGACACAAATTCAGAGAACCTTTCCCACAGTGGTGAGATGGTGATAGGACTTTCTTGATTATAGAACTTTCCATCGTCTCTCAGTGTTTACAAGCTGATTACTGCACTACATTTTATATCTAAGAATCTAGTTTAAACTTAAATATGCAAGGCAATCATCAAAAAAAGTGAGAGATTGGCTTGTTTTTACTACAATTTGTTATTTGGTTATGTACGAATGATTTAGTATCGAACTAATTTCAATATACATTAATTATTTATGCAAAAAAAGGAGAATCATTGCGGTAAAAGTTTTAATATTGCATGTTTATTTTGAATCATTTTGGTTCCTATAGCAACAGCATTGATGTCACTGTGACATCACAAAGACAGTTTACAGATTGAAACTTTTGTTGTTAGCAACTGTTGCCAAAGTCTAAGGTATCATATATAAATCAGACCCACTGGGAAGAGGGCTCTCACTTTCGCCAGGTAATCTTGAAGACTCAGCTGTTGATGTGGGTCAGCAAAACATTTCAACCTCTTGGGCAAAATGTGGTTTTACTGTTGTGGTTTATTTTGTTCTGTCTTACTCAATGTTAAACTGAAGTTTTAAAATGTAAATTTTTGATATGCACAGAGATTAATATGTGGTGTTTGTCCACCAAAAATATGATGAGAAATATAATGCTCACTGTCACACATTTGTCAAATAAGTAAACGCGTTCCTTTTGATCCAGCTCCTTCTTTGGTCTCAGATTTGGTTTGTACAGCCAGACAGTTGTAATGGTGTTGCTGCTTTTTTGTACAACAATGCAGAGTTGTAGTTTAAGAATGCACAACCGTTTACCAATCAGGAAAAGAAAATCTCCTCTGAGGAGATGCTTGATGAGCAGAGGACGCTTTCTTTGATGTGAAAGTGCTTAGAGGACAGCAGCTTTGACACAAATTCAGAGAACCTTTCCCACAGTGGTGAGATGGTGATAGGACTTTCTTGATTATAGAACTTTCCATCGTCTCTCAGTGTTTACAAGCTGATTACTGCACTACATTTTATTTATCTAAGAATCTAGTTTAAACTTAAATATGCAAGGCAATCATCAAAAAAGTGAGAGATTGGCTTGTTTTACTACAATTTGTTATTTGGTTGTGTACCAACTAATTTAGTATCAAACTAATTTCAATATACATTAATTATTTATGCAAAAAAAGGAGCATCATTGCGGTAAAAGTTTTAATATTGCACGTTTATTTTGAATCATTTTGGTTCCTATAGCAACAGCATTGATGTCACTGTGACATCACAAAGACAGTTTACAGATTGGAAACTTTTGTTGTTAGCAACTGTTGCCAAAGTCTAGGGTATCATATATAAATCAGACCCACTGGGAAGAGGGCTCTCACTTTCGCCAGGTAATCTTGAAGACTCAGCTGTTGATGTGGGTCAGCAAAACATTTCAACCTCTTGGGCAAAATGTGGTTTTACTGTTGTGGTTTATTTTGTTCTGTCTTACTCAATGTTAAACTGAAGTTTTAAATGTAAATTTTTGATATGCACAGAGATTAATATGTGGTGTTTGTCCACCAAAAAATATGATGAGAAATATAATGCTCACTGTCACACATTTGTCAAATAAGTAAACGCGTTCCTTTTGATCCAGCTCCTTCTTGGTCTCAGATTTGGTTTGTACAGCCAGACAGTTGTAATGGTGTTGCTGCTTTTTTGTACAACAATGCAGAGTTGTAGTTTAAGAATGCAAAACCGTTTACCAATCAGGAAAAGAAAATCTCCTCTGAGGAGATGCTTGATGAGCAGAGGACGCTTTCTTTGATGTGAAAGTGCTTAGAGGACAGCAGCTTTGACACAAATTCAGAGAACCTTTCCCACAGTGGTGAGATGGTGATAGGACTTTCTTGATTATAGAACTTTCCATCGTCTCTCAGTGTTTACAAGCTGATTACTGCACTACATTTTATTTATCTAAGAATCTAGTTTAAACTTAATATGCAAGGCAATCATCAAAAAAAGTGAGAGATTGGCTTGTTTTACTACAATTTGTTATTTGGTTATGTACGAATGATTTAGTATCAAACTAATTTCAATATACATTAATTATTTATGCAAAAAAAGGAGAATCATTGCGGTAAAAGTTTTAATATTGCATGTTTATTTTGAATCATTTTGGTTCCTATAGCAACAGCATTGATGTCACTGTGACTCACAAAGACAGTTTACAAATTGAACACTTTTGTTGTTAGCAACTGTTGCCAAAGTCTAAGGTATCATATATAAATCAGACCCACTGGGAAGAGGGCTCTCACTTTCGCCAGGTAATCTTGAAGACTCAGCTGTTGATGTGGGTCAGCAAAACATTTCAACCTCTTGGGCAAAATGTGGTTTTACTGTTGTGGTTTATTTTGTTCTGTCTTACTCAATGTTAAACTGAAGTTTTAAAAATGTAAATTTTTGATATTCACAGAGATTAATATGTGGTGTTTGTCCAATAAAAAATATGATGAGAAATAAAATGCTCACTGTCACACATTTGTCAAATAAGTAAACGCGTTCCTTTTGATCCAGCTCCTTCTTTGGTCTCAGATTTGTTTGAACAGCCAGACAGTTGTAATGGTTTTGCTGCTTTTTTGTACAACAATGCAGAGTTGTAGTTTAAGAAATCACAACCGTTTACCAATCAGGAAAAGAAAATCTCCTCTGAGGAGATGTTTGATGAGCAGAGGACGCTTTCTTTGATGTGAAAGTTGCTTAGAGGACAGCAGCTTTGACACAAATTCAGAGAACCTTTCCCACAGTGTGAGATGGTGATAGGACTTTCTTGATTATAGAACTTTCCATCGTCTCTCAGTGTTTACAAGCTGATTACTGCACTACATTTTTATTTATCTAAGAATCTAGTTTAAACTTAAATATGCAAGGCAATCATCAAAAAAGTGAGATTGAAAAGAGATTGGCTTGTTTTACTACAATTTGTTATTTGGTTGTGTACCAACTAATTTAGTATCGAACTAATTTCAATATACATTAATTATTTATGCAAAAAAAGGAGAATCATTGCGGTAAAAGTTTTAATATTGCATGTTTATTTTGAATCATTTTGGTTCCCATAGCAACAGCATTGATGTCACTGTGACATCACAAAGACAGTTTACAGATTGGAAACTTTTGTTGTTAGCAACTGTTGCCAAAGTCTAAGGTATCATATATAAATCAGACCCACTAGGAAGAGGGCTCCCACGTTCACCAGGTAATCTTGAAGACTCAGCTGGTAATATGGGTCATTAAAACATGTCAACCTCTTTGGCAAAATGTGGTTTCATTGTTGTGGTTTTGTTTGTTCTGTCTTACTTAATTGTAAATTGAAGTTCTGGGAGGCTAACACGTTCCTGTTGTCAGATGGAGGAAGAGAAAAGCTCCAGAAATGGATCCCAATTTCTTCAAGGAAACATCCAAGAATGTATAGTTTCTGGAAATAATGAAAAGAATTGCTAAAATATGCACTTTTGGTTTCATTGTAATTCACTCCAAGAACACTGAATAATTAGAGTACAGAAATCAGCTGTATGGAGAAACTTTT